>CAJQUW010011540.1:0-153679 GCA_907163375.1 Prostheceraeus crozeri | reverse complement strand
ATCCTCTCGCCATTTTGTAAAGTTTTGAATGACGTTGTACATTCTGTTTCTTGGCGCTCTGAGTTCAAGTAAACCTGTGTGAACTTTACACACCTTGTGTTTTTTTACCTTGTGCTTTTACAGCTATAAATTCAAATTTTAGTTTATTCAATTCAATCTACATCAAAGACATAATTTATGTTAACAAATGCTTCTATTGCATTTTTCACAACTATTAATTATGGGTAGCACAGTAGGCCGACCAACCCACGCATGTGCCGCATATTTTCTCCGAAAACACATGGAGATGGACTCCATATTACTTCATCAACATGTGCAGCCACATGTTTCCTACATGCGCGCCACCAGTGCGCATATCCTATGTGAATTTGAGCACTTCATTAGAAAACAAAAAAGAAAACGCAACAGATATGGCCAAACAGGGATAGGATTCTCTTCCAATTACAATCACCACCAAATTTCCTCTCATTGAAATTTTGGCAACGATTTTTTAGTTTAAGAAGAAAAATAATCAATTATAGGCAGTATTGAATTTGAGCTTCATAGCAGAAGGGGGAATCAGTTAGACCATTTTCTCCAAATGTTCGTTTAAACGCAAATTTCAACCGGAAGTTTTTTGTCAACATCGTAACCAAAGTCGGGAAATTTGTGATCAAAAGGAAGAGGAGATCAATTCGATTCTTATGGTGCCACTCTCGTCCTCGCACCTGTAGAACGCCCGCGATTAATTGTTGAAAATAGTTGAGGAATAAATAGGTTAAGGAAATTGTATTTAACACTGTTGCTAGGGACTGTCCTATTCAAGCACAATGTATACATATCCGTATATAGTTAAATAATACTTCAAATGAAGACCGTGGACACCAACCCTGTGAATCAGAAATTTATGGTAGGTCTACGCATGTAAAAGTCCAAATGAATAATCCGCAGAGGATCACTTTATAATTCATTGCAATTAGGCCTGAATTCAGAAAGCCGGGCTACATCAATTTTCAAAGAGTGAAAACAAAAGAATATTTCCAGACAGGATTTTTTGATTAAACACTTTTTCATGTATTATTATGATAAAAAAATGCCATGTGTTCGTTGTCGACAAAAGCCTCAATGAAATAAGATGGCATCTTGGATTCCAATCCTTTTTTGATAGATTTGTACCTTGATTCCATATAGCATTTTCTGCTTCTCGCATTCATTCGTCATTTCGTATAACAAAGAAGCTTCAGTACTGATGATCACGTTTATAAATAATCGTGAGGAAATTATAGGCCTACAACTGTTGATGCGACTCAATCAATGTGGTTGAGGCAATGTAAAGTCTATCTACCGAATGATGTTCTTACTCTCAGGGAAGAAAACCATAACATTAGTATCGGGGATCAGACACTGCAATGAAGGGGAAATTCCCCACTTCCCCTCCCGTCTGATCCAAAGCTGATTATAGGCCCATAATGCATCTGACGACAACCATCGCATGGTGCATGTATGGAATGCGTCATGAAAAATTGAAGAGATTTTCATGAATTGCTGTGTATGACATGCTACTATTCTACAATCAAGTAGGTAAGAATTTTCGTTAAAAGCTAAAGAGGAAGAAAAAATTATGCGATGAGCAAGCATGCCGGCACGGGGTGGGCAGGGTGGGCAAAGCCCATGCTGCCCTTTTCACAGGATGGGCAGGGTGGGCAATGCTGCCTTTTTACAGAAGGGGCAAATTGCCTTTTCACGAGATGGGCAAATTTGTTTAATTACCTATATTACGCTCGTATATTGCCTTTTTTCAAGTACGCTGTAAGTGACTTCAATTAGGATGTTTCCTTTAGACAGGATGGACAAGTTAATATGTGTCGCCTTTTGTTTGACAGAGTGGGCAAGTTGATCAACATGATTGCCGTTTTGTAGGATGAGCAAATTGATCTATTTTGCCTTTTTACATGGTCGGCAGAGTTATTAATGCACATCTGTTGCCTTTTTTACGAGTATAAGGTGGGCACGTGTTTCTATGTTGCCTTTTTGCGCGGCGGCCAAGTTATTCTACTGTGTCTTGCATTTTGACAGGTACAATTTGCCATTGTGCAATTTATATAGAGGATGGGCAAATAGAAACAATGCTGACTTTCACAAAGCGTGGGCAAGTCTGCGGTCACATTTACAAAATAAGTAATGTCATACAGTTGGGAGACTCGCGAAAATTCGAAAGGAATAGTGAATCAATTGAGGGACACTTTTTTGATCGCTAGCATTAAGTGCTCATACGACGTGATCTGTATAATGGAGAATATTTCCAGGACTACTCAAAGATCTGATGTTAGTGTTCAAGAAGCGAATTTCGTCATCAACCTTGCGAAGCAACGATTCAAAGAAATGTGCTGCAATGACGAAGCTAGTAAGATATGGAGTAATGCAGAAAAGCTACAAGCAGAATTAGGGGACGAAATGACAGATAGCATCATGGAGAGAAAGGAAAAGAGAAAAAGAAAACTGCCAGAAATATTGTCCGAAATGACTGACCTGCCTGATATTGATACACCGGATACAACGTTCCAATCTTTTTCCCAGAAATATTTTGATTTGATCAATTTGATCGACGGAGTAATGCAGAGAAGATTCTCCCAAAATGATTTGAAACATTTGACAAAATATTTCCAATTGTGTCCAGAGTAATGAAGCTTCAACAATCTCGCAAAGCAGAATTTGAAGAAGAACTAAAGGGTTTGCCAGTCCTCCTCAAATGAGAAATGAACAGATGAAACCAAGAATAAAGACGGTTACAAAGACATCAATAATTTGTGATATATTTAACGCAATGCCAATGACAAAAAAAGCTTGCAAAATTACCCACGACTTGCTGAAATATTATTGCATAGTACCCATGAGCTCAGCGACAGCGGAAAGAAGTTTCAGCGCAATGCGACGCCTGAAAACATGGACCAGAGCCAAGACTGGACCAAACCACCTTAACAATATCTTGTTTGCAGTATTGCATAAGGATTACATGGACGATGTCAATATCCACACCGTTGCTGATGAATTCATCAAATTCAATGAAAAGAGACTCATACTTTGGACATTTCTGATCTGGCTCTTGTTTTTCTTGTTTATATCATTAGAGTTATTACAGAGGTTTAGATTATATTGTTTGATATTTTGTGCATAAAAAGATCATTGATTTGATCAAATATTTTATTTTTGAATATTTTCCGTATCAAAAAATTTCTTGTATATACAGTAGGTGTACATATGCAAAATGCCTTTTTTTATCCTTGCCCATGCTGCCCCTTTTACGTGCCGGCATGCTTGGCGATGAGATGAGATTTTTGCGCGGATCCGCGAAGATCTGAAGGCCTCAAAAGTCTACCTAATGCATTCTTTGCTTTTTCCAATTTTGGATCCTTTCAAGCATGACTTTCCGCAGGGCCCCCTTTACCACATTCTTATCCCTACATTACTATGTTTGTATTTGTCATTTTAAGTTGATCTTGTCATTTTTTCAAATTTAAATGCCTACACGCACCGGCATTTTTTGATCCTGCAAGCGATTGCGGAAGTAGTCTGCGATGAAGTGATATTGGGGTTTGACTTGGAAGAGACGTGGAGGCTTTGGAACCAATGAAACTGGAAAATACGAAATTTCTGGCGTTTCTGCTCACCTGAACCTATTTTTAGTGATCATTGCTGTATCAATTATCAATCATTTTCAATGAAAGTTTATCAACTATACACCAGTTTTAAGTCGCTTTAAGTTGGGTGCATGCCACCCGGCTTCTGCCACCTTGCTGTGCTAATTGATTTCTATCAGGCAGGAAAATCCCTCATCCTTGTCCAAAAAATATGAGTTCACTTTCGATTTCAATATGCGCTTTGGAGGAGCCATCACACACGGCTGACGTGAGGGTAAGAGGCAATGTTCTCAAGCAAACTAGTATTTTGCTTTTGTCTCTGATGTGACCTTTGGTGCGCAGGTGTGATCGATTCTAGGAAGGATTGTCTTCTCTACTACATGTATATTACCGAGTGAAAAGACAATCCTTTTTCACTATCACGGTTCATTTCCTCAACTATTACAAGTTTGCATGCACTGCTGTCTCTGTACTTTTGTTTGACGGAGAAAGTTGACATCATGACAGGGACAGCAATGCACGAGGATAAATAATTTGTTTGTATTATATTTCGGGTTTTTAATAGGGCGGTGTCCTGTTATTTGATAGGACTCCGACTCCGGCAAAAATGATAGGACTTCGACTCCGACTCCGCATCCCTGCTTCAAAATGAGACCTCATTCAATAATTTCTGCTGCACAACTAGAAAGTTATGCTACATTAATATTTAGTCACATTTTTATGCCTCAATTTGTATATCGGAAATTGACTTTCGAGTGGCCAAACAAAGAGACGAAAGCTCCTCGTGTGTCTCGATCTGTTTTACGAAGGTGGGAAGTTCGGGACAGATACTATGAATGATCCATATTAGATAAATTGGCGCGTTCATATCCCGGACTTTTGTAAAAATGCTGTGAAATAATTGAAATACCTTTGGCTTCCTGCAATTTATATATGTCAGGAGATTTTTGCTGATTTATGTCAATTTATTACCAATTGAATGTTTGTATCAGAATTCCTGCAGTACATCTTTTGAGATGAAGAGCTCCTTGTGAATGCAGGTCGAAGATAGCAATGGGAGAAGTCTTGGAACCAATACTATGACATATAGAGAAAAACCCAAATTTTTCGGAAAGCTGCAAGAAGATTATCTAAATAGCCTTGTAGGTCACCAAAAAAGCCAGTAAATAGGCCCGCTCATTAAGTTCTGCCTAGAGACTATTCGGTATTACTTTCAAAATTTGATGATAAAGAATGCAACCGTTGCATACTCGTACATGATCGATGATTATAATTCTAGTGTTTACCTGATGTGACATGGCATGAAATTTGCATTTCTGGCACACCGCACCTATTTCATTCATCACCATGAAAATCATAAAACCAAGCTACAAAATATCCATTCGAGAATTAAATGCAAGTACGGGTAGATTACCTCTGCACCCGTGAAAAATTGATTTAGAATTATCCGCATAGGTTCTACTAGAAAATTCAATTAAAACTTACGAATTTGCGTAAAGCAATTGTCACTGCAAGAGAGTTACAATAACGTTCTGGTGATTAACGGTAATCCAATGTCGAGCACTATTCGGTAGTTCAGTTACTTGTAAACTATTTGACAGTATCAGGAAAAATATCAGGAAAATTTAAGGGGGAATGGATGGTCAGATATTTACAATAAATGTCTGAGGATGCTGCGTTGGACATTCTCTCTCTCTGCTATCAATTATTATTACATATAAGCAACCATAGTCTATACAATGGCGTCGTGCACCCAAAAAATCTGGTTTAATTTTTTTCAATTTCCACGTGGCATGCATGAAATACACTTTAAAAAACCTCAAAAAATGTCGTTTTGATTCAATTTCATTCAAAATTCAATATTTCATTCGAGTCCTTTAACACTAGAACAGCTGACTAAGTCAATTGACTCAAATTTATTTTATAATAAGTAGTTAGTAGTAAGTACTCAACCAATTTTCAAGCTATCTTGTGACTTTTACTTTTTTGGGATGTAGTATAATTTAAGACAGCGCAAATAATGTTTGCTTTGTTATCCTCGCAAAGCAGGACATTTATTCTAAGTTATCCCTTGAACAGCCGAACTGAGTCAATTGACTCAAATCGTACTATATGTAAAATGAAAACAAGTTGCTAAACGTAAACATATAATTTTCAGAAACTTTATGACTAAAAATATTTCTCACATACATTTGCCATACATTTCCCACAACAAGGTCTATCGCAGGTACTACAAAGTGAAGATGCACGATCTCTCCTACAGCTGGTAAGAACTTTGCAATTTTGTCTAGACGACAACTTACGAGATTTTGGCAATGGTTCATCAGATGTATTTAGTCCATTGGATTCCGCGCTTTGTCGCAGCTGAGCGGACAGCTCAAATAAGAATTTGCGACGTGATATCAAATATTCGTTTTCTTCTTGTACAAAATATACGCGCTTATGCCAGCCAAATCCAAGATGTTGCAAAAGACGGCCATATGCCATCTTCTGCATCCGGCTTTGGTTGACATCTGACAGCACATGCTATCCAGCATGTCTACACCATACTTGTTATTATTATAGAAAAGGATTTGATGGGGCTTCAATTTCCCTTCTGGCTCGTGTGTGGAACTGGATTGAAATGTTGATAGCAATGCTACGCTCTTGTTTCGTTTTGTCTGACATACAGTCAAATTCATCCTTTCATTTTGAAAAACTTGTTTTGATATAAATCTAAGTTTGAAGTACACATAGTAGGAATGTCTCTTTTATTCGATCGAATAGTGCCTACAAGAGTACAACGTTTCTCAAGCAATCTCTTAGATAACTCACAACTTGTAAAAAAGTTGTCGCAAGTTACATTATATCCCTTTCCATACAAAGGTTTCATCAGATCCATTACAACTGACGTACCGACGCTATCAGTAGATCTACGTGATTCGTCTTTGCCCAAATACGGAAGAAAATTGAAACAGTACTTACTCTCAACTTCTACAAGAATCCAAAATTTGAGTCCATATTTATCGGGCTTATTCCCCATATATTGAGTAAAACGACATCTTGCCTTAGTTGGGAATAGTTGTTCATAAATCGTAAGTGACCAATCAGGTTTATAACACTTTTGAGAATTTTCGACAAATCTATTCGAAACAAAAGAAATCAAGGCGAATTTGTCATTTTGTAGTCACTCGCGACGTGAGGAACGAATATCAAATCGCATATACCTTTTGATGTCACGAAAGCGAGCACGAGACATGGTTGATGGGAATGCTTTGCAACCATAGTCAGAAGACCACAAAAGATCGCTTGGAAAATTACGCTGATTCATCACCCCACGGAGATACAATAGGCCAATGAAAGAATCCATCTCAGTTTCGGAAATACTCCATAGAGGTACAGTTTCTCGAGCAAAGTCCTCTGTACATCGAATGATGTGGCGAAGGCAGCCTTCATCCATGATCAATCGCCAAGCATCAACAGGTGTCTCTACATTTCGGCAATATGACGTATGACCTGCGTTTGCAGAAAACACATTATAAGATGGATATCGACCCGCACCATCACCAGTAGAATCCGGTAAAGTTGACCATTTAGTACCGTCATTCGCGAATACATCGTTGCATGTACGTGTTGAATTGCCCGATTCAATAAAAGAAGGCACGTCCTGATCGTATGTATCATGCTTAAAGTCCTCATCATCCGATAACATTGAATTCCCATCACCAGCTGGTAGGCCTACCTCGGTCTCGACATTGCAATCGCTTTCACTTCCTTCTGATTCATCTCCACTATTTTCCAAATCAGGTATACGTGCAAGCGCTTGTTCAGCAGCAAATCGTTGACGACGCATAGTTAGCAACTTCAGTAATGAGTAAGCCCAAATGTCAAAAATGATTTTTTTCCCGCATCGTGGGTGTCAATGCATCCAGACTCTTTGCGGCGAAGAAGGCTGCGCTCTCATCGAAAACTTTTTTCCAAAGCATTGTGCAATCTTTTTTTTATCTTTCTTTTTCATGACCCCGACCACGTTACCACGCACGACAGTACCAATCAATTTTTACACGCGCTCATATGTCTATATCTTTTTCATTTTTTCCCTAAAGCTGTTACGCAGTGACTTGTGTGTTTTGTGTTGAATTTATTTAAAGTGAAATTCTTTCAATCCTTGATTTTTTTTGTTGTGTATTACATCCTACTTTCAACTACTTGTATCGCATGTTTTTCATTTATAAATAAACAACACTACCACTACCACTAATGAGTAATGACGAATGCAGTACATCACTTCCCGCAGGGAAACATGCCTTGTCATCATATTCATCCAATGATATTGATGGACCATAGCCATTGGATATAAAGGTATTGACTAAGGAAAATGTTGCTATGATTGCGATATTGTAATCTGACGTAGTTGATATGACTGCTCGTAAATAAACTGATATCTAGTGTGATTGAGTCAATTGACTCACTCGGCTGTTCTAGGTATAATTGCATGCCGGCTGTTCTAGTGTTCAAAACAGACGAAAAAATGACACAGCGAAGAAACAATTTACTATCTATAGCAGCACATTTCGCTTACTTATATTCGACATTTTTAGCTGACGACCAGGGTTGGAACCGGCCGCGTCTGGGTCGGCGTTTAAAACCGGCTGTTCGGGGATGGGACGGTGGCTGGCGTGTCTATACCGGTTGGCTAAAACTTTCATCGTCATTATTTGATCAACTTATGGCATTAGACATTCAATTTCCACAATTCATACATGAAGTGCACGAATGGTAGGCCTACCGGTACTCCGGATAAGCGGAAGTTACTTATTGCAACACAATATTATAACATTGTGACATTGTGAGGGTGAGTCAAAAAGATCTATAAGTTCCGGAGGGATTGGAAGTTGAAGGGGCATCATCGTCAGAATTTGAAGCATTGGGACTGGCTTCTGGACCCCCGGTTGCTCCAAAGGGTTTCCGGTACAACCGGGCGACCCGGAATGATTTTTCTTCCTCGCTTTGTCTTCTTCTTATAAATCCCGCGGTGATCGCGAAGCAACGCGAAGAGAAGCATCCACACAACACCCAATCTTTGTTGAGGATTCAGAGCGAGTCGCATCAGCGGTTGAAGATGCTTCAATGGCTCTTGTGGATTAATAGGATAGAATCGAGTAGCTTCGAACCCAGACTGAAGGTTGACAGCGATGCTTTATCTTCACTTCTTGATATACTGTACATAGCTGATGTAGTAAGACAGGAAAGCTCACCTTTGGGGCAGCACCCTTTGCCCGTGACTCCTTCCTGAAGTTGCCCAGGATGCGCGTCCAAATTCTCTTGAATGGTCGGGAAATGGAAACATCCAGTGGTTGCATTAAATGGGTTGTGTTCGGTGAAAGGGCCACAAAAAGAACGTCATTTTCCTTAACAAGCTGGATAACATTCACAGAAAAGTGCGACGCAAGATTGTCACCGATTAGGATTTTTCTTCCAGGTCTAGAACTAACAACTTCGAGGAAGATGTCACGAAACCATTTCTCGAAGATTTCCATCCCAAACCATACAGATTTAGACACGCTATAGTGAGTTCCAGCTGGGCCACCAAGAGTCAATCCGTCGTACAAATTTTGTGCTTTGTACACCACATAAGGAGGCAATAACTCACCATTTGCTAAACCACAAACCATGATAGAGATATCTATATTGCTATGCTCCTTGACCACTTCAACTCACCTTGTTCCTTGAGGAACAGCAACGTTGCGAGCACTGGGTCATCAGAAAGCGCAGTCTCGTCAAAGTTAAACATGTTAGATGGAGGAATATCTTCAGCATGCACCAGAAGATCGCATTTCATGGAAAAAAGATTCAACATCTTAAACACTCACCGAAGCATGATGCGGATAACGAGCATAAAATGAATGTGCGCTAAAGCAAGGTAGACATGTGGCACTAGTAAATAACAATCAAACCTAGCACACAGACGTCAGAGTCACACACACTGTGTTCATATCTATGACTGTGGTCGATACGATGCCTTCCCTGTGCGCGCGCGTTTCTCAGGTCATTCACTGTTCAGTGCTTTAACCGTGGGCGAAGTAGAACTGAAGTCACCTTCATTTACCGGTACTAAACAACACTCAACACTTACCTGTTCAAAGTTACCCCCTGCTACGGTATCTTTCTAAATTATTTATTAAGTGACGAGCGTTATCTCATATGTGTTTCTTTAATGAGTGAACTCGGTTTACTGAGAATGAATTCCCTGTTAAAAAATTGATATGCAAAAGTGATACGTGAACAAATTTGGTCTGTCAGTCATTTCATCTCAAATGCTTTCATCAGGGCGCGCAGCAGGGATTATAGGAAATAAAGTTCGAGAGCGGGAAGTGTCAGTGGATTATCACTTAGTTAGCAAGGGTGAGGATCAGTCTTAATGAGCTAACATATAGTTTTTATCCATTGCTTATTCCTGTGTGATGCGGATGTGCTTTCGTCTACATATGAATAATTTCAATTTAAACAAATTAGTAGGCCTAGCACCTTCCAACTTTTACTTCGTCAAATTTATCATCAAACATAAATTTTGAGATGCGTAAGCATGTGAGTAGACAAGATCACGACACATTTGGATATTGATGATATTTGTAATCTTAGTGTCGATCTTAAAAATATGCCACTGATCATCTTTGGTGGACATTTTAAGCAAGTTTAGTAAGCCATAGATAAATTGTGTATACATTACAATTCTTGTCTGATCGATTGATCTCAAAATTGCTGCCGATTGATTGACCCACCGGGGCCGGTCGACCGATCGACATACACCGACACCATCCAAGCGGCAACCCAACCCAACCGGTCGACCGGGTCGGTCAGCCGGTCATGTTTCCAACCCTGAAATGTGCATCATCTTGTCATTTTTCCAGTTCCTCTATTGCTTACATATACATGTGTTAAGAAATAAGAAGGATCAAGGCATTGTGTACGTACGCATCTACACTGTAAATCTGTAAATCGCTGGATGCGAAAATTACATACAATTTGAAACTAACATCTGATACAAGATTCTCGTATGTTTACAGAGATCTGGTATGTTTTTCATACCACATCTCACTTACTTTCGTATGTGATTGGTATGTAGCGATGCAAACTATTCTATCTGTAATTAGCTGTTTTACACTGAAATACGAGTTGTTGGTATGTTTTATATACGAGACCCGATGCAAATTCATCCTTTTTTCGTATGCCTCTGGTATGTGTTTCGTATGAGCAGCTTTAAGTCACATAGCAAAAAAATATATGTATTACATACTACTGACAAAAAACTTTTTCGGTATTACCAGTCGTGTGTTTTTTGTTTGATAGAGTGATATTTAACTAAATTAGATTTATTGTGAATTTGACGCTCCACGAGATTGACGTCGTTGCTACTTGTCTAGCAACATTAATAGGACGTTTAGTTAGTTCTTCTTTATGAACCAAGTTCATTCATTCAAACTAGACAAGGCAAATTTCATGAAAATGCGTTCTGAAAAACTTTTGACGGCATCTCGTGTTAATTTGTTTTTAAAAGCATACGCGAGTATAATAAATGATTCTACTTTAAAATCGTCTGTATGCCCAGTGCATAATTGTCTTGTTCTACGACTACTGTTCAGAGAACAGGATCTACTTTTCTAGGAATGGCTAATATCCATCAGCATATTTCAAAAAATGTCTTAGCAACGAGATATAATTTTTGGTGTACTAAAACAAATAGTTTCAAAACTTGCATGCGTCAGAGGATGGAGAGTACAACATGCATAATTGACAATATCGAGGAATTTCGAGATCTGGTAAGTAGCCTCATTGTCTTTTACACCTTCATTTTCATTATGTTCAATGGAGATGTTTATAATTGATGTTATGATTCAACCCAATACATTTGACTTAAGAATCTAAATCTGCAATAGGCAGCCTAATTGTACCAACAGCAGCTGATCCCACATAAATCACTCTTTCTTGCCTATAGGGTTCACTTGTAAAAAGAAGGAAGCTGTATGCTGCCAATGATCTGCATAACCTAGCTATTGATTCTAGTTACGCTGGCATGCACAACCATTAAATGAATGAATGCATGAAAATTAAGATTTTCATCAAATTATTGGTATAATCAGTTTCTCATTGTTTCATTTCGTAATACTATTTGAACATCGTGAACTAGATGGTGCATTCTATCCATAAGTCTGTATCAACTTTTAGTTTGCTGAAATAGAATATTTCGTGAGCAAATTATTCAAACGTTTAACTACTTCAATTTTTATGTATTATTCAAGGTCATATTACACATCTATTTTAACTTAATGTCAGCTGCGTGAATTTAGTGGAATTATTATTAAACTTATTATTTTTTAACCTAAGTTCCATTGAAATAATATCATGTCCAAGCCTAATATTCTGCTCAAAGCAATTTATTGTATTTCCAACCATCATTCAATTGATGTTTGCAAGGACTGATTATTCGTATTAAGCTATACCGGTGTCTTGTAGGGTAGACATGCTGATATTATCGACTGCTACTGAGCCACTGGATATATGGAACTGGTGATGTTTATTTTATGATAACCAATGTTTTATACAAGAATACAATATAAAGATACAATCATGATAATGTGTTGTTGCATATCCAACTTAAACTAAACAAATGTGATAGATCTTTCATTATGAGCTATCAATATTTTATCCAATCGTAAGTTACTGCATGCCGAAGCCAGCACATTTCTCTAGCTTCTCATACAGGCTGCGTGTGAATGTTCATTAAGCTACATATTTATATCATTTCCATTATAAATGCCATGTTTAACAAATTGATTGTGTAATGATAAGCAGTGGAACACATATGGAGCAGATCGTTTATGCCTTTGCGATTCAGCAGGCATGTAATAAACTGAAATTCGTCAATAGGACGCCGGAGGCTCTGCCCAAATTTTCTTTTTTCAGTATTTGAAACTGAAATTCGTCAATAGGACGCCGGAGGCTCTGCCCAAATTTTCGTTTTTCCAATGTGTTAACTCAAGAATTACGAGGTTGGAGGCTCAACTCAGGAGATATTTATGTGATGATATATTTGTATGCATGTTATTTGTATAATGATTACGCTATTATTTTTATAATGTTACGCTTCCACTCTCAAATACACGTACATCAGCAAAACAACGTCTTGTATTATATGAAATACTTTTATTTTGCGGTCGATCAATGAAAAGGTAGTGGCTACTCATCATGGCGGAGGGTATAAGTAATGAGCAATGCAGAACAATTTCACTCGATCCTGACTTGTGTATAATTTGTCAAAATAATTCTCATACGAAGCTGATGGCAGCTAGTTCTTCCAGCTATCCATCCATTCGTTGTATTATAGAACTTAGGAGCCAGTTGAGGTTTGATAACTTTCATGATGCAACTTTTCGACTCCGAGAGGTTTTACAAGAGGAGTCCACTCAAAAGTTTTCGTGGCATAAAGATTGTCGTTCTAATTATATGAGCAAGTCCAAAATTGAGAAATTGAAAGTAGCAGAAGGCAAGAATATTTTGATCCATCCTACTTCATCAAGTACGAATTCCACATCCAGTAAAATCAATCTTCGTAGCAAAACACCAGTGATTGATTGGAGTAAATGTATTTTTTGCCAACAGAACGGAAATGAGTCTCTTCATGAAATACAGGATTTGAGTGTAAGTAGCAAAATATTGGAATCCGCAAAGTATGATAGGACACTTAGTACACAGTTATCTTGCGTGAATGATTTAACTGCTGCAGATGGAAAATATCATCGAAGCTGCAAGATAAAATTTGACCGAAAAATCAAAGCATTCGCTGAATCTACTTCACAGAAATCAGATATCGCTTTCATATGGCTGTGTCAAGAACTCGAATATTCAGCTAAACAAGCAGACATCCTTGATTTTGTTGACGTGTGGGAAAGGTACTGCAATATCGCTCTAGAGGCTGAGATAGAGATTCCAATATCTTACATTAGTCGACGATGTACCTTCAAAGATAAGTTGGTAGAAAGTCTACGAAATGTGTATGACTTTATCACACTGCATGATCAGGCTCGTAATAGAAATAGAATTGTCATGGTTCCGACCAAGTTTCAACACATTCCAATTTCTTCTTATAAAGAAAGCATTTAAGAGGAGCGACTCATTCCACAGTTCAAACATGAAGCCGAGGACATGTTTCTTAGTATGGTACATGTAGCATTGCACATTCGGCGTGACATGCTATCACATCCCAAGCAGGAAGGTATTGAGATCAGTGAAGAGAGAGCTTTAAGGAGCATACCCAACAGTTTGTATATGTTTCTGAACCTCCTACTTGGTGGGCAGGAGATATTGGTTGATCTCACTGAAAGCGATGAGGATTGCGAAGTTAGAAGATGTACCAGGATAGCATCAATCGCGCAGGATCTTATGTATACTGCTCACGGAGATAAATATCTTAATACTCCTAAACACATCGGCTTAGCTAGTACTCTTCATCAAGCTACTCGATCAAAAAAATTAGTTGATTTATTTCATCAGGCCGGTCACACTATGAGCTATCGAGAAGTTATAAAATTTGACACTCTACTCGCAAAAATGACTTTGGAAAGTATGGACAGCTCCGGTGCAGTTGTTCCCACAAATTTAGCTGCAGGACGCTTTGTGCATTTCTCGACGGATAATGTTGACATCAATGAAAGAACGCTTGATGGAAAAGGGACGTTCCATGCTACTCAAGTAGCAGCGTGGCAACGTGGCCCTCCAGTTTATAAATTATTTAATAGATTGGATATTTCTTCAACTGTTAGGACACTCAGGATTCCACATGCTATGACTGATATAATAAATGCCCCAAAGCTAGGTAATGTGGAGCGACCGTTCACTGGTCCGCTTTCTGGAAATATTTTGTTCAAACATTTGATGAATGTGAAGAAGCAAAGGAAGCCCATGCCACTGATTTATCTTTCATTGTTTCTAGATCCTCTCATACACCAATGCCATCTTGGACTTTTTATAACCAGGAAGCAAGTGCCGTTGATGCACAAAAGACAACTATAGGATACCTGCCTATCATACCAGCGCCGGCAACTGAAATAGATACACTCAACACCGTAGTTAAAAGAGTTATTCACATAGCAAATGCAATGAATCAACAGCACGTTGTTCTCACTGTTGATGAAGCTCTCTATCCAAAACTGCTGCAATTGAAATGGTCAGTAAAAGAATACAAAGACATACTGATTCCTTGTCTCGGGGTTCTGCATACAGCCATTTTTTAGGTGTGATAGGACGTCACATGAATGATTCAGGCCTCTCTGAACTGTGGGTAGAATGTGATATTATTGGGGAAAATACAGCACAGAATGTAATGAAAGGAAAGGGATATGCCCGCGCTGTCCGAGTGCACAAAATTTCACTACAAGCTTTGTGGCAACTTCTCCTTCCACAGCTTTATTCCTATCTTCATGACAAGGACATCTTATTATGGAAAGCAATATTTGATGCATCAACAACAATAGATCGTGAACACATATCACAGATGGTTGAATTATTTTCAACTGATATAGATTTCTGGAAGCGTTGAAAGAATTTTTTGACAGCATTTGTGCAACTGATCCAAATGCTTCTTTCTGGTGTAAATACATGACGACGATTCATATCCTTCTCTGCTTCATAAGAGCGCAGCGTGATAGTTCGTGGAGTCTCTACTTATATGCTTTCAGGCGAATGTTGCCGTTTTTCTTTCGTTATGATCATGTCAACTATGCTAGATGGGGTGCTGTCTATTTAGCTGAGATGTCAAATCTTCCACAAGAGGTCCAACGAGAATTTGATAGTGGTAACTTTGTTGTAAAGCACACTGATAGACGCTTTAACCAAGTATCTCCAGATCAGAGTACAGAGTGGCTGAATGCTATCGGGAAGAGGAGCGGTGGCATTACTGGAATTACCAGAAGACCAGCTTCATTAAATAGATGGGCTCTATCATTTAATCTGCGAACAGTTTTAACGTCCCAAACATCAGAAATGCTTAATCCTGTGCATGACGACGATAATGAACATGATGATGATGAATACACACATAATGAATGTACGAAGGGGAGGATGACAAAAGATGATGAAGATGAGGAGAAATTAGTGAAAAGATTGAAGGCTCATGGGATGTTTCAGGATTGCGGTGAAGCTTTGAAAAATTTCCTGAATAAAGATGTAGCAACCATTAAAATACAAGAATCGCTTTTAACAGCCGAAGAATTAGGATTATCTCAAATGAAAGACTTTGTATATAAATGACTGAATCAGCCTGCAGATAGTGACCAGCATGTAAGTATCAAAGCACCCATCCACAAGAATAATGCACTGACATTTTCTTCATTATACGAAATTTCCAAGACATCTCACACCACAAATCATAGTATGATGAAAATTGACCGTAGCATTTTACAAAGATAAATCACATCATATCAGTCAGGTCGAAAGGTTGATTTGAAAAATATATTGAGACATGAGCTTATGAAAGTCCCTCTGTCATTGGCCACAGTCAATGGAACTTTGCATCAAGGAAGCAAATCTGTATTACTCAATATAATTGCATAAGATGTAGAGATTCCTCAGCAACTGACTCCTACAACATCAAGTTGCTTGATAATTGATGACCAGGCTCTAGTCATGTCTATAGGGAAACCCCCTAACATTAAAACTTTCGGTGACTATAGCAACTTCTTTGTTAATGCAGTTCATAGAATGGGAATGCACTTCCATAGGATTGATGTAGTATTCGATAGGTATCAAGCTGATTCAATCAAGACCGGTGCTAGGCTAAGTCGTAGAAAAAATGTTAAACCTATTAGACGTCAGATCGAAAATTCAAGTGTTCCTCTTCCATCTGACTGGAATAGTTTCATCATTATGGAAGAAAACAAAGAAGATCTAATCTTTCTTTTGTCAAATCAGCTGATAGAACGCACTAGCACAACTCATCCTATTGTTGTGGTTTCCGGAGGTTTTCATGAGGCTTCCACAGTTAAGTCGTCAGATCCTGACCTCGACATTTCTTTTCTGCATGCTAGTCACGAAGAAGCTGATACCCGAATAATTTTACATTGTATCCATGCGGAAGAATATACGATCGTGATATCAGCGCGTGACACTGATATGCTTATACTGCTGGAACACTGGGACACTGGTTATTATTTACGAATCACAGAATTTTATGAATTCACTTGACACAATTTCAGTAAAAAGTAAATGACTGGGAACTGGTTGAGAAAAATAGAATGACACGAAACACTGATCTGCTCACTGACAACTGGTTTTTAGCTGGTAAGAGAGTAAAACAAAAGCTGTATCAAGCTGGAAACAATTGGGCTGTTGTGATGGTAACTAGGTGATTAAAGATTCTGTCATTAGTTAGTTCAAAAAGAATTTCCTTCTAGCTGTACCATGGGGAGTTATATTCTTGTATCATCTGTATTCAAGCATTCTACTTTTTTTGATACTTTTAGTAATAATATTATTTAATATTCTGTTTTTCAATGATTTTAATGTTATTTTTAGCGCATAAATTATAAGTGATATGTTGTGTATAAATACTAGTAAGTTACCCCAAAAAGCGTAGTCGGAAGTGGGAAGATTAGGGAGCGGTGAAAGGATATTTCTCGATGATTCTGTAATCCAATCTGTAGATAAATTACTGATGATTTTAGTTGATTCACAGTACTTGTATTTGGGGTTCACAAAGATTACATGTTGAATCTTAAAATTTCTACAGGAAAAACTCGAAAATTGCATTTAAGAAACCTTCGCACCAAAAAAAAAACAAGTCGAAACTTGAATTGTGAAAACATGTGTAATATCTATTAATTATAAAGGCAATCGGAAAATACGGTATGCCAAATGCGACTCCTGAAATTCATGGGTACCCCGCAAAGCGAAATTCAGAGGAGGTGCGATTTCAGAATACGAGTCATTCCAATTACAATTCCAGCACGATCGCCGCAGATCACTACTCATCAGCTATCAGATCATAATCATCTGCTCAAACTTTGTGAGAAACTCTGAATATCAAATCTCTCTTCTCTTTCTTATATTTATTTTGTTATCATTTAAAATGTTTGTTTTTTTGGTTTCTTTGTTACATTTTTTTTCACACATTCCAATCAAATGATCAATTTAGGTTCATCATTCATTATTTTTCATTCTAATGTAAGGGTTATATTATATGTATTTATGTTTAATTTTCTCCATTGTCCATATATTCCTAAATTTATCTATAGACTATTTAGTAAAATCTAAATAACTATTCTATAGATTGATTTTCCGATATGACATTTACTAATCCACCGAACAATAAGAAAACACAGACAGAATTAAAAAAAAGAATCAATCATTTAATTAATTTGAATTATTGATTTAACTGCTATGGTTTGCTGAATGTGTGAATAATACGAAATGGATTAAAATTGCAAAACCTACATTGTGGAACCTAAGGAATGGGAGGAAACCTAGGAAAATAGGTAAAAAAGTCGTGCGTCAAAAAAAGTCTAATGTGAGTTCCAGCAATGCCAAAAATTGCAAAAATTCCTACAGATTCGAAGAACTTCAGATCGAGTGTTCTCCAGAAAAGTTGACCCTTTTTCAGATTTAAATAAAGAGTAATCCAATAAAGATTAAATTAGTTTCACTTGATGATCCTCAACATTGCTTGATGATTTAGTGCACTGCCTATGCATACATTTGCATTAGCACAACACATCGAAGTCGTTTATAGATCGCGTGCGTGCGCACGCCGCGCGACGCACTGCAGCTGCTCGCGTCACTGTATCTGGCTGCTTGTTATTATTGAGCTTTACATTTCTTCCTTTTTATAGCAACTTAGCAGGAGCAATATCCAGCAAGTTGTTGTGCCTTGTGTGATGTGATGTTTGCCATTTCGATATTAAGGTTACATCCTTCTTCTTCTCGCCTTGAAGGACGCGCGCGCGCGCAGATCTATCTCTGTCTGTACAATTATGGCTTATTCTTTTTATTATGATTGAATGTACTTTTTATGGTCAATATTTTTTTTAAAGAGTAGTATACAGTACATATGAATAGGAATTTATGCGTTGTAAAATGCATTTGAATTTGCTATTTAATGAGTAGGCCAGGAAATTTACATGGCATCAAAAAATGCGTCATTTAAGCTTGGATTGATCCCTGTACTGAAGTTACTACTGCTGCACTGGCTTCTCATTGGTCTTTGTCATTGCTGACGATCTCGTGTCTCGTAAAATGGTCATATATAGCGCAGATGATCTCAACTCTTCATACATTGATGATTGTGACGCTACAATAGATTTTACAGTTTACCAGTTCCCTGAGGAGGACAAACCAGTTTGTTCGTGAAATGAAAAAAAAATACTGGTGATTGTCCTCGGGTCGGTCACTGTAAAACTGGTAACTGGTAACTGATGAAGTTTCGTGAAATAGGCCCCTGTTGGCACATTATGAACAAATCAGTTGCTCACAACTGTACATGAAAGCTGGTACATCAAAGTCCTATAAGTATTATCCAGTCCACGACATCTATCAAGGCCTTCTTCCAACTCAGGCAAGAACTCTTCTAGGTTACCATGCACTAACAGGTTGTGACACCGTATCGCAATTCTATGGTCACTCAAAATCATCCACCTGGAAAATCTTTCTCGAACATCATTTAGACCTTAGTGAACTTGGTAAAGCACCATATGATGATGACGTATTAAGAAATGCTGAAAAATTTATTTGTAAGATTTATGGAGTGAGTGAACTTGAAACTTGTGGCGAGGCTCGAGTGAAATTGTTCTGTATAGGACGCTCACAAGAAAATTTACATCCGACCTCAAATGCCGCGAAGTATCACATCATGCGATCCCACTGTCAAGCGATGATATGGAATCAGGCCTGCATTCAGTACCCCGAATTACCTGCAAAAACGGACATGGGATGGATGAAAGAGGATGGAAAGTTGCAGCCTCAGTTACTGGACCTTCCTCCTATCCCAAAAGCCTGCAAGGAGATCCTGAGCTGCGGTTGTGTAACAGGCTGTGTAAATCAACGATGTTCTTGCAGAAAGCTTTCAATGTCGTGCATTGACGCATGCAAATGTAAAATCAATGGAAGAAACTGTCAAAATGTGCTATAAGACAAGTGATGATCTACTTCTAGCCATGAAGTTTCTTTTGAATTACTGTATGGAAAGATACAACAATTATTGATGCTATATTTCCTTTAATTGTTTCAGGTTGATACTTCTTTAACTTACTTGCTTATTTCCTAGTTTTTCGTCCTTGTCCACGTTAAACGGGGTCAGACAAATGAAGCTTTGACGTCACCACTCCCTCATACTGGAGGCTTCAACAGTGCTGGCATAATCAGACATTTCTGAAGCGCTGTGGCAACTTTTAGTCCCGATGCCCGTCCTGGTGACTTCCAATGGCACTTTCGGGGCTTGACCTATTGACCAAAAAGTCGCTAGGCCATGCACTTAACCATTGTGCTACGGAGAACACTTTAACATAAATGTGTATTTTGCTTCAAGTTGCATTGGTGCCGCATTGCATTCGAGTATCGCGGCCTGACTTAGCAAGATGATGTCTAAGTTCTTGGAGATGATTATAGCATCAATGATAAATCATGTTTTCTAAATGCCACGAATAAGCCGAAACATATTTTTGTTTACATTTGATTGTAAATAGAGATTCTGTTATCCTCTTAAATTTTCGATCTACCGATCAGTCAATTAAGCAAATTTCAAAAATTCTATAATTTCCGAAAAATCAAAATTCTTCATATAACATATGATACTACTGATGTAATGACTTTTAATTGTAATAAAATAGAGATATGTTATTTATCAGTAATTAACTAGTGCTTCGCTTGGTTGAAAGCTTCACCGCATTGTTAGAAAAAGTAGGTAACATATGATAATATCCTCTTCAAAATAACTTTGAATATTTCTGGAAGCATCTTGAATTTCAAATTTTCGGGTGTGAGGAATTGTTTTCACGCCGGGCATACAGCAGATTCGGAATCAGCATATTCGGAAACCCCCAAGTCCACTGTATGCCAAGAATTAACATAAAATGCCTTCAGGGATTCGATTTTTGAAAAATTGCCTAGTCTAACCGATATCTTTCGTGAAATCATGTTGACTTCATGTAGATGTATATGACATCATGTACATCATGTATATCTCAAACAAAACTATTTTTGCGTTCATGAATTATCATGTGTTTTTATTTCGGATTGATAATATGCTTCATTTCAAAATTACATGATGCATAATTGTTGATGGTTGGATACTTATTGATTATTCATGAAATGCCTTAGACTTACGTGTATTAAAATCGAATTCTGTATTGTAAGTTCGACTCTTGAATGTCATTATCTTACTACTTACAGAACAGTAGTAACATTAGTGTAATCTTTATTGACAAAAGGCCTTAAATCAACATATTTTGGATATGATTTATGCTTTCTTTTAACATTGTGCTGATATGGCTTTAGTATGTAAAGCATACCACATTCGAAATAACACACGAAAAGCATACAACTATATACCAAGAGAATACAGAAATATACCAAAAAAATATTTCGGTATGCACCCTTCGTATGTGATTGGTATTGAGCGATTTACAGTGTATGGATTACTAAAGCTGGCCTTTCGACAGCTATAGGCCTATTTTATGTAAAAGCCCTACAGTAAGATAGGCATGTTTGATCAGCAATGTGCAGCGATGTGCATTGTACACGTACGTTTAAATGCTTCAACATTTTTTACTAACTGCATGTCACGTTGTCAACGATTAGGGGACACGATTAGGAGTCTCATGTTCCTTAATTAAGATTGCAGTGGAATCCGATTTATTCGGCAATCCACTTGCTCCGTCCATTTCATTCAAGCTTGTACAAAATTCTCTTACGCGTGCTGAAAATTCCGCTTGAACTGG
Source organism: Prostheceraeus crozeri (assembly GCA_907163375.1). Taxonomy (NCBI): domain Eukaryota; kingdom Metazoa; phylum Platyhelminthes; order Polycladida; family Euryleptidae; genus Prostheceraeus; species Prostheceraeus crozeri. The sequence goes on along the minus strand of CAJQUW010011540.1, from coordinate 132,099 downwards.
CAGCGTAGGCCTGTTAAGCAATTTGCTTAGTTTGGCGGATGTTTTACATCACAGACGTTGCAATTCGTCAGATTTTGAATAAAATATCCTCCACATTGGTTTATTTTAGACGGAACACATTCAAAGTAGGCTTCCATGCATCATGCACTTTCTCGAGTGCATGGTTGCTCACATTCTTTAAATGATCATCAAGTCTGTAAACATGTCGAATAAGATATCTATTTTTATAAAATTACATGTCTCTATTTTTTATGAATTCATTTATGTTTATATTGAAAATTAGATTGTTTTATACTTGTTGTCATTTACAAGTCATCTGCATTATTCAATTTTAGGAAATTTCTACATTGTCGTGGAATTTATGAAGAATGAAAGACAAAAGTTATGATATCCTATTTTTCAAAAATTAGCAGATATCTCAATTACCAAATACCCAATTAATTGTTTAAACTAGAGAATAATAAAGTGTCAATTTCGTACTGAAAATTATGCGCATTTTTGGTGCTCATTGAAATTTCACGCGAATAATCGCACTTAGGCCTATATTAGCACAATTTTAATAAATCTGGAAAGTATTAGTACATTTGCCGGAATTCCTACAATAAAATTTTCTGGAAGCATTTCGCACACAGTATTATTTATAGATTTAAATTTACAGTTTCTCTCCAAAACCGTGTTTTTGGGAATTTTTCACTTTTGCTCTTACAGTGCGGGGATATCAAAATCTCATATGATATTTGAATTATTCTAATTAATTTCGAATATAGATAGAATGTTTTCAACAATTGAGAAAGACTGAAAACTGTTCTTTACTCCACGAAGCGTTGGATTCCCCTCATTTCTATCATGCATTGGAGGTCATGACCTCTCGGACCCGCAGTTTCTGCCTAAAGAGCTCACTCACCGCAGGACGCTGAAATCGCTACTACCGGTTGGTTATTTATTGAAATAGCGACATCATCGATAAATAAAATCACGAGAAGCACAGATGCAACATCCATTCATTTTTGTTATTTTCTTCTTAAAGCGAGTTGCTTGTTTTTACTGCGTAGTAGGACTTAATGTTTCGCTGGATTCCTCGTAATTGCGCCTGAAGACACGATCAACATTGTATCGTTAAATTTCAGACTAGAACTACGCGTCGCTAGAGTTTCAAGGGTTTTTTTTCGTTTTTGTCATCCATGGGATTACGGCCAAAGACAACTGTCACTTGCCTTCTCGTCATGCTGATGGAAAAATCAGTGGAGCAAATGGAATGGGTGAAGGAATAACAAATATTGACAATGATGACTACTTACCACAAGCACAGTCTTGTAACTCATCCGTTCTACCATTCGGTAAATGTGATGTCAACAGATTCATGATAATGCGCCTTTCCAATTGTCAGAATTAACTTATCAGTCTACAGACATCTCGAAAAGATGAGATCTTTTTCTTCTAAAAGCAATGGTTCTTTGACAGAGGATGTTGTCAACTTACGAATCCGACAAGACTTTTTCTATGAAGTATATACGACCTCATGGCGAAGATAGAGAAGCTTCCACATAAATGTACAAAGATTTACTCAAAGATACCTATAGGTGGTCGAAAGCATCAAAATTTCTGCATTTTGAAGTTGCAGCTCTTAGGTAATTGCTTGATATCAGACGATGATAGCTACATTTAGATATGTAATTCGATCTTTAAATGGCATAGTTCACAGAATTACTGCAATCTAAGGGTTCAGTAAATGTTGTGTCAGAGCTTTTGCATATCACTCTCATCACGAAAGCTGTTCCGATTATGTGCGTGCTTCTGCACATCTCATGATTGTAATGTAACTGAGAAAAATGCAGTCAATTTAGACATGATTTTCTGCTCCTTAAAATGATTATTACAATCATTGATTTTTAATGAAAATATTTAATGAATTTTCATTTTCACGGTATATTGGTAGAGAAACGCAACATTTCAATCATTGAAGTTGTATTAGGTGTATTGAAGGTGTATTGTATCTGATGCTAGCTTGTCATACCACACTCCAACTACTGATCTGTGAACCGACCTCCCTCTCATTGGCATTCCTGTTGTCAATAAGGAATCATTTGCTCTATTTTCTGTAATACCCGCATTGGTGCAGATTTCTGCTACAATTTTTCCCAATTGGTCTGCTGTTTGAGCGCCAAAATCGTAATGTCTTCAAATTATTAATAAAATGCAAATAAAAAGAGAAGCGTTCAGAGTTTTGAGATCGAACAGTCAAAAAGTTTCAAAAGGTTCTATTTGTTATAAGTGTCATTTTCGTCGTAGAAATGCAGTTGTAGATCTCAGGCCCCATTCCGCTCCATTCAGAACTTGATTCCGCTTCTTTTTTCAGTGTTTGGCTTTATCAGTAAATTTGTTTGTCATTTGCCTCCTCGAAGAGCAAAACTAACCCCATTCAGATGAAATAAGGGCAAAATAGGATAGAATACACACTTCGGATAGCATATTTTTGTGAATGATTTTTCTTCATTTGCAGAAATTGGCTTGCGATTTGCATTATCCGGTGAGGGTAGTGATGCTGTTGTGTCTCTTTTATTGAAGCATCTGATGCACAGTATGTATATTTCAGTCTAGAAAGACTTGAAGACTTGAGCAGATCAACTCGCTTCTGTGTCAAGATGGTTTGAGGTCCCACGGCAATCGAGCTCAGACTGTGCCCTGCAAGGTAGCAGTCTCTATCACACTTTTTAGTTTCTGCATTGAACTATGATAAATGTCATCATCACAAATATTCTGGGTGCTTCAAAGGTGCTATTAACCCATTCATGCCCAGCGTGACCGAGTGGTCACACTTGGAATATCAGATTTGATTGATGTTTCCGACATGAAAACAAATCGTTTGACTTACGACTTTGACTTTTGTTTAAAGTTATCATTCTAAATGTCATTTTACTTCAGCAAAAATTTGAAAGTTTCAATTATCTATGTCATCAATTGAACTTTGAAAATGGCGTCTGCAAAACTGTCTCAAAAAAGGTAACTTACATTATTTTACATTTCACGTACGAGTGTCAACAATGTTTCTCAAGATTTTTTTCTGTGTAACTTGTATCTTGATATTCTGTTAATTATATATGATGCATCAACAAACACTTCCGATTCTTATCTAGAGAGAAATTATGAATTTCAAATCGCCGTGACCACATGGTCACGCTAGGCATTACTAGTGTCAAATAGAAAAAAGATAGATTTTAATTTCATGTCTTAAAAACGCTACAAAATGCATAATCAACAGTGCTTTATTTCCCGAAATGATGAAAATGATAGAAAAAATGTTGTATTCACTGGGATTCGAACCCTGCTCTGACTAAAGCGGTAGTCGAGTACTGTAACCACTGCACTACTACATCACCGATACGATGCAGCTTTTTAAAAGTTATTGAAATTTATAGATCAATTGCAAAAACTACCATTTTCATTCTTTTTTGACAATCTTTTCTGTTCTGTCCAACTTCTGTTAGAACTCGAGCGACGTAATCTTGGAGGCACAGGGACAATGCGGCCGAACAGAATCTCAAAAACGGTGTCTTTGCCAGACAGAAAAAGTTTTCAGAAGGCTGATCGAGGAGACGCTGACTGGTGCTCGGCAACTAATAACAACATCGGAATAACAATTTGGAAGGACAACAAGCCTGTCATCATTGGATCGAACTGCTACCCTTGCAATCCTCTCCAAACATGCCAACGTTTTTCACGTGAATCAAAACAATATGTCTCGGTTCCAGTTCCCAACGTCATCAAAATGTACAACGCAAACATGGGTGGAACAGACAGAGTCTATCTGACTTGTCGAGTCTGACTCGACAATAACGTCGGTAACTATCGAACAAACATAAGAGGAAATAAGTGGTACTTCCCTATTGTTACTTGGCTATTGGACGTAGCAGTTCAGAACGGTTGGTTGCTTCATAAAGCGAGTGGTAGATCAATGACATTATTTCAATTTCGCCGCGCTATTGCTGTTTCGTACCAAGAAGAGCACGGAACAGAGCCAAGAGGTCCTGGAAGACGTTCTAATAAAGAAAATCTTTCAACCGCTGGTAAGAATCCATCTTCATTGCTAAAATTTCACACATTTCAACCTTTCTGTGTTCCTATTTCAGGCTCAGTTCGCTTCGACGGTGTCAGCCATCTTCTTGGTGTCCCACCAAACAACAAGCGTCGGAGGTGTGCCGGGGAATTTTGCAAGTCTGTGGTGCGGTCGGAGTGCAAAAAATGCGATGTCGGATTGTGCAAATTTTGTTTTGCGGATTACCATAAAAAAGCTTAAATTTTGCTTTTGACACGATAACTGCCCAGCGTGACCATATGGTCACGGCCTTTTTCTACAAAAGTACAATTTGTTTTTTGAAACGAGTGTTATAAAAGTTTTTGTATTAACTGTTCTACATTAAATACAGATGTATATTTTTTGATTTGCTGAAAAAAAAGAAACCGGGCATGAATGGGTTAATTGTTTTGTCTTGATTTTCTCTTTATGACACGAAATAAAAGAGGCTCTGAACTCATGTGTTCCTTCTCTTCACTGACAGTGGATTCTGCAATGTTAATCATGAATGCTGCATCCTATCCTTTGTCACAACTTGCTCCGTGAGACATTTCGCTACTTCTTCCTGTACCAAACAATTGGGGTCAAAACTTCTAGCAAAATCAACAAAATAATCAAATAAGGCATTGATTGATGACAGCCATGGGGAATCTGGCAGCCTGCTCACTATAGAAATGTAAAATACTAAATGGATCGCTTGAAAAGCTAAAGCCCTGCATCATAGTCAGTTTAAGAAGTCTAGGTTACCGGTGGTCATCTAAATATCGCTCGGTAGACTTAGAGATCCAGGAGAGATTTTTGCGTGTATTAGATAAAGACATGAATCAAATAACGCACAATAGCGCTTTATTCCCTTTAAAGTATGTACCAATAGATGCATACCCATTCAAGATAAAAGGTCCATGCCCATTCTCGAGAAATATCAAGTTAAATCCCTCAAGCCTGCGGTCTTCGAGAATTAGCGCTGATATCTCCCTCGAAAAATGTGCGCTGTTTAAAACAGAGTGTGTGGATATATGAATGATCCAAATTCTAATTCAATGATGGAAAGAGAGATGTACAAAAGTGAGGAACAGAAAGTAATATCACATACATAGACATCCTTTTCCAGATGTACTCTTTCATGCACTTTTGCCATTTTCGGTAAATTTTGACTGTTCTACTAAGTTTATCTATGTATTTGATATTAAGACTTTTCTTCGATGCTGCCCACGGACTGCGTTTCAAGAAAGCGATATCAGAATGCTTTATTTCAGATATTCTTAATACTCTTGAAATTAAAAGTTCAACAGTTTAAAGCTTCAATACATCAAAAAAAAGCTCTGACGAAAAATAGTTTCTGGGTTGGTAGAATTATTCAAACATGCCAATCATAAGTGCTGTAAAGAAGAAGCTGAAACAAATAATGATTTTACGATTGCTGCGTTTGATTCGTTTTATCTTGTATCAAAATTAGCCATTTCACTTCCTTTTTGTTGATGCTCTCTCATTTCTGAATATCGGAAACATTATGCTACATTTTCACTATCTTGATTACAAGCAGAAATTTGCATCAGGGAAGTTTGAAATAAAATATTTCTAAGAGAGACAGATGTAAACTGGTTTGTCAAAATCAATTAATTGGAACAACAACTTTTGGTTACACAGACAGAATTCCACAAAACTGAAATTTCGACCCTTGAAATATTCATGATGTTATCTTATTTTTTTAGCTGCACTAAATCTCTGGCGGGAAGATTGCAGAGTGCCAGTTAGTTCATCTGGGCAGATCTTAGAAAAAATCCGCAGACGAACAATTTAAGCACGACATTTCTTGGCAATCTAGAAGCTGCAATCTCTCAATTTTTTTTAAATTTCGTTTTAGTAATTCGTAAGTAAATTTCGTAAACGTTTTTTAAATTTCGTAAGTAAAATTGATTACACGTTCTTTTAAATTTTTTCACGTCCCTATCAAAGGTGGGTCCGCTAGCCGATATGTGTACTACGTTTCCTACCCTGTACTGGGGTAAGTAACTCTATGTTAATATTATTAATTTATACGCTTTGACTTCAAGTAGCCTAATTATTTACACGATTTTCTACTAGAGCAGTTGTTTAAATTTGATTTCCTCCGTTTCCTCGATTCTTCGAATTTTTTAACAATGTCGTGTTTTAATTTAATCAGTTGTTCTCAACATGTCTCAAAACAAGCAATGTTTTTTTAAACTCTATTTAGGAATGCATGACGCTGTTGAGTCGATATATTATGAGACATGAATGAAACCTGCATTTCGCCGAAACTTAGGACCTTTATAAAAGAACATGCGGCAGCTGAAAGAATCCCTTCACAGTGCGCTGATTGATTTAAAATACACACAATTTTTTGCTTCGCTGTCTGATTGATTCAGAACAGACTATTTTCGGCTGATGTTGTATCACGCTCAACAAAACTGTGTTTCTATTACTTTTCCTATTAATGTTCATAAGTAATCAAAAACTGTTATTACCTGCCTTTTTGCTTTATCAATTTCTTTTCTTGTAAAATCTCGCTTGTTATAGGTCGACAAGTGAAAAATCCCAACAGACTGCGTTTTTGGTAAGAAATTGGCCATCATATAAATGTCAAAATAGGCCTTCTTACAGCCTACCCCAGGACACATAAAAAAATTACTAAAATTATTTATTATCATAGTAGATGATCATCAACTTATGTCTCTAATTCTGTTAACTATCTAATGCTAATGCATCAGAGTAACAGTAACAGCTATGATATGTTGCTCTATTCATATAGAAAATCAGCTTTATTCATGACCCTAGCTTTGGTGAAAAGTTTCATAATGCGCTAAAATTAAAACAAAGCACAAATTGAACAGCTCAGTGTCTCAGTTTCTTACAGGTTCACAGCAAAAGTGCGACAGGGAACGAATTGCCCCAGCTCCTGGTTTGGAAAAGGTTAATAAGTAATATTTATCAATAATAAATAGATTGATGCAGTTGAGTTGGCTTCACAACATATTGGCTTAAATGAAAGTGTTCAGCACTGTCGATAAATTTGACTTACGAGTCCCGAAGCTATTTCCTCTTGATAGAGCTATGTTTAATAACATAGCTCTAATAACATGTTTAATAACTCTAATAACTATTTTTGATACCATAGCTGTGACCATTACAAGCGTTTAATAATTTAAGTTGTACGTTCGTAATTAATTGAAAAACTCGAATGTTTGTTTGAAAACCATGACAGCATCAGAAAAAATGACAATCATACAAATCTTTTAGAAAAAGATATCAGAGAGTAGCAATTTTTAACATGAAGACATGTGATATTCAAATACATTTTTCATTAAAATGGTCACCATATCAGCTATACAGTGTCTGTAAAAAAGTTTTATTTCAAATGCTGTCAGCACAGCAATTGAGAACTCCTTTTGACATCGAATTACTTCTTTATGAAATTTCGGAAATAATTTTTTTCTATACATGCAAATTGATGCGCTCGAAACAATCCACTCGAAAGTAGCATGGATTTCCATATGCTTTTAAGAATACCGGCAACTGAAATTTGAGTTCATAATTTGGCCGTGTACATAATTTATGGTGCTGTTCAGCTGACGAGAAGCGTTATATGTCAAGCAGTTTCATGACAATTCACGTTTTACTAACTTCACCTCTTTTAGTTATCTAACAGTGTAACTATCTTGACTACAATATACCGGTACAATGCAAATATCTGCTCGGAGCTTGTTTGAATTAATAAATCAATAAACTGTGTTGACTAAACAAGAAGAAGGTGATTTGTTACAAGCACAGAAATAGACAGGTCGTCTCTTCCTCTGTTTGACTAGAAAGGAAGCATTTAGTCCGGCAGCCAGAACGAGTTTCTGCAGGGAACGAGGCCGAAAGTGAGACTTTCACAGAATAATGTACACCCTATGCCTACTACGAATCGGCACGTCTGTCGAGTTCTAGTGAGTTCCTCTTCCTGTCAGACAGGATCAAAGAAAAACACATGTAAATCCAATGGGACGCAGATTGCAGTTTTTGGTTAAAATGAAATTTTCTATGTTTTCTCTGATTAAACGAAAAGTACCAAGTCTAGAGTCATGATTTTTGACATGGAATGTATTCAGGTCATTTCCTTTCATGTTCATGCACCCCTGTCTCTAAAGCTAAACACATTTATATTTGGCGAGCCTCTAAATGTCGGCAAACACAAACATTTTGAGCTACTTTATCCACATTCAACCTGATTCTCGCATACATCGGCGATATAATGCATGATAAAAGCATCTGCACATCATAGGAAATGACCTGAATACATTCCATGTCAAAAATCATGACTCTAGACTTGGTACTTTTCGTTTAATCAGAGAAAACATACAAAATTTCATTTTAGTCAAAAACTGCAATCTGCGTCCCATTGGATTTACATGTGTTTTTCTTTGATCCTGTCTGACAAGAAGAGGAACTCAATAGAACTCGGCAGACGTGCCAATTCGTAGTAGGCATAGGGTGCACATCATTCTGTGAAAGTCTCACTTTCGGCCTCGTTCCCTGCAGAAACTCGTTCTGGCTGCCGGACTAATTGGGACATGTAGCGTTAATGGAATGGCACAATCTCCTGACTAAATACCATAGCAATCGAACAATGAGCAGCCAGTTCAACATTAAACACGCCAAATTGTACAAAGTTTCAGTGACTGTTATCAACCGGATCACACAGCAAAGAGACACAGACGATGTCAAGTTCTGCAGAGAAGTTTGTGAACGTTTTTTCATGCGCCTGCTAACTTTTTTTAAAATGATCGGAGGACCCAACATTATCGAGAAAACTTTTGCGCAATGATCTGAATTCTTCGAATCTGAAGGAATCGTGGCGATCGGAGCATTTTGAAAGAATTCAGAGAAATCTGCAAGCGACGCACGACTATTTTTCCTATCTCTGTAAGGTATTAAGAATTTCTTTTTGCCCACTTATTAAGTTCCTGCATGTGCCATCTGTTTGAATCAGTTTGCACTTCTAGCAAAGTGATACGATTAAACAATCAAATTCTGTGGTTACAAGTCTCAATTGCAGCAAATATGCTACATGTTGTATTTGCAATTGGGTGCATCATTTTTTCCTGTAGGCTTTGCGAAAATTCTCCAATTGCTGGTAAAAAATGTTGACAACATCTTTTACCAACAATTGGAGAATTTTCGCAAAACCTGCAGGAAAAAAGGACTCAATTAGAACTTAATTGCAAACGCAATTCTCCAACAACTTTTCTTGTCATGCTATCCTGTCTTCAATTCACAACCAGTATTTCGACCGAGTTGATGAAAATTATTGTCATTTACGGTAAGCATGTAAATACACCTGAAACAATTTACGAAAGGAAATAACAGCTTTCACGAACTTGGGTTTGGAATCACTTGTTTGCAATTTTCTCTAGCAATTTCCGTCGAGAGTTTTACAAAGAACTGTTCATGTTTGAACTAAAAGAGAATTTTATGAAGGCCTTTGATCTCTGTCATTGTTAGGAAGTTTGGGAATTATTTTTGTGGCTATTTATCAAGTGAAATCGTTTCATGCTCAGAAAATAAATTTAGAAGTTTAATGAATGGAGAAAAGAAACAATGCAAAAATATCAAAATCAAATTATCCATATTGTTAAGGGCAGGGTCAGTTGCATGTATTGCAGACGCCGTTGATTTTACCTGATTTTAGAAGATTTTATTTGTAGAATCGCAATCAGTTGTCTGATTAACTTTACTCTTGAAAATACATTTTAGGATTAACATAATTACAAAGAAAAATACGAAAAATACAAAGAAAAATATTATGTCACTAATTTAGCTATATCACACGTTGCAGAAGTAGTTTAAAACTGCGATATAATAATGGGTGTCGCTAAAGGCTTTTACAGTTTAATAATCTGAAAACATTATTCAATGTGAATACCATTTAAAGCATCTGCGACTAATAATGATACTGTTCTTGTATAAAGTGGGAATTGTGCTTTATCTCATAAAGCACAGGCCTATTTCATATTGTGAATGGCAATTGCAAGCTGTTGCAGAACACATCCGTAAAAGTTCAAAAAATGCTGCTTGGAAGTCGATGAACGAGGCGAACATTCACATTTATTTACATAAACAACAAGTTTGCAACAGATAATTTTTGCAAAGAGAAGATAATTGATACCTGAGAAAGCTCGATTTCAAAACCGAGACTTTATACTTGAGATGGACATACATATTGAGATACATGATATTTGTTCTGGATTTCAATAAGCAAACATAAAAGTTTGATGAAATGTCAAGCATTACGGATGCGCCAAAATTTCAATTTCCACCTTGAATTTTATCTAGCACAATCAGAACGAAGTTCCATGCAAATGTTTGTATAAACATATCGATGCACTTTCAATATCAACAGTTATGTATTTCTTTCATGAAATGGTATCGGAAGATAGTATTACGCTGCTCTGTTTATGTTTAAGGGATAAAGCGAGAGCAATTTCCATCTGTCGATTTGGTGACAAATCCCGAACAAGTTAAGCGGATTATTCTGTCAACCAGTGTCTAAATAGCCACAGCATTAGACGTAATCACAGATAATTTTATTTAAAAGACTATCCGATCAAAGCACATTCAGTTTGCTGGTGGCAGTTTAACACTTGCTGATGATGTCCGTTTGTTGAAGAGTAAGCATTTCTCTAACTGTATGCCAGACGGGTTTAATAAAAAATCATGATGGAAAAAATCCTACATTATCTAGTGATAATATTTGAAATTAATTGTTAATTAAGGTAGTAATTCATTTCATGCCCGCCAACAGCAGCTTAGTGGTAGGCCTATTTTAAAATCATCAAGTAAAGATAATGGTCAGGAACTAGATGCCTCAATAACAAATATGAATTAGGTAATTAAAAGAGTTTTATTCACTGTAATTCATGAGACATCCCCATTGCTTTATCCCCATTGCTTTTATGAGCAATTTCCGACTACGGGAAAGTTTCATGAGCATAGGGTCAATTGCTAAATTCTTCGACAATTCAAAAATCTTCTATGACCATCTGTCTAAGACTGAATTTTCTGAGCACATAAGAATTTCTTGCTAAAAATCTGTGCTTAAATACATGTACACGATGGGAAAAAGTCTGAAACCAATACTAACTTAAGTAAAACAGTTGGTGCAATACAAAATGCATGCAACCAATCGTTGTGGTGGATTGGGACTTTTGAAAAAACCAGTGTCATACTAAAAGCGTGTAAAAATATCTCTCAATGAAATGCGTTTTCGCACATATACTATAGAATAAGAATATCATAAGATTCAATCAATTTAAGGAAGAGAATCGGCTATATGAGGCTCTACAATTACTAGTCCATGATACCTTTAAACTAAATGGAATGATTTGATTACACGTGTAATAAGCGTTCACTACACCAACTAAAGAGTATACGAGTCTAATGATTTAATGCCTCCGGCTTTCACGAGGTTGAAATAATATTTCAATGCACCTTGCTCTTGGCACCACCATGAAAAGTGGCTTACCGGCTGGGAATCGAACCCAGTCTTCGAAATGCTGACGCGGCATGAAGATCCCCAAGATCAGCGAAGCACACCCTCCATGATCGTGTCAAGAGCAAGTAAAGCTTTCAGCGAGCATTATGACGCGAATAATGCGCGCTGAAAGCTTTACTTACTCTTGACACGATCATGGAGGGTGTGCTGCTATTAGTATACGAGTCCATTAATGAAAATCGGTGGGATAATTCACATTCAGAAAAAATGGGCATTTTTAATTGTGCCATTAATGCATTTTTGTATTCTTTTTATTTTGAAAATTTGCGCTGATATCCATAGAAGATCGGGCGCATTGTTTCGAAGGAAGAAGACTTTGGTGATTATAATTGAAAAATGTCCCACCAGGGCTCAACACATGACAAAGATTTTTTGCATACACAATTCTTTGAGCATTGTTAATATGAAATATAAACAGTTGGTGGCGTCTCTCCTCCAAAATAGCTAGTTACAGTCTACGCATTATTCCTGAGCTGATGACTAAACATAACTAATTTAATGTGCGAATCCAAGCTGCTCTAGTATGCAATGTAAATCATAAAGTTCAATTTAAGTTCCAATCTGAGTACTGAATGAAAAGAGTACTAAAATGATCGAACTTAGTTTCACACAAGCACTATAAAGCGTACTAAGTACTACAATGATGAAACATCAATATAGCAATGACTCACTAAAAGGGAAGGACATACAAGCGTAGGACAATAGCGATGTATTGATCGGGGTGCGTGATTACATTGCCATAACATCGCTTATCACACGTCACAGCGCCGTCTCTATTGTCACTGTTCGTGTTGGCTTGTTCGATGTGCTTTGCTCCTAATTTCAGAGTGCTTGCCATTCTCTCCGACAGTGCTTTGAGTTCTACAAACGTCTACCATCCTCTACGACAGTGCTTTGAGCTCTGCAAATGTTTTCCATCATCTCTGACTGGGCTTTCAGTCTTGCCAGCGTTTACTCACTTCACCAACTGCGTCTTGAGTCCAGTGAATGTTTTATTGATCGAAATACATTTATGTTTAGTTGCCTAAGCAGTTCTTAGATGTGCACATGGGATATAGCAGGTGTGATATGCCGTATGGTATTTTGGGATTTAGCGGAGGTGCTTGTCCTACGCAACTCACTAAATGAGTACCGATATTTTCACGCTCAAAGAGTACTAAAATTTTGGACTCATTTCTTAGCCGCAGTTCGTACTCAGATTCAGTGCTCTGTCAAGCACTCATTTGAGACTTTATAAAAAATAGTGCACTGTATATATCTAAATTTGCTCATGCCATTGGCAATTCTCATACAAAAGTCTATTTCTTAATGGTTTTTCATGCTCTTTCCATCAAAAGCAATCAATCTATTTACTACTTGCTTATAATGAATAATAGCTAATGAAAACCATTGTGAAAATTAAAGTTCGGAATTGTTATACTGTACGGTGCTATTCATGTAGTCTCAAATGAGTACTAGAAAGAAAACTTAATCCTAGTACTAACTACGACCAAGAAATGAGTCCTAAAATCTAGTATTCTTTGAGTTCGAAAATATTAGTACTTATTTTAGAACTCTTTGGGTTCGAAAGCATCAATACTTAATTCGTACTCATTTTAGTACTCATTTAATGAGTTGAATAGGACTAGCACTTCCACAAAAGAACTGCTGTGCCATAAATGAAATGCATAAATGCATTTGAATAAATTAAATCACTTTCATCTTGAAGAAGATTCTTAAAAGTAGAATACATTGAATTGCAGTTATGATCAAAGAAAGCAAATTTGCATCCTATCGTTCACGATTATAAGAATCACAATTCACATGCCGAAGGTAGTCATAGCATGTCCACGCAGAGAATGTGCAAATCGGCTGATTCAATTTTATAATCATCATCATTGAAGTGAAAAGAAAAGTGCATATGTCGTCGGAATAAAGTTAGTGCGATCAAAGTTTGATCCAAATTTGATGTCTTAGGTTCATTTAGAGGAAATCGATGAAATGTCACAGATTGGTGTTTGCAGGATCGCTTCTTGCTTCATTGTACCCACTTCGACATGCAGGAAATCAACAAGCCGTCTACCAGTTGTGAGGACTCGCTACCTGAGACAGAAGCGATTGTGATTAGTAGAAGTGTAGAGTTCATGGGCGGCGATGCAAGGTTTCTGTTGGGGACACAGAAATCGTTCAATTTCTTGTTATTGCTGTCATTACTGAACAAAAATTCGTACACAGATCGACATAATCACAACTTGCTCTCTCAAAATCAAATGAGAAGTTTTGAATTTCCAGACTTATGTTTGATGATTTGCGACAGAGCCATCATCGCATGTGTGTCAGATATTATCTATTGTAGGAACATGGCCTACAATAATTGAAAGTGGTGTTCAGGCTTTAAAATTTGGCTGGTTTATGTAGCCACTGATAAGTGATGTTTCTATCATTTCAAAATTACGCATCGTTTTTATGAAGAATTTAGATGTAGAACATTTTTACTTCGTTGAATGTCAAATATGCTGTAAGTCAAAGTACAGGTGTCAAAGAGAGAATTCTTCATGTGGCATTCCTAATTGCCTTATGACTAGTACCGAAATCGCATCGAACTGAAAAATTTTGTGATATGAATGAATGGTTGATGAAAAGGTTTTCACAATTAGCTTGATGTGATCAATGCGAAAAGTACTCCATTTGTCGGTAGCTACAGTGTAAATCGTGAGCTACAAAATGAAGCTAATTTGGCTGAGAAACCTTCTCAGGAAAAGTAACTAACATTTCTTCCCAAATGAAAATGTCTTAGCTTTAATGGTTGCCAAACCGTGTTAGCGGTTTAGGGTAGCGGAACACCTTCTGACCTCATTAAATCAACATACATCTACACTGTATATCCCAATGTTGGATTCATTATTGGCTGCATGTAAATTTAAAAAAATGTGTAAAAGGCCTACATATTGTAAATATGTGCACCTATTATTTATATATAAAAATTCCTAGATTTATGGGTAAATAGAATCGAATTCAATATCACAAGTTTGATTATTAAATGTTCACATCTTACTGCCTATAACTAAATAGTACCATGCAACTGAAGAGCGATGTACATGTACGAGTATATATTGACAAAATGCCTTAAATCAACATATTTTAGCATACAATTTTCGCGTTGAAGTTGTGATTCAATTTTAATATGCAATACACCGTATGATATATGATGTTTCATAGATTATTTTGACATATGCTTTACCTTCCTTAGTGATGAATTGTGACCGGTTGTTCACATGCAATAGAATTGACCGCAAGACTTCAACATAGATACGAGAGAACATTTTGATGGAAATTGACTGACAGTATCAGCTACTCGACATTTTTTTCATAAATGAAGGATTTTAAGATTATTTGAATGTGCAAAAAATACAGTGCTGATTAGCATTGCCGAAAAATTATTGCAGGCATCCAAATTTTCAACGATGCAAATTTTTAAAGCACCGTTTTTATTACTTCCTAACTTATGCTATGTTTTGTCATAATGCAATTTACGAAGTATGTATTGCGAATTATCTAGGATGCCATCCGCAGGTTATGGACCTACCTGTGTCGAGTCCATGAATGTGACGGTCTCAAAATGATGTTTTCTTAGCCGGATGCATCATATTGACAAATTATCATTCCAAAGTTGCAAAAGGAAATTGTTTAATAATGCATCAATGAATCAGTGGCTGCTGAATAACAGTCCAGCAGTGAGTTGTACCGTGACGCTCTGAATGGTGAAAAGTTTGTTCGTTTTCAAAAAATTACAGGATAGTAAGTTTATCTCTCTGCGATTAATCAAATTTGTCGTTGTGGTTGATAGATCAACTCCAATGATAAGCACATTCAGAAGGCGTTTTTCCTCCTGGGAAATAAGATGGTTTTGTAAAGTTGCGTCATGAGAAATTAGTGATGTAAAAAGATCACTTGATAAGCTAAGAAGTTATTCTTCACTTTTGGTACTACCCGCCAAAATGCCCTTAACTTGGATATAAATGCTTTGAAACAGAAGAGACCAATTAAAATACAGTTTTGAAATCACTTAATCAGAAGGTGAGCACTATTTGCTTTGTCCACAGCATATCTTAGCATTAAATGAAATTATTTTGTAATCACTCTTTTAGTTTGCTTCTCCGATATTTGTGGTAAATTGGTGACCAGCAGGCATTCACATGTATATTTTTTCTTTTTATGAGACAAAATTTCAATTTTTGCATGTCACTGACATCCACGTAAATACCAATTAATAAGATGTTTATTAAACTAACTAGCATCTTCATGAATTTCAGTAGTTTTCTAAGCTTTTGACTTTCCTGCCACGTTTTAAGACAGTCCACACCATAGAGTAAGTATATTAGGTAGAGTGGTAACTCCGCATTTATTAAATCCAAAATGTACATACACTTTCGATTTTATGACATGAACTCGAGGTGAATACAGTTAGGCATTGTTACCAAATGTGAAATATGCAAATTTTTGCAGTTTTGAAGGTTTTGAAGAAATCACCACGAAATTGACTGATCATGACAGCAATGCAGGAAGAATGATGATATTTTACAGATTCTCAGTGTCATGACAACCTTGGAGAGGTAATGTTTGTTAAATCAATTCGATAGTTTGTTATTACTTTCATGCGCAACCTCACTTTTCTACAGTGTGATCACATCACAGGTAACCAACCACTGGTAGAACAAAAGAACATAATCAAAGACAACGATGTCAATTAACTTTGAAAGATTGAAGGGTTCACATCACTATTCATATTCAAGAAATGAAACATATAAATTTAGTGAATCACAAAATCATATCGATGAAAATAAAATAAAAAACTTCAAATTTCAGCCAAAAAAAGCACAATAATATCGCGACTTTTTCATGAAGACTTCCATTATAATGCGGCTCATCAAATTCCCTTGACAATCGGCTTAATTTCACTTAGTTAGGATGCTTATTAGCAAATATTCATTCCTTTGATATCCAACTTATTTCATGCTACTTATAAAAGGGCTACATGTCGGTAATATATAAATTGACAAAATTTTAGATTTTTAAAAACTGCTCAAATATTTTTTTAACCGTAGGAGCGTGATCTCCTCAAAAAACTGAATATTTTGATAAAAAAATTTTCACTGTATACAGATACTTTTTTGAGTTGACACTCTACCTAATATATGCATATTCTATGGTCCACACTAGTTAGAAAGATTTTTAAGAACAGTCAATGCCAACATTTGATTTCATGCACTTTTGATGTACTTTTGTGAATAGTGAAATGGTAGCTAGCCTATCAGGATGCCGTACATAATGTTCAAATGATATTTGACAATAATTGCATGTATTTCACATGCACATGTATATCATCTTGACATGTTTTCTGCGCATAACAGATGCATAGCCTAGCACATAATGTAATAATTTATACTCTTTCAGCATGATGCTGAATCAGTGTACTACCGCTCAGCCAGAAAGACAGAACTTCATTATACAAGCTCGAGATGCCACATTACGGAGTCCCACTGAAAATTCTGCCAATGCGGTGATAAGTGATGACAAAAAGCATTGACATCGATGTTTAGTGTGGTTGTCCCTCCTATCGTGTCTGGCTTATCACATTAAATGCTCTTGTTACTACATGTGTTACTTTCCTCATGTCAGACTCTTTTCACCGTCCTCTGGAGACTCCTGCATCCAAATCTTTTGTTTGGATCTGGCACATCCTAATTCGTGTAAAGCCTGATATCAATGGTCATTTAAATTGCAGACAAATCGAAAAATACACAAAAATAAGCAATGTTTGAGATAGCAGTACTTGGCGACTTTTTGAAATATTTCCCTGAAAACTTCTCTATTGAAATGAAATTGGTGTCTCAAGTCTCTACAGTCGTTACTTAAAACGTCAGCACTGCGCCGATTCGTATCAAACCCGAGTACTGCGTAAATATCGAATCAGCTTATCTCCTTACTCTTCATTGCTCTAGCGGTAACTTTGATGCTTACAGTTTTGTCGAACACTTTTTCTAACTTAAAATTTCCCATCTGGTTTAATGTGCTTAACAAGGTTGGTAAGCATTGATTTTGGCACGAATGAATAAAAACACGACTCAAAGCATCAGATAATTAGATGACTGCAATTAATATGATTTAACTTCGGAAGAAAGTATTCTATCGAGTTTCATCTGTAAATGGAATGTGGAAAAAGACTTCAAATGCTGTTGGCGCCTATCAAAATATATTAGGCAAAGGTGTAGCGCTCAATAAGCAAAAGCGTCAAAAAATTCACTGTAATTTGTAGACAGGTAATGTAAAGGAAGTAAGTAAGCGTACATTTGTACCAATGAAAATCAGGACACTCGAATTATTGGCAATAATATCACAGAGAAAGAAAAGAAGGTAACATGTAAAGATATTCAGCAGCGACTGTTAAGGTGAAATATTGTTGATCATAAACGAGACAGAAGGAAAAAGAACGCAGTCGGCGCGCTGAGTTAACTTCAGGTAGACATAAATGGCCACTATGGTACATGTGAGACGGTACAAAGTCGTGAAGATATACATCGAAATTTTCGCATTTTCTGAAATAATTAATTGAATGATTTTGTCGCAATGAGGAAAGCGAAGGAAAATCGTCACATTTACAATGCTTCCTACAAATTAGGACATGACTATGTTGATTAAAATTATATTTCTAGTGACTTTGGCAGCCATGCTAACAAGGAAGCACCATACCGGTTGTCCCAAAAAAGTGCTGAAAAAAGTGCTTGTAACTTCACCAATTTCCATTCGATTCAGCTGACGATTTGCATACAATTATAAAATACCCACAAATTTTTGTACCGTATGTAAAGTTAAAAGTTTGAATATTGAGTACTCTTAGAGAAAATTAGGTAAAAGTTCAAATCCTGTATATTCCATTGGTGATTCAAGATATTGGACATATTGATATCCAATTTCCAACCATCAATCGTTATCATAGCACGTTAGTTAGCATGATCATGGACAGGTGATAGTATTCTAGCTGTCCATGGCATGATCAAGCAAACACGAATATCAAAGATTGATTACACTTCGCAGACTTCTTAATGCTAGTATTTGGATGGACAACTTACATAGAATCACTATTTGATAGAAGTTGGAAGCTGTGACAAACGCAAATGGGAATTATTCCAGAACGATTGCCGATACTTTTGAAGAAGTGCGTGTAGCAAGAAGCATGATTTTAAAGAACAATGAGAAAAAGTGAATCTAATGCGGAAAGTGATATGATGAGCTGAGAAGAATAATTGGAAATGCTTAATTTTGGGCGCAAAATAATCGATTCGATAGTTCCTTTCAAGTGAGCAGGCTTACTGAGACATCTGATTCAGACTGCCCCCTTTGATATAGATATTTTCTTCTGCGTTGAATTTGCAGTTGGTTGGATTTTTGACACCGTCTTGATGTCGCTTCTTTCATATCGTTAGAGAAGTTACATCAGCTGTAAAGTAAGCTGCAACCAAAACCATCATAGAGCACAACAAATCGCTTATGAGCTATTCTTTGTGGAAGCACACAGAATGTCAACTTTTTAGATTTCAATCATGCTTTTTTAGTAATAAAGAATGCATGAAAACAGGTGCAATAATAGTAGAATTTTGCAAATAATTTTTGGAACAATTCGATCACCACATTACTACTAGCAGAGGAATAAAAAATAAAATAAAATTCACATAAAAGTCTACTGAATCGATGGTAGCAAGAATATTCTAGATACAAGACATGGGTAAATATGGATTTTGTACTGTTAGCCGTTGATACTAGGCATATATACATGTATTCAATCTTCTCCATTGGGTTCATAATCTTCTCTCGACAAATAAATTGCATGGACTAGAGCATTTGAATGTATAGCAATTGATTCTGATGCATTTCACAGCAATGAAATGGATTTTTTGCATATCGTTCTATAGTTTTATCCAAGTGCACACAACCGTCATCTATCAAGCTAAAACAATTCGCCAGTATTCAGTCAAGTGCATGCTATTGGGAATGAGCGTTCCTTCATTCACTCGTGCAGTCCCCGTTATTATGTAGACCATTAGATGTGCAGCTGAAGAATCATTCTAGGAAAGTTGCCCATCCAGATACTAACATTAACCCTTTCATGCATATTGTACTCTCTTGAGGACATTTTGACCCACATTTTCTGTCTGCGAAGTGTAATCAATCTTTGATATTCGTGTTTGCTTGATCATGCAAGGGATGTTTATGAAACATAGAAAGTGTTAGGAATTTCCAACTCTCAATCCGTGGGATCTAGCGTAGACCGGTTTGAAAAAGCAGATAGCAGAATTTTCATCAAGGATGTTCAGAAAGCGCGCTGTCGTAAATTGTAATTTCCAATCAGAAACAAAAAAACAAAGACAAGTGCATTAACGCCATTCCTAACATCATTGATTTAGAGATAGCAGCAAAAACTATGAGTATTTGTGCATGACACTGGTCTTGCAAAAAGCCAAAGCATTGAATAAGAAGTGGACATCTGATAGCCATACAATCTATTATTTTCGATTCTTGCATTAACAACACTGCAGGTATTCTGCGTGGAATATACATTTAGTCACAAAAAATTCCAACTGAGTATCAATTGAACATTGGAATCAAATTCTCGACAAAATATATGAATTTAAAGAAATTTAGAATTATGTGAATTATTGATTATGATCATTCAAACAATACTTACGCCTGCAGCTGAAAGAGTATCCTATCGATTTCATTCACAGAGAATAGCTTGTTTAGCAGCACCGTCAGAAATTCTTGATCATGTATGCTTACTGATGAAGGCCTCAAATAGTCTTGCTTCAAGCTTATTCATATTTGACAGCTGAAAGGATACCCAGGTACATAACTTTTCTCAATTCCACCCACAATGCTTGGCTAGCATATATCAGAGAGATCATCACATTTGGGAAATGTGCTATACTTCATGAAAAGTATGAATCATAGAGTAAGTATATTAGATAGAGTGGTAACTCCGCATTTATTAAATCCCCAATGTGTATACACTTTCGATTTTATTAAATGAACTCAAGGGAGATACAATCGGAATTGTTTCCTAATGTGAGATATGCACATTTATGCAGTTTTGAAGAAATTACAACGGAATTGATTGATCATGATAGCAAAGCAGAAGGAAATGGTGTTATTTTACAGATTGTCCGTTTCGTGACAGCCTTGGAGAGGTAATATTTGTTAAATTGGCAACTCGATGACCTGCTATTGCTTTCATGAATTAGAAGCAAGAAATTTCAGCCAAGGAAACACAATGAGATGTCGACATTTTCATGAAGACGTCCATTATAAAACGGATCATGAAGTTCCCTTGATAATCAGCTTAATTTCCGGTTGATTAGGATGCGTATCAGTAAGTATTCATTCCTTTTGATATCCAACTTGCTGTATACTACTTACATAGAAGAGTCATCTCGGTAGTATATAAATTGGCAAATTTTGACTTTTTTCGAAAGTGCTCAAATAATTTTTTGGACCACGGGAACGCAATCTCCACAAAAAACTGAATCTTTTGATATAAAAATTTTCACTGTATATAGATACTTTTTTGAGTCGACACTCTACCTATATATTCCTACTCTATGGTATGAATGACATATTATCAAATCGATCAAATCAGTAGCTGAATGGATTAATCCAACAGATAGCAGACAATAAATATTACTAAATGATTTTTTCTTCCATTTCCACATCCAACTACTCGCACATTGGCGGAAAACATTGAAAGCTTCCAAAATATCGGAATAATCGGAAAGTATCGGAATAAGAGTCACTAGAACTTTGCAAAACTATACATTTTCAGGTTCTCCTGGACAAGTGGTGTGTGATGATATGAAGATTTTGTCATCTCTTAGATATTGCGGAAAATACATTATCGGACATGCTGGTGACTCGCGTAAAAACAGCAGTCCATACTATTCTATCAATGATGGTAAAGCCTTTGTTTTTGAAAACCCATCCGTGCATTTGTTATGTCTCTTTCCAGCATTTCCACTGACTTCAAAATTGATCAAGCAAATTTTAGTGAATGCTATTGAGATTGTGAAGTCTTCTGGTGGATATCCATACTTTATATAATGGCAGATAATCACGTCACAAATCGAACTCTCCGTTCACTAGTTCAGAAGGATCACAAAAGCTCAAACAATTTCTTAGTGAAACACATTGCCGATCCTCCGCTACGCCCAACTATCTATTATTCCATCCCGTCCACTGATTAAAGTTTATTACAAATGATTGGCTTACATCAACCGATCATAAATTCAGGTGCACAGTCCCAAAAAGTCTAATAAATATTTCAAATTCATGACTGCTTCTTGGTCGGGTATTGCTGATATAACGGAGAGGAGTGAGAGAGGGAGGTCATCGTGAATTCAGTCCTAACAGAATTATCCTATAATACTTTCGTTTGAAGGAAAGAGAAAATTTGTGATCTTCAGGTGTTTGACAATATATCTGATAATTGTAATGATGACACATCTGCATTTAGATCATTTTCTTGAACTTCGGGAGCAATTGAGCAACCGTAGTGTAACCGCCCATAATTATAACCAATTGATTGATGAAATAAAGGTTCTTATAACTCATGAAAGCCATATGCCCAGAAACCTAATTCGGTAGAAAAGCAGCCTACGCTAAATCCTACGGATTGAGAGTTGGAATGGAAATCCCTGACACTTTCTATGATTCATGGACATCCCTGATCATACTAACTAACGTGCTGTGATCACGATTGATGGATGGAAATCGGATATCAATATGTCCGATATCTTGAGCTTCACCAAGAGAAATATGCAGGATTTGAACTTATGCCTATTTTTCTCTAAGAGTACTAAATATTCAAACTTCAAACTTTACAGACAAAAATTTGTGGGTATTTTACAATTGTATGCAAAACGTCAGCTGAGTCGAATGGAAATTGGTGAAGTTATAAGCGCTTTTCGGCACTTTTTTGGGACAACTGGTATAAGAGTTGGGACAAAATGATTGAGTTATATGCATTCACAAATTGGGCTGGCGATAACGAAGATTATAATTTTAAAAGACGTATTGTATATAAACGCTGCGAGTAAGTTTTCAATACAGCATCAACATGCAAATGTCATTTGTGCTTGTCATTCCAAATGACACCAATTACCTTGCATTTACTTACAACCTCAATATCAGGATGAATAGACGTACAAGGAGCGCCACATCGTAGTGCCATTTGCTTACGCAAATTAAGAGTCATATGATTTCGACGAATTCAAGCGAAAATATCCAATAAATTATCACAATGCGACATTTTCACAAATCAGTTCAATCAGGCTTACATAATGAGCATGGATAACTACAGTTGACAAATATGAAACTGAGAGCGAGCCCATGAGCACAGCATACAATAAAAGGACCCATCAGTGATCCCTGTGGGATTCCCGACGGAACATTGAGAGGGGGGACAAATGCAGGTTCCATTTTAATACGAATCAACCTCTTCGTCAAATAACTTTCAACCATGTTATGAAACCTCCACTTGCACCTCCCTCAACAAGTCTGCTTAGTAAGACGTTTGGCAGAATTTTATGAAATGCCTTCGTTAAATCAAAGCATGTCAATCTCACCGCCAGAACATCAGGTTAATCCATGTACTCAGTAATACTGATAAATACACATTCTGATGACAGCACCATCGGTCGATCCATGTTAGAGGAATGTTTATATTTATTTTTTTATAGAATGGCTGCATGTTAATATTTTTGTTGGAGCTCATGATGTAGTAGCAGCTGATAACAATTTGACCCTCTCCACATCGGGCTCTTAAGCACATCGACATACTTGGAGGCAGATTAGCAAGCCAAGAAGTCCATAGATTGGGCAGGGACGGGAAATGATATATCTGAAAAAGTCAACGGTCACAGTCAATCTATCACGGTTCGTTTAAAAGGCAGCGTTGATTAAAAACACAGCTGAGCGCTATGCTTAGACACATCCCAGCTGGGTTCTTTCACAGAAGGTAAATTAGAGGTGGAATCGGTATGCCGATCGGCATACCAGTCGGACAAGTACCGGCGCC
Organism: Prostheceraeus crozeri; assembly: GCA_907163375.1. Lineage (NCBI taxonomy): Eukaryota > Metazoa > Platyhelminthes > Polycladida > Euryleptidae > Prostheceraeus > Prostheceraeus crozeri. The sequence continues at coordinate 108,372 of CAJQUW010011540.1, read as the reverse complement.
TGGCCAGTTCGGTCAGGCATTAACATGACTGGCCAGTACCCGGCCGGCATGACCGGTATGAGCTTGACTATCAAAGTCGACCAATGTTGATCGTCATAAACTAGAATGCTGATATTTGCATGATAAGAATACATGTATTTTTCCTGCATGATTTACCGCAAACCATTTGTCATTAACATTCTTCATTGAATGCATCAAAATGTGAATCTCCTTGTCAGATCAAGCTTTATGCTTCGATTTTTTCGAGACTGTTGAGCAATTAAGTGTGGTGACATCTGCTTTGCTGCGCGGTTTGTGGTAAAAGAACTTGTTTTCATTAGCAGCAGGCCTACTTAGAATACCGACATAAAATTCTTTAAAAAGAATAGTTGTTTATAAGATTAGATCGTAATTTATCTGCCTGTTTATTGAGTATCTAATGAGTATTAATGAGTATCTACATAAATATGAAAATCTACATTGCAATGGAAAAGCATTATTTTCAGAAAATGACATTTAGTTCTAGTGATAAATATTCCAAATATTAAACTTTTTCATTCTCCTTTTAACAAAAATTCCAAATAGCAATAAATTTCTTCATTTTCTTCGTATTAAAATATTTTCAATCATTAGACTGGTTCAGAGAAGTATTTATTTTACCACTGCAATCAAATAAGCCTGCATGAATAACTAGAGTCCACATAATTACACTTAATTTAATTTACCTTGTTCACAATAGAATAGGCCTACGTATAATTCGGAATCTCCTGGAGCTGATTTAAATGTGCAAAATTATACGACCAGTCGAAATAGACATGTTTGGTGTGTTTCTACAATGAATTACAAAATACGCAGCATCAAGATTTATCCGTTATTTGTTACTTTGTATTCTATTTAATGCACCCTAGACTTGCTGTCAATATATTAGATGCATGTTGACTATGCTAATATATACGAGTACAGTAAATATTGACCTACTTCCAAACAACTTACTTGACGAACAGATGAGGAACAAAATAAGACCATTTGTAAATGTGAAATCTTGGAGACTTCATTAAGCTTAGTTTGACTTCAATGCCAAAATCCTGCAAATTGAGATAAGGCCTACATATTGTCTATACGTGCTTCGAAATTATGGATTCAAATTGTACAGAACTAATATGTTATCACAGCACGTTTTGCAAAACATGGAAGCCTAATCTGCATGCGTCCTGTCTTAAGTAAACCAAATTGAAAGCTGTTCTATTCTGATTCTAACGAATTACATGTGCTACACCTTCACTCCGTCTGTGTAACATGCGCCAATTACGAGGTTGGGTCACTGAATTGGGTGTTCAATCCATTTCAATCCGTCTTAAATGATGGCTTGTGTCTCCCTAAAAAATCACATTTTTCATTGCAGTCGTATTTGCGAAAGAACTCATACATTTGACCACGTACCTAATGACTTATCTCCTTTGTTTTCACAACCGTGTGGAGCTTATAAATGGAAGAACTGGGCAACACTATACACGTGAAATTATTGTGAAAATATAGGTGAACGTGGTCAATTATAGTTCATCTCGGTTCTCATCTCACTTTCACAAAATGAAAGCATCATTGATTATAAAGTTTTGGAACAAACAAAATTATCTCAGTAGTAACCCCATTCCAAATTCAAGCGCAGTGCGGTGCAGTGATGAGTCATCGATGAGTCATCATGCTGACTCAGCCCCCCCCCCCTCTGGCAGGAAGGGAGTTCGCCAAGGATGTGTTGGGAGGAATGGGTCCGTGAGGAGGAAACAGGTCCCTCCCCCCCTCTGGAAGGAAGGAAGGAGTGTTCGGGTAAGGGAAGGAAGGTGACGTGTGAGGGAGTGAGTGAGGAAAGGGCGAGTGTTGGTGGTGTTGGGATGAGAAAAGTCGTTTTTCGAGCAGAAGGAGGCCTCGGATGGGAAAACGGAGTGCAGATTCGGACTCTACGTGAAATTTTGGGTTCGGAAGGATGTTTCCAGCGACATTGGAGAGAAAAAGTTCTAACCTCCCCCCCCCCTCGGCAGCGATCTTCTAACTTTGGTTGTAGACATCGCACAAAGTCGTGCAATAGCACATTTGAAAGCAAAGAGTGAGAAAAATGCCCTGGAAAGCTCAGTTTGGACTCATTTTCCTGGGTTTAGGGAGGAAAATGGCAAGAAACCGTCAGAGTTGGAAAAGGTAGGTTTTGGATGTTTTGGGATGAGAAAAGTCGTTTTTCGGGCAGATGGAGGTCTCCGATGGGAAAACGGAGTGCAAATTCGGACGTTTTGGTCAAAGTTGCGTCTAGGAACTTCTTCCCAACTCAATCGAAGAGAAAAAGTTCTGACCTCCCCCCCTCGGCAGCGATCTACCGAACTTTGGTTGTAGACATCGTAGAAAGTCGTGCAATAGCTCATTTGAAAGCTAAAAAAGAGAAAAATGCAGTGGAAAGCTCAGTTTGGACTCATTTTCCTGGGTTTAGGGAGGAAAATGGCAGGAAACCGTCAGAGTTGGAAAAGGCAGGTGTTGGAGGTTTTGGGATGAGAAAAATCGTTTTTCGACATGAAGGAGTGCTCGGATGGGAAAATGGAGTGCAAATTCGGACGTTTTGGTCAAAGTTGGGTCTAGAAACTTCTTCCCAACTCAATCGGAGAGAAAAAGTTTTGAAGACCTCCCCCCCCCTCGGGAGAGCTAGCTTCGATCTTGGCTTCCAGTGGACGGATTTTGTCGTGCCATAGCTCGTTTGAAAGCTGGGAGTGGGACAAATTCAGTGGAAAACATGGCTTGTTCATATCTACCTTCGTTTAGAGGTGAGATGTTATTGAAAATTTGGGACCTTGGCGAAAAAACGACTAAGTTAGAATTTTTGCGATGGCTGTGGGCTGTAGAGCCAAAACGAAGCATCGGATGGGAAAATGGAGGGCAGATTCGGATTCAGCGTCAAATTCTACATGGAAATGGCGTATTTCCAGCTCAATCGGAGCACTAGAACCGGAGATAGACGGGTTTTAGTGTTTGAATGATGGGTATTACGTCATCAGCTGATCGCCACACACTATATAAGTGGAAACTCGGCTTGTGGAAATCAGTTCTCCTCCCGACTGGGTTGGGGTAGGTGAACTCCGGAGCTCCGATGATAGCATTGGAAATCTGAAAAACCGGGTTTCTGTAAGAAAGCGACTTAGAAAATTTCATTGCTGAACTCAGCTAAGGCGTCAGACTTAGAGGTTCGCCAGGAGATGACCTTCGTCTCCAGGCCATAAAAGACTCCAAAACTTTAAAGGCTTGTAACTTTGCTTCTACAAGTCCGTTTGACTTGATTCAAAAAAGGTTCGGTTGCTATTGACCTGCCCTAAGTGATAGACTACTTATAAAATTTCATAAGTAGTGCTAAAAAGTTGAAAAATTTAAATTCACTAGTTTTGGAGGTTTTCTGGGGTTTTCGACCCTGCTGAAGTCAACGAAAGGATTTGTCATGATATCTGAGCCAGTCTTCTCATGGACTAAGCGGCTTTTCACTGAAAGCAAGCAAGACATGGAGAGTTTTGCTGTAATATTCCACTGACAGGGTGTTCCTTCGGGACGGCGGACGATGCCGTAGTGATAAGTGTGGCAAGGGAGTGTGTCATAGTTTAGACCAAAACCCCTGGAGGTCGTCTCATGTTGGGCATTTGACACAGTTCTCAAGGTAGCACTTTGAACGCCAATCGGTTGAGTCTTAGCTATCTTGTCATGGGTGGCCTCTAAACATCTCCATTGCAAAACCCTGGTGAATCAAGCTCGCTCTCTACGGCTTGCTATCAAGCTGATCAAAGTCTGCCAACCTCTTACCAACTCCACCGGTTTTCATGTCTGGCGATCAAGTCATGGACGGTGCACGATTTTCGGTGTGATACTTCCTGTGGGTGATTTCGAGACAGCGGTGAAGTCCGTAGCTGCACGGGACGTGGGCAATGGTAATCCTTGTGAAACCTCTCTGCGTCATGTCTGCAATGTTTCGTCTCAACGTTGTACTCTGACCGCCAGGGCGACATTTAGCTATCTGCCACAGGTTACCTCATAAAATCTCCATTGCACTTGTCTCCCGACAGTTGGCCAACCATGAGAGAATGAACCATCAGTTCTTCTTGTCTCTATCACGATGACGAAATGATGAATGGAATGAAGGGAGGACATTCATGCGCCACACGCAACACATCACAGAATTCTCTCTTCGCTAGTGAACAAGCTCTTGTCAGTGTCGTACAAAAGTTTTACTGCAGCACAGGTTGATGTATAGTTAGAAAGATTGATCATTGAAGGTTTATTCGTAAGTCTAGTCAGAAACTTTATCATGTTGTACAAATGTTTTATTGCAACACAGGTTGATGTATAGTTAGAAAGTTTGATCATGACGTTTATTCGTGAGTGTCATCAGAAAGTGTATCATGGTTTGTAAAAGCAAAGTTTAGTATAGTCAAATATTTTTACTGTAACACAGGTTGATGTATAGTTAGAAAGTTTGATCATGACGTTTATTCGTAAGTCTAATCAGAAACTTCATCATGTTGTACAGAGGTTTTACTGCAGCACAGGTTGATGTATAGTTAGAAAATTTGATCATTGAAGTTGTATTTGTGAGTGTCATCAAAAAGTGTATCATGGTTTGCAAAGTTAGTGTAGTCAAATATTTTTACTGTAACACAGGCTGATGTATAGTTAGAAAGTTTGATCATGACGTTTATTCGTAAGTCTAGTCAGAAACTTCATCATGTTGTACAAAGGTTTTACTGCAGCACAGGTTGATGTATAGTTAGAAAACTTGATCATTGAAGTTGTATTCGTAAGTCTAATCAGAAAGTGTATCATGGTTTGCAAAGTTAGTGTAGTCAAGTAGTTTTACTGTGACACACGTTTGTAAAAGTAAAGTTTGATCATTGACGTTGTATTCGTAGGTCTAGTCAGAAAGTGTATCATGGTTTGTAAAAGTTTTACTGCAACACAGGTTGATGTATAGTTAGAAAAGTTTGATCATGACGTTTTATGAAACACAAGTGTCATGAAATGCTAGCGTTAGTGTAGTCAAATAATATTACCGCGACAAACGTTTGTGAAAATAATGTTTGATCATTGACGTTGTATGACTGACCGAACTCATCACAGCACTAGAAAGTTTTAGAAGGTTTTACTGCACAATGTAGATTGTCTTGTAACTTATTTTCACAGTGTTAGAAAGTTTTATTGGAGACAGTTGCCAAATGTTTCCTATTAGAAAATTCAAACTTCATGACTGTTAGATTAGCTTCATCAGGTTTACTAAAAGCAGTTTTCTACTGCAATGAGAGTTTAGAATGTTATATGAAAACAGTGTTCGCCACAGCACTAGAAAGTTTTAATCCTTAGTTGAGATCCGGACTGCAGTGTGTAAAATCTTTTATGTGACAGTCTTTTCACAAACGGTGAAGTGTAAATTCAGAGTGAATACATCTGTTAGGTAGTCATTAACTTTGGATGTGAAGTAAAGCGAATCTGTGTACAGAATGAATTGAATATTAGACAACGCATGCAAGTTTTTGATGACTTGAGTGGTTGAACCCAAGTCTAAGTTTAACATGTTGGATATAAAAGTGAGATGGATAGGAATAAGTGTTGAATGTTTTATAAAACCAGATGTTGTCACACACGTTGAGTATGTATTCCATGACATTGAATCGCGTGGGTCGTAAAGTTCATCATCCAAGGCTAGGCTCCTCTACGGTTGGATTTAGGGTTTTATATGACATGTGTTAACCGTTCGTGTAGAATATGTGAAGCACATGTTCGCTTAAATGCAAATGTTGAAATAAGTTTTGTAAGAAGTCTTTGACAGGTTGTTGTGAAACTTAGTGAACGTTGAAAAAAGTTTTGTGAAATGTTTCTGCAGTCACAATCATTAGCGTACCAGCTTTACTAAATGTGTTGTTTGCCTTTATCAAATTGAATGTGTGTGTGTTTTGTAAATAAAAACAGCGTGTTTGCATTCTGCATCGACAGCATACAAGTATAGACATAGCAACTTGTTGTTAGTCGAATGCATATGAGATAGGAAACATTATGTGTGAGATAAAAATCAACCTGATAGATGAAGTGAAACACAAAAGTGTCACAACTAGTTTACGGGAAATAAAGGAGAACTGTGACAACGTTTACACTCATCATAGACAGATGAACATACAAATCTGACATTCAAATGAAAGTCGTAAACATGAACTGCGGTGTAAGAAACTTTATGTCAACAACTTTATGTTGGTAAAACTTTCATAGATTGCAGGCGTGTTGAAAGCTGATATCAAGACCTGTAGAAACGCATAAGTCTTAGTTCAACGACTCGACCCTTGAACTCACACAATGAATACGTCTGTTGAGAAAACTAATTTGTAGGAAACAGCATTTTCTGAGTGAATGCAGACGATGAAAACATGACATTTAACATGGCTTGCAATAGTCAACACGCTACCATTCAAAATGTTTGTCATAAAACCTATCAGTGAAAAAACCCCTCCTGTGCCCACAAAGAATCATAAGTGCTCTCTGACGCCTGGTTGTCTCGCTAGCCCCTCAGCAGATTGAGTAGAACACAAAGATGAATGACAGCGCAGCCGGTTGGCGATCGTCTGTCGCGCTAGCTCTCGGCAGATAGAGTAGAACACAAAGATGTACGCGCTCTCTCTGGCACTCGTCTGTCACATGAAACAGAGATCTATCGCATCTGTCCCACGAGCAAGGATGCAGGAACTTATCGCCATCTCCGACCTCCCACCTAGCTGATTCCCACACAGGTCATTGCTATCCGACCGGAAGGGAGATTCACGCGATAAATGCATCTAAGTTTGTTGAGTGGTTGAGGATGGCAGTCAATGAAAATATGACTTCCCTTTTCGTCCACCAAACATAAGCTTAGAGCGATTTGATTGCGCGAACCAGACATTTGAAAGGCTGTATCATTCTCCTATAAAGCAGAGTCTCGTGCATTTTACTATCATAATCATGTCCGAGAAGCCAACTGCTCAAGTTACCCCATATAGGATTACTTATATGGGTGAAACGTTTCTCTCCGATGAGAGTGAGGATATAGTATTTCATTTTATGAAATACTATTCCTTGTTCGATGAATCGAACGTCATACCTCCACCCGAATCCCCGATGATGGATCTGCAGGAATCTCCGAGTGAGAGCGAGACGGTGGGGAGCGAGGCCGAGATGGCAACCAGCGAGAGCGAGACGGTCGAAAGTGATAACATGGAAAGTGATAACATAGAAAGTGAGGAAGTGGAAGCGAGTGAAGATGTCATTGTGATATCGGATAATGAAGTAAGAGTTTTACACATGCATACGAATGACTATCATCTCAACTCATTCATGTTTTCTTTCAGTGATGGAGTGAGTGATGGGCGTTCTTTAGTTCATAAAATCATCATGCACACATACAGCACACTGTTTCACCACATTTCCTCGTGAATGCATCATGAGTTCTTATAAGAACTTCCTTCTAGTGCAGCTAAAGCGGTCCCAAGCCCGCCACATATCTTCGGATATGGAATGCAGAGGGAAAGGATATATAATGAATGGAATGAAATGGGAGGACACTCTTGCACCACATGCAGCCACAAACACATTTCTATCTTCATTAGGATGACATTCAGTCACTTGAATTCTAATGTGACCATCACATCCTTAGACCTCAGTACAGTCAACTCTCTAACGTACTTATTGAACCTATTATCTCTAACTTTACAAACACTGAAAGGATTCCAACATGATTTCAAACTTTACAAACATCAACTATATTTCTAACGTTGCAAACAGTGAAATGCTTGTGACACTATTTTATACTTTACCTAACTTACAAACACTGAAATGCTTGTCACTTTATTTATACTTGACCTATAAATTGCTTAAGTCCATCATCTAAGAGGTAGGGTTACCTACCGTTGGATTTAGGGACTTAGGGCTTTGGATAGCACAAATGAACGATCTATTTTAGTGTAGAATACGTGATGCATATGTTCGCTTTATAAAATGACTTTGAAGGCAAGACTTAATTTCAGGTTAAAAAGACAGATTTCATATCGTTGATGAGAGATAGTTACATGCTCATTATTTTATACACTTTACATTTGATGTGGTGAGTTAAAAGGTGATTGATACATGTTCAATAGAAGAGTTGTATGTATCTTAGTGATTGGAATAATAAGTGTGTAAAGAGTTAAAATATATAATAGTCAACGCATGAAAGTTTCTTGTTATCCAAGCTAGGAATATATGAGCATCAATCATCAGTCAGTGTTGTATTTTAAAAGTCGTATGCTGACAGAGACATAAGTTTACTAAACTATACAGCAAAACTCCTAAATCACTAAACCCTTAGGATAGGTATCCCTGCGTTAAGATTTAGGGATTTAGCGTTTTAGAAGTACAAGTTAATTTGATAAATCACTAACTCCATAGTATAGTCAACCCTATGACAAGACTTAGCGTCTTATATGATCCATGTTAGCAATATCTGCTCGTGTAGGATGTGACTCAATGAGTTTAGTCAGATAATGTATCATCAACTTTATTCACTTAGTTATATGATGGAGAAAGTGTGAGATAGAAGTGAAAGCGATCTCAGAAAGTTTAGAACACATAGTAGTAGCATTGTAGGAATAAGTAAAGTGAAAAGTTATGTCGCATGAAATCAGTGATGCAAGATTAGCTCGCATTGAAATGAATTGGTAGTGTAACAAACAAGCTACGTGAGATTCAGCATATGTTTAAAGACAAGCGCTGTTAAAAGGTTTTAATATGATGTGAATTTTATCACGTCATGTTCATGGATGTAACAGAATAAATGTTTCTACTGGAACAACAAGTTGCTATGTCTATACTTGTATGCTGTCGATGCAGAGTGCAAACACGCTGTCTTTATTTACAAAACACACACACATTCAATTTGATAAAGGCAAACAACACATTTAGTAAAGCTGGTACGCTAATGAGTGTGACTGCAGAAACATTTCACAAAACTTTTTTCAACGTTCGCTAAGTTTCACAACAACCTGTCAAAGACTTCTTACAAAACTTATTTCAACATTTGCATTTAAGCGAACATGTGCTTCACATATTCTACACGAACGGTTAACACATGTCATATAAAACCCTAAATCCAACCGTAGAGGAGCCTAGCCTTGGATGATGAACTTTACGACCCACGCGATTCAATGTCATGGAATACATACTCAACGTGTGTGACAACATCTGGTTTTATAAAACATTCAACACTTATTCCTATCCATCTCACTTTTATATCCAACATGTTAAACTTAGACTTGGGTTCAACCACTCAAGTCATCAAAAACTTGCATGCGTTGTCTAATATTCAATTCATTCTGTACACAGATTCGCTTTACTTCACATCCAAAGTTAATGACTACCTAACAGATGTATTCACTCTGAATTTACACTTCACCGTTTGTGAAAAGACTGTCACATAAAACATTTTACACACTGCAGTCCGGATCTCAACTAAGGATTAAAACTTTCTAGTGCTGTGGCGAACACCGTTTTCATATAACATTCTAAACTCTCATTGCAGTAGAAAACTGCTTTTAGTAAACCTGATGAAGCTAATCTAACAGTCATGAAGTTTGAATTTTCTAATAGGGAAACATTTGGCAACTGTCTCCAATAAAACTTTCTAACACTGTGAAAGTAAGTTACAAGACAATCTACATTGTGCAGTAAAACCTTCTAAAACTTTCTAGTGCTGTGATGAGTTCGGTCAGTCATACAACGTCAATGATCAAACATTATTTTCACAAACGTGTGTCGCGGTAATATTATTTGACTACACTAACGCTAGCATTTCATGACACTTGTGTTTCATAAAACGTCATGATCAAACTTTTCTAACTATACATCAACCTGTGTTGCAGTAAAACTTTTACAAACCATGATACACTTTCTGACTAGACCTACGAATACAACGTCAATGATCAAACTTTACTTTTACAAACGTGTGTCACAGTAAAACTACTTGACTACACTAACTTTGCAAACCATGATACACTTTCTGATTAGACTTACGAATACAACTTCAATGATCAAGTTTTCTAACTATACATCAACCTGTGCTGCAGTAAAACCTTTGTACAACATGATGAAGTTTCTGACTAGACTTACGAATAAACGTCATGATCAAACTTTCTAACTATACATCAGCCTGTGTTACAGTAAAAATATTTGACTACACTAACTTTGCAAACCATGATACACTTTTTGATGACACTCACAAATACAACTTCAATGATCAAATTTTCTAACTATACATCAACCTGTGCTGCAGTAAAACCTCTGTACAACATGATGAAGTTTCTGATTAGACTTACGAATAAACGTCATGATCAAACTTTCTAACTATACATCAACCTGTGTTACAGTAAAAATATTTGACTATACTAAACTTTGCTTTTACAAACCATGATACACTTTCTGATGACACTCACGAATAAACGTCATGATCAAACTTTCTAACTATACATCAACCTGTGTTGCAATAAAACCTTTGTACAACATGATAAAGTTTCTGACTAGACTTACGAATAAACCTTCAATGATCAATCTTTCTAACTATACATCAACCTGTGCTGCAGTAAAACTTTTGTACGACACTGACAAGAGCTTGTTCACTAGCGAAGAGAGAATTCTGTGATGTGTTGCGTGTGGCGCATGAATGTCCTCCCTTCATTCCATTCATCATTTCGTCATCGTGATAGAGACAAGAAGAACTGATGGTTCATTCTCTCATGGTTGGCCAACTGTCGGGAGACAAGTGCAATGGAGATTTTATGAGGTAACCTGTGGCAGATAGCTAAATGTCGCCCTGGCGGTCAGAGTACAACGTTGAGACGAAACATTGCAGACATGACGCAGAGAGGTTTCACAAGGATTACCATTGCCCACGTCCCGTGCAGCTACGGACTTCACCGCTGTCTCGAAATCACCCACAGGAAGTATCACACCGAAAATCGTGCACCGTCCATGACTTGATCGCCAGACATGAAAACCGGTGGAGTTGGTAAGAGGTTAGCAGACTTTGATCAGCTTGATAGCAAGCCGTAGAGAGCGAGCTTGATTCACCAGCGTTTTGCAATGGAGATGTTTAGAGGCCACCCATGACAAGATAGCTAAGACTCAACCGATTGGCGTTCAAAGTGCTACCTTGAGAACTGTGTCAAATGCCCAACATGAGACGACCCCCAGGGGTTTTGGTCTAAACTATGACACACTCCCTTGCCACACTTAACACTACGGCATCGTCCGCCGTCCCGAAGGAACACCCTGTCAGTGGAATATTACAGCAAAACTCTCCATGTCTTGCTCGCTTTCAGTGAAAAGCCGCTTAGTCCATGAGAAGACTCGCTCAGATATCATGACAAATCCTTTCATTGACTTCAGCAGGGTCGAAAACCCCAGAAAACCTCCAAAACTAGTGAATTTAAATTTTTCAACTTTTTAACACTACTTATGAAATTTTATAAGTAGTCTATCACTTAGGGCAGGTCAATAGCAACCGAACCTTTTTTGAATCAAGTCAAACGGACTTGTAGAAGCAAAGTTACAAGCCTTTAAAGTTTTGGAGTCTTTTATGGCCTGGAGACGAAGGCCATCTCCTGGCGAACCTCTAAGTCTGACGCCTTAGCTGAGTTCAGCAATGAAATTTTCTAAGTCGCTTTCTTACAGAAACCCGGTTTTTCAGATTTCCAATGCTATCATCGGAGCTCCGGAGTTCACCTACCCCAACCCAGTCGGGAGGAGAACTGATTTCCACAAGCCGAGTTTCCACTTATATAGTGTGTGGCGATCAGCTGATGACGTAATACCCATCATCCAAACACTAAAAACCCGTCTATCTCCGGTTCTAGTGCTCCGATTGAGCTGGAAATACGCCATTTCCATGTAGAATTTGACGCTGAATCCGAATCTGCCCTCCATTTTCCCATCCGATGCTTCGTTTTGGCTCTACAGCCAACAGCTATCGCAAAAATTCTAACTTAGTCGTTTTTTCGCCAAGGTCCCAAATTTTCAATAACATCTCACCTCTAAACGAGGGTAGATATGAACAAGCCATGTTTTCCACTGAATTTGTCTCACTCCCAGCTTTCAAAGGAGCTATGGCACGACAAAATCCGTCCACTGGAAGCCAAGATCGAAGCTAGCTCTCCCGAGGGGGGGGACGTCAGCGAAAATTTTTCTCTCCGATTGACTTGAAACTCACCATGTTGATAGAGAATTTCATGCTGACTCCAAATCTGAAATCCGTTTTCCCATCCGATGCTTCGTTTTGAAGCTACAGCCCAAAAACGTCCAAATTCTAACTCTGTCGTTTTTCGCCAATCTCCCAAAATCTTGAATGACGTCTCACATCTAAACGAAGGCAGATATGAACAAGCCGTTTCTTTCAGTGAACTTGTCTCACTCCCAGCTTTCAAATGAGCTATTGCACGACAAAATCCATCCACTAAAAGCAAAGTTGGAAGATCGGTGTCGAGGGGGGGGAGGTCAGAACTTTTTCTCTTCGATTGAGTTGGAAAGAAGTTCCTAGACCCAACTTTGACCAAAACGTCCGAATTTGCACTCCGTTTTCCCATCCGAGGCCTCCTTCCTGTCGAAAAATGGACTTTCTCATCCCAAAACCTCCAAAACCTGACTTTTCCAACTCTGACGGTTTCCTGCCATTTTCCTCCCTAAACCCAAGAAAATGAGTCCAAACTGAGCTTTTCACTGCCTTTTTCTCACTCTTAGCTTTCAAAGAGCTATTGCATGACTTTCTACCATCTCTCACACCAAAGTTGGAAGTTTGGTAGGGGGGGAGGGAGGTCTTCAAAACTTTTTCTCTCCAATGTCGCTGGAAACATCCTTCCTAACCCAAAATTGACTAAAAATTCCGAATCTGGCCTCCGTTTTCCCATCCGAGGCCTCCTTCATGTCGAAAAATGGACTTTCTCATCCCAAAACCACCAACACCTGCCTTTTCCAAGTCTGACGGTTTCCTGCCATTTTCCTCTCTAAACCCAAGAAAATGAGTCCATACTGATCTTTCCACGGCATTTTTCTCACTTTTAGCTTTCAAATGAGCTATTGCACGACTTTCTACGATGTCTACAACCAAAGTTGGAAGTTTGGCAGGAGGGGGGGGGGAGGTCAAAACTTTTTCTCTCCTATTGATTTGGGAAGAAGTTCCTAGATCCAACTTTGACCAAAACGTCCGAATTTGCACTCCGTTTTCCCATCCGAGGCCTCCTTCCTGTCGAAAAATTGACTTTCTCATCCCAAAACCTCCAAAACCTGACTTTTCCAAGTCTGACGGTTTCTTGCCATTTTCCTCCCTAAACCCAAGAAAATGACTCCAAACTGAGCTTTCCACGGCATTTTTCTCACTCTTAGCTTTCAAATGAGCTATTGCACGACTTTCTACCATCTCTACAACCAAAGTTAGAAGATCGCTGCCGAGGGGGGGAGGGAACAGTTTCCGCCTCTCGGACCCATCCTTCCATCACATCCTTGCCCACTTCCTTCCAGAGGGGGGGCTGAGTCAGCATGATGACTCATCGATGACTCAACACTGCACCGCACTGCGCTTGAATTTGGAATGGGGTTACTACTTATCTCCATCAAAAATATATAAAATTAGTATTATGACTACGGCACGCGAATTTTTAGAATTCACAATAGTCAAAAAAGCCAAAAATGTTTTATTGCCGACTTGTGGCTAAAATAAACATGATAAAATTTAAAGTTTAAAAGAACCGGAACTAATTTGGAGGAGTAACTGAAATGATGCTTCTGCCAGTTGAATGGGACACGATGATAACGGAACATGCATGAAAGATGGAAGGAGAGATAGACTATAATCAATCAAAATCAAATGTTTCAATGATAGGTAATCAATAACATTCATCGAAATGCAAAAGTGGATTGTTTCATTAAATTGACGGCTCATTTCTTTATTATGCGTAACTAATTTCTCATGACTTTCCAATCGGTGACTAGACCTTACTTAATATTTTTTTAAAGTTATTTGGAGAGAGGGCCGTCAAAAACATCAAATACATGCGTAACATATACAAAAGCGATTATCAGTTAATATGTAATGTGGACAGCATCTCACCTGTAATGAATCAATTGATTGCAGGAAAAGAACAGATACAAATGTCGACCTTATCAATTGAAAGACAAATTAGCAACTGACTAATCTGAAACGAATCTCTTAAACGAATGTGAATAAATCTCACTTGTCATGTTGTTGCCAAAAATTAAGTCCTATTGCTTCTAATTTTCTCTGCTTCTATCAAATAGTAGGACATTGATTTCAATTCATTCGCATGTACCGAATGTAGTTTTGAATAGATCCTCCTCATAGATATCTATGTATGAAGGGATGTACTTTCTCCGGATTTCCATATAGATTGGACAATGACATAAAAAGCATTCTCGATGTCGTCGGTATCACATAGTTTGCAAATTTTGCTTTCTGGGTTATCTCTATTTATGCGATATCATCCAGTACTCCATTTCCTGTTCGATATTTAAGCAACATTTGAACTTCGGTTCCATCGACGTTTAGATTAAGATAATTTTTTGTATTGCTTTCAAATCTTGGTAATCTTAGATAACTTAGTTTACTTTGACTGGATTTTGCATTCTGAATCTATTGTTCACGGAAATATTCCATTCATTGTTTTTTGACAAAAAATTTCTGATTATTCTCTGTTAAGTTTATTTGATTAGTACATAATTCCTTGAGATTTGCTTTTCTATCAGCCTAGATATTTTCCAGCACCAAGTATTTTAAAGTCACTTTCATAGCGATTCCTCGATACTTTACTGAATAAACCATATAAAAGTTTAGAATTAGATGATGACAACTTTATCCAATATAAGATTGCTGCTTTGTAAAAAGTGATATTCATATGGAAATATTCCAAATTCTCCTACTAAACAGTAGTTCGCTGTTGTTTGCATTAGATGAAAGAATCTTTTGTAGAACTTTATTCATTATTCTAATTGCATTTTATTCATATTACCTAAGTTCTGATGAAAACAGAATTCTGAACCATATTTTGTTTTTGATTAAACTAGCATTTCAAATGTGTCTTTCACAATATTTGTGTTGTCAATATTTATATAGATCAAAAAAGCATGGTTCTCTCTTATTTTTGTGAATTTGAATGATTTCCTTTAAGACGAAGATATTATCAATGCAGAGTTTCCTTTTTTAAAACCAGTTTGTGCAGGATGAATAATATTTTGCTTATCTATTCACAAATTTTAAAAGTATTATAGCCGAATTCTCATTATTTTCTGTAAAAATTTCATACACTTGATGATCAGGTCCACTAGCTTTCTGAGATTTACTTTCCTTGATACATTTCCCGACTTCTAATGTAGTTATACCCTTATCTAGGGCAGCATTTTTTCAATCTTTGTTATATTCACACTGTTTCTGAATCCCTGATGTAATTCTATTGAGGCAGGAAGTCAGTAGCACTTAAATTGCTTGAAGATTTTGTTTTGAATTTGGGATTTAAAAGTCTCCAATATTTTTTGGCGCTATTTCTAGATTTGGCCTTACTTTTCTCTTGAAGTTTTATAGCTTTGTTAATCCTTTTCTCTTTTCTTATGATTTTGTTTAATTGCTCTTTTATATCATTGACGTACGTCGATTTTCATCTATTCTGTTGGCATTAAAATGGTTAACAGTAATTTTGAATTTCTTTTTCAATTCACTCACTTCCTCCGAACATGCCTCTCTATCATTATATCAATTATACATTTAGTTCACGCAAAAAAATTTCAAGTAAATTTCAATGGTGTATGCACACGACCTACGAGTATATCGCATTCCTCCTTAAGTGTGGTAAAATGTATAATGTATAGATAAATATATTAACACTATTTTCATAATCAATCGCAAAAAAATTTAAAAATTTTCCATTGCATCACTACTTGTCCATTAAATTGCAATTATTTTTGGACAACCCCTGACCTGTGCACACTGGATATATAGTTGACATGCTCATCTCAATCCTGGTATCAGTTCTTGTCACGTGACTAAGAATGACGTCATTCAAATTTCTAAACGTCCTTCGTGGTCGCGATTGTCCCTTGCTGCTCCTCATCTCAGCTGTGGTTGCTTATGAAGGACACTCAGCTGCCAATCGTGGCCATGTCTAATTTGGTAGAGAGCTCTCAGGCGTCCATGGCGGAGATGGGAGTGACTGTGAAGTGGCCTGGCGCTGACAGGCGTGGCGAGGCGAGGAAAACGCTGGACGATTGCCTAACAAAGGCGACAGTTAGGAGATAATAGGCAGTTGACAGTCAATACCATCCCATTGCCGCATCTGCTGCGTCTCTACTTCTGAAGTTTTTAACTCAATGAGCAAAATATTTACAGCAGAGCTAAATTCTTTTCCATAAGAAGGTAACACCACTAAATTTTTCGTCTAAACAATCATAATTCAATGCATTCCGTTGTAGGAGTTCATTTCTCTGGTAATTTTCAATGAAAAAGTCATTATCATTCCAAAATGAGCTTCATTTGAAAATCGAGAAATTAGCAAATCTCGATTGTTGGCTGCTATTTCACCTAGCTGCGAGCAAATGCCATTATCATAGAAATCGGACTTCCCATTTCTGTCTGACTTGAGTGAAATCTCTCCATGTGTTGATGATTAATCTAATTGTGACATACTTCAGCATCGAATTAGGTCAATCTTGATGCATCTTAAGAATTTCAATCAGATTTTTGAAACAGGCATTAATTGTAAATTCCTGCTATTATAAGTTATTTCATCAAAATTATTTAATTTTGAAATAGATTTTATTAATGAAATATCTCAAGTTTTGTCAGTGATACTTTTGAAATGTAAGTGAAAATAACTCACTGCTAAGTAAATGAATTTCACAAATTACAGTAGCAGCGGCTTGAAAAAGTGGCGGATACTGTGATAGCATCTACTCCGAAGTACTTATTAGGAATTATTAGTAGTGATTAGGGTCTAACACGGGATTTCCCGGTACAGAAAAGTTCCCAGAAATTTTGAGAAAGCTTAACTGAATAAGTGACTTATAAGCTTAACTTAATAAGTGGAAGAAACGATTTGATTGCATTATCCTCATAAAATATCTTGCATTAATAGCATTTGTCGCATAGATAATTCTCGCACCTACTGTAGAAGTGAGAATTGAGAACATCGTAGAACGTCGGATGATAAACAGAAGTGAAAATGTTCTTCGACATTTACAAATCAAAGGCAAAGTGAGCCAATATTTCGCGACTTTACAGATCTCATCGTCAAGGCAGACTGACATGGTAATCGTCATGCAAAATGAATACATTTCAACATTAGCTGTCAACCAATGGAGATGCAGCAAGCGGTGGATATAATTTACAATTGACACAAAGAGACCCTGTGCACGCACATGAAACACAACAAAGTCTAAAAGTCTACAGGAAATTATATACAGACATCGGATAAAAGAGAGAATCGTACATTATTTACAATATTTACAGAAAGCACTTTAAAACATCTACAGTAATGCAATACTATCACAAGAAGAAAAATAATGCTGGAATTAAACCAAATAATACTGTAAACCGAAGGAACACTCCGATCACAACGATTCAAAGTATCTGAAACACGTTCTGTATGCCACACTTTCAAAAACAATCTTTTATGATAATTTGTCTCGTGCTCCAGTACGTCGACATTATTCCAATCGATATGATGATCGCTATTTAGCGAATGTTCGGCTACTCCTGACTTCTGTGGATGTAGGAGTCGAAAATCGGCGCGATGTTGACCGACACGCGTATTCAACCTGTTGCCTGATTGGCCTACATAAGAGCGGTTGCAGTCCTGGCAATTTATCTGGCACACGACACCACATCTCTGAGCGTCATCAACACGGTCTTTAGGGGCCGGTAGAAAATTCCTTATTCGCAAACACGGTTGGTAAAACGTCTTGACTTTATCATGATGTAAAATTCTTGCTATAGACTCAGATATCTTGGACATATATGGCAAGCACACTATACCTATACGCTTTCAAAACGATTCGAAAAAACAGATTCCCGAAAATAAACATTTTTGCGGACAAAATTATACGGATACCCATTTTTTAGCAGCTTATTACAAACATCCCTGAGCATCACTAACATTATCACAAGATGATAAAAGAACCAATCTTTCTGTGAAAACACTTAACAACTGTTCTTTTATGACACATATGATTGTGTGTAGAAAACTGTAAATGCCTGTCCGTCTGGGTCGGCTTATAAAACAATTACATCTCAAAAGCATGGTCCTCAATATTCCTTGTGATGAAAATGTCAAGAAACGACAGAGAGTGGCTGTCATCTTCTCTTTCTACCGTAAAGTTAATAGATTGCTCAATAGCACATGTATTGATGTAATCAACAAATTTGTCTATGTTGTGCTCTGGAATGACAATCCAGGTATCGTCTACCAGTACACACCTGCGCCAGTATAACAAATCACAAAAATTATTAGATAATATTTTATTTTCAATGTGTTGCATAAGTAAATTGGCATCTATGACAGACACTGGACTCCCCATGGGGCATCCAAGACCGGTCGGTCGTTGGCTGTCGTATTCAAAACCGGAATTGTAGTTTTATGCAGTCATCCAATATGGAGAAGTAAAAATACTTTATTCTCCAAGGCTTTCAGATTTCACTGTGTGACTGAAGTGAAAGCGATCTCTCTGCCAGACTTGGAACACTTGTTTAGTACTAATCGTATTTGAAATGCTTTTTAATACTTTATCCAGTAAGTGCTTGCATTTTGGACATTTTGAGTAAGATATTCACATAACTGCACTTTTGAATTCTTTAAGTTCTGTCTTCGCATCAATTTGCATCTGCATTTTGACATTTAAAAAGAAAAATATTTGATCCTGGAAAAATATGTACCGGCATTTGTTCCCAACTTGATCTCTGCTGGTCAAGTCTAGACTGAGTGAGGTAGACGACTTATCATTTCAATTTGCCATATACGACGATTTCGAAAATTGCAATGACATACGTATAGAGCAGGGGATTTCAATTTTTTTCGCGCCACCCGAAATTATTAACTATTGTCTCGCGCCCCACTATAAACTTGTCGATGCCACACGACGTAAATTCCGATGCTCCGTTATCGGCATTGATCATAATTTACCACATTCTCATAACTATTCCTACATTCACGATAAAGTATCATCTCCGAGTATCTTCATTACTAGCAGCAATGAGGAAAGGGACTCCAGCGTTCTTCTGCGTATTTCTCCAACACCGAGTCATAGAAAAAGTGAAGCAGTCTTGGCAGAAGCCAATGCGTCGCGCCCCACACTTTTGGAAACCCTGACCTAGAGTATGCTTTATCCTGCAATTAGGTACATTTTGTAGATGTTGAAAATTAAAAGTTAAGTAATTATGAGACAATTTAGTTTGAGAGGTCGATATTCCATGATGATGACTAGCTACCTGAGACGTCTATTTAACCATGAATTTTTTCAGTATTGCTGAACGTGACTCAGTAGAATTGTGAAGCCTCTTAACCTGGTGACAGCTACATTTTGTAGCTGTCACGTTTATCTGCTGCATTCTCTCAGGTAAGTTTTATTATGTCTATGGCTGTATCTATCAATTTGCATTCGAATCCTTCCTGTCATCTCAGCTCATCTGACTTATGAATGCGTCCCTGCGTCAGCTAATGCCTGTGGATAATATTATCCAATTATTGTGTAAAAAAATAGCTGTAGCATCCATCAGCTAATCACGGACAGGCATTCAGTACACTGTGTCAATAAATAGTTTTCAATCGTGAGTCTACATCATTTATCAAAATGACACATGGTTTTGAAACGGAAGTTGAGTTTCATCGTTTGCTTGATTTTAATGACTCAACTAAGTTTGAATCTGTTGAAAGCGACGATGATCAAGAAGAAAACTTGATGAAAATGCAAATGATCTGACAATGCAAAGTTTCTGGGACCAATTTCTTCTCAATCTTGGCCGCCATTTTGCACTTCCAGATGTCCTAACCATGGACGAACAACTGGTCGGATACCGCGGAAACATTCCCGGCAGAACTTACATTCCATCTGGATTCATGGAAAGATTTTCTGAAATATTTGTCTTTTCAATCATCGGAAAGCCATGCAAGAATTCCCCATGTTCAAAATAAAAACCTCCCATCTGAAGTGAAATATGCAGGTTTTGTTCTTGGCTTCCGTCCAATCAATGTTGACCACCAACGACAGCCGCGTCTGACATTGCAGCGTTTGTAACAAAAAGACAAGATCGAAATGTCTGGAATGCAGCAAGGCCGTTTATACTGAACATAGAGAAGTCACAAAGGTAATCAGAGGCCGAATTCACGAAAGCGGTTACCCTGTAGCTGCAGCTTAGGTTAAGGGTAACCAATTCTTCCATCGATGTAGTTACAGCTACTTAACCACAAAATGGTATTCTGGAAATGTGTTACGTAGCTGTAGCTACATAACTGCAAGCTGAAGCTACATGAAAATAGTGAACCACCTAATTTAGTGGTTAACTGCAGAAAATCAATGGTTCACTTAGACTGGTTGGAGAAGAACGACAGCTACACGTGTATGTAGTCAATTTTTCATATCAACATTCAATATCGGTACAAGAAGATAGTCATGGCTGAAATGATCGTCCCAACCACTATTCGACGTTCTAAAAAGTTCTCTGAAAGAACTCATCCTTTGCATGCCTATGATGACATTGACTTCATATCGCGATATCGATTGTCTAAGCAGACGTTTAATAACATATTGGATAGGATATCTCCGAATTTGGAAAAGGTAACTCAGAGAAGTGAATCAATTTCAGCAACCGATCAGCTTGCAGCCACATTGCGAAATTATGCAACAGGAAGTTTCCAAATGGTAATTGGAGATACCTGCGGATTATCACAGCCTTCCATATATACATGTAGAGTTATCTCATCGGTTAGTGCAAAGTTAGATAAATTGTGGGATCAGACCATTTTCTTTCCTGTCGAGTCATCGGATATTCGCACAGTGAAACAACAATTTTACAATATTGCCAGCTTTCCTAACGTTGTGGGATGCATTGACGGAACGCACATTCCTATCCTGAAGCCGAAGGAGTACGAATGGCAGTACCTCAACCGAAAAATGTATCATAGCATTGATGTGCAAGCAGTGTGCGACTCTCAGGGGAAATTTATCAACATGGTTGTAAAGCATCCTGGAAGTGCTCATGATAGTTTCATACTTCAAGATTCCCAACTTTGGACTTATATGGGGCTAACAATCACATCGGATTTATCCTTGGTGACAGTGCTTATCCTTGCAAGAGATGGCTGATGACTCCCCTATCAAGTCCAGAAAATCAGTCGGAGAGAAGATACAACTACTCTCACAAACGAACTCGTGTACTAATAGAAAATGCATTCGGAGTTTGGAAAAGACGATTTGCAGTGCTCAACACGCCAAACCGACGTAAAATTCAAAATATTGCACGTGACATTCGATCAACTGCAATCCTTCACAATTTCGCAAAACATAATAATGATCCTGTTCCTGAAGCTGAGTCCCCTATATCCTTACCGACCACTAGCGATCCTAACCAAATTCCATCAGAGATCGAAAGTAATGGCTTCATGGTTCGCCGACACCTCATTAACACGGTCTTCAACTTTTATCAATTTCGCAATTCATACATGCAGTACCGTGTTTAATTCACATGCCTTGTGATTCCTGGATGTAGGCTAGGTCTATATCTCGCAATTTCGTTTATGTTCCTCGAAATAATGTCTATTATGCTTAACACTCAATGCCTAATGCTGATTTTTATTTGTAGCAAAATACACTGGGCAATAGAAGTTCTAATATAGGGGAGCGGCGGGTCCATTTGGCACCCGGGGTTGGGAGCATTGCATGTCACCATCTATAGGCCTAGATATACCACGTGATCTAAAACGTTTCCGAAACTCTGACATGGTTCATGTACATGGTTCGTAAGTAGGCATATAACATTTTCCAATGATTTACATGTAGGCCTTACGATATTTATCTTGAAAATTGCCTTAATTCCGTGCTCAAGTAACCCATAATTACAAAACAATTTTCTCCATAACACATTATAGCCTTTTTATTGTCTCACATCGTCTAAAAATTTCATAAAAGAAAATACTCCGTTATTGTCATTTGAGTCAGGCACGGCAGCACGAAGCGAAACAGCTGTTGCTTTGACCTCGAACATGGCTTCGTATGTAGCTATAGCGGCTTTCAGTTGAGCTTCTAGAACCTCAAGTTGCTTCATAGTCACTTGATGACTTAATGACCTCTTGTGTTGGGATTCCGGAGTCGTTCGAATAGTTTGGAATTTTGGATCAGCTTGAATTGAGATTTGAGAAGAATCCATTTCGGACGATTCCTCTCCGGCATCCTCTTGGTTTTCCTTGTTAACGGTGACATCTTGACTGATATCTAAAATATTTAAAATACAGTGTATATCGATGATTGTTAGGCTCAGAATAGGGCAAAAGTTGACTCACCTTTGAATGCTTCTCTTGGTCCTATTGATGATTCTCTGGCGTCAAGAATTCCCTTGAATGTTGGGCTATCTCCAAACAAGTGGGCTATCTTCTGCTCTGTGGCCGTCAGCGTAATCGTTGACGCTGATCCACCACCAGTCCCTGACGCGTGCCTACGCATTTTGGATAGCTTTGATTTCGCACGATTATAATGTACATGTTTTTGTATCTGGCCTTGATTTGCTCCACGCTTCTGCTTCCTTTGCCGTCCAGCGCATTGACAGCGGTAGTTATTTCTTGCCATGCTTCTCTTTTCCTCCTATTGATGTCTGAACTTTTTTCTTTATTCTTTAATATCCCAACTTTTTCTTCATATTTTTCAATTAAGAAACGATCGAGCTCTGAACCTTCAGTCATACCAGCCATCCTGTCGAATGAACTCGATCGATGTTAATGCTGTCAACTGCGATGGCAAGCGTTCATCAGATTGATCGATAAAGGAAAAATCGTGTGTTTGGTTCGCGCGCGTGCTCTGTAGCTGCAGCTATTCGAACCCGAGTTACAGCTTCATTCATGATTACCGATTTGTGGTTTAAGTTCGATGAGCTGCAGCTAACCTCTTAACATCAACTACAGTTACATAGCTACATAACCTGAACTTGTTTCGTGTGTACGGCCTCAGGTGTCAATTTTGCTGAACTGCATCACATTTCTATAAACTTTGATAACGTGCTAATACAGATTTCTAAATCAATATTTTAAAAATCAATTTGATGATGTTCGAACATGGAGTCTTTGTTTTCACTTTGGAGATGATCAATCTAACATGCCAATGGCATAATAATGTAGTCTACATGCATGCCTACAGGTATAATGTAGTTGATGCTATTATACTGAATGCATACGCATAGTATGGTAAATATCGCGTACCACGCAATGCTCCAGGTTGGCTTATAAGTAATGCTCTGTTGTTGGCAAATACTGTGGGCTCAAATGGGGCAATATTTGGGTTTCACGTATACCACGTACTTAAATTGAAATAGATTTCATCTCGCATAGAAATAGTTCTTTTGACCGCTCAATTTTATGTGCTTGCTCATAATATATTCATCTCTATTCACAAGAAAGTTATGTATGTTATGAAAGCTCACTTTACATCTTCATTCCGAGTACATGCAATCTGGTTGTTGAACTGGTGATTGAGCTGTGAAAACAACCCATGTGATTAAAATCTATGGTCTGCTATCAACTCAAATGCAACTCTAAAAGCTAAAGAATCGAATTTTCAAAGGAATTTGTTAACAACTAAAGTCATTCATGCGTTTGGAAATGAGGAAAATGAGTTCATGACTGCAAATGAAATTAGCTTGAGATCATTGCAGAGGAAATGACGACAAATATTTTTGATGTTATGAGCCACTGTTCAAGCGCATGTTTATTTCAATGAGGTTGAAATTGCCGCCGGAAGGAAACATTTTAGAGAATATTAATCTGAAACATGGACATCATAGACGGATTATATTCGCATTTACAAAATTCAAAGTAAATGTATGATAAAATGAATAATATTTCAAGAGTAAGCAAGAACTTTCATATAACAAATAGATGAAATAAATGCAACATCCTAACACTGAAGGGATTAATATAAACGGAATGAAGATTGTCAGCGATATCATATGCATGTAGTTTTCTAATAAATATGACATATCATGATGCTAAATGATGTGATTTCATAATTATTAGATGTTGCTGAAAATGATCTACTGATTGAAATTGTCCCTTAGAAGAGCAAAAAACCAGCTTGAATCAATGCATGTTATATGTGTCTCTGACAAGAGGCAACCAATCAATTTCCTTCCTATGTATTTAAGCTTCTTCACAACGTTGAGACGCCGCATAGTAGAATCACAACGCTGGATCGACTTTTGAAAAATATTGCATCCAAATCCTCATACTAAAATGCCTAAGTTAGGATTTGTGCGTAAACGAAAACAATTACTTTCATTAAGTCGCATGCTGAGCAACAAAGTCATGCAGGCCTACTACACTGCAAAATGCGTCTGGCTACAAAATATTGATGTCAAAAGTGCACAATGTAAACTACGAAAGTGGGATGTTCGCCTTTAATTTTGCGAAGTATTGTAACCGGCAGAAACGATATTCGTCCTCCAATTGGTTTAGTTATCTTCAAACTGCACTCTGATTGATTGGTTAATCTTTGGGCAGCAACGTAGTGTCCATGCCTGCGAGGCCTTCACCGCATGCCTAGAAAGTTACCAACGTTCATAAAGCAAAAGCGTTTTAATTAGTTTTAATTTGTTTTTGATAATCTATTTCCAATGTTTACATTATAGTCTCACTGATGTCAATTCATTAACTTCTAATATTACTGAGTGAGACGCAGACTGGAATCATCAAACAAATAAAATGTCTCCATGACTTCTGCAAACTAAATAGCTTGAAAAGAAACTGCAATAAAACTAAAATAATGGTATTTAGGGAAGGACAAAAATATGATAAATTAATTATAGAAGATAAAGACATATCCCCTATTGAAGTTGCAGACGAATATGAATACTTCGGTTATTGGATTACTAAAGATGATAGGAGGCACATTGAAGAGTTGACCAAGAAAGGAAAGGCATCTTCTTACGTAACTGCCAAAACCCTGAAAAATTCAATACAGTTGACGGTGGGATACTTGCAGAAGCATTTAAAATGTTGACTTTATCAAAAATGAGACATTGCAGTGAATTGATGCTTGATAAAAATTTTACAAAATATACTGTCATCTAAAAATGACCACTCCTAATTACTGCGTTTTTGGTGAATTTGGAGCCAAGCCGGTGGAATTCTATTGTTGTAAGTCTGCCATGAGTTATTTTCTAAAACTAAATAAGAATAATGATGAAAGATTAATAAGGCGAGTCTGTAAAAACATTAAGTGCAACGTAGACAATAAATCGCATCGAAATTCATGGCATGTCTGAGTATCTAGACTGTTTGATAAAGTCAATTGTACAGAGACACAAAGTTTGGAATGCAGTGGAAGCTTTTAGGCTGCGTTTGCACGTGTAACTTGATTGCCTTTCAGTCAGAAAAGAATGGACAAACAATTGAAGTAAAGGGATGCCTTCAATGATTGTGCTTCGTGCGTCACCAGACCAGACAATAGCAATCTAGCGAATGGTGATAAAGAG
This sequence comes from Prostheceraeus crozeri, assembly GCA_907163375.1. NCBI lineage: Eukaryota > Metazoa > Platyhelminthes > Polycladida > Euryleptidae > Prostheceraeus > Prostheceraeus crozeri. The sequence goes on along the minus strand of CAJQUW010011540.1, from coordinate 82,607 downwards.
AAATGCATTGATTCATCAGCTTATCATCCTCTGATATCTAGATATCTGAAACAATAGATATTTGACAATTAGGCTACTACTGACAGAATAGAAAAAAATAGTGGATAAGAACAATGCATTGTTTAACTGATAGATGATGATGAAGATTAATCACTTGCACTGACATTAGGTTGTAAAATTGCTCTGTCACTTGCTAACACTCTAAATCGGTGGTCGGTGACAAAACCCGTTCCGCTGCTTATCATATTCTTATCATACTCAAACTGTTTTTCAGGTATGTATAAAACATGATTTGCTCTAAGGCCCTAAACGTCCATCAGTAAATACCGCGCATTCGTTTAAATAATGGGATTAATAAACTGCTGTTGGGTGTGATGTGTAAATAAAAGCAATAAATAAGATGATAAAAACCAATGATAAAAAATAATAATAAAACCAATAATAACATGTAAATACGAGGGGCGTACCAAACGTTCGTGACGCTTGTCTCCTATCTATAAACGTCCATTTTGGCCCAAGTGCATATCTAGATATTATTTTTCACAACTCTTGCAACCCAGCCCTTACAATGTTAGACACTATGTGATAAGTTATAGACTGAAATACGGATGTGTTATTTATACGCTACTCCTGATTTGGATTTGACGAAAATGTTCTAATGGTTCTTCAGTTTAAACAGTCAACTTATTGATTTTTTTTCTTCATATCAGGAAATCTGCCATGATAGTCAAGAATCATTCATTAATTATCAAGAACCCTTTTTCATATGAAGAACCCCTTTTTTGCATTCAACCCGTCCAAAATTCATAAATCCTTTTAGACTAGAACCAGGAATCCATATCTAAACCGTAAATCATAAAGTCCTATTTGAGTGCCAATCTGATCACTGGGTGAAAGAGCACTAAAATTATCGAACTTAAATTCATATAAGTACTAATATGATGAAACATAAAAATGGCAATGACTCTCTAAATGGGAGGGACATACAAGCGTAGGACAATAGCGATCCATTGATCGGTATTGCGTAAATGAAATGCCATAACATCACTTATCACACTTCACAGCGACGTCTTCATTGTTACTGCTCGTGTTGACTTGCTCGATGTGCTTTGCTCCTACTGTCAGCGCGTTTGCCATTTTCTCCGAATGTGCTTGAGTCCTGACAGCCCTTGCCATCACCTCTGACGGTGCTCTGAGTCCTTCCAGCGCTTGCCATCCTTTCTGGCAGTGTTTTTTGTCCTGTCGACGTTTTCTATCATCTTTGACTGTTTTTGAGTCATGTCAACGTTTTCCATCCTCTCCGACTGTGCTTTGAGTCCTGTCAGCGTCTACCCACTTCACCGACTGGGCTTTGAGTCTTGTGTATATTTTATTGATCCAAATGCATCTGCGTTTAATTGCCAAAGCAGCTCTTCGATGGATGTGCGTATGTGATGTAGCGGGTTAGATATTCCATATGGCATTTTTCGATTTAGTGGAAGTGCTAGTCCAATGTAAATCACTAAATGAATACTAAAATGAGTGCAGATGAAATACTGTGCTTTCGAACCCCAAGAATTCTAAAATGAATACTGATATTTTCACACTCAAAGGGTGCTAGATTTTGCGACTCATTTCTTAGTCGTAATTAGCACACAGGTTTCATTGCTCTTTCTAAAACTCATTAACAACTTTATGAATAAGAGTGTATGTTAAAGTCCTTACAGGAATCCCTATCTTTTACAGAGTAGACAGGAGAGGCGGACTATACTACACATCCTCATTGGAATTTGGATTTTTAGAAGAGATTCAGCGGCTGTCGAAAAGAATTTCTTGTTGCGATTTACAGTGTTCAGTTACCAAGCCACTTTTGAAATAAAGATTGTTTCATAAAAAATGGATCACCCTTAAACATCGCCTTAACTTCAACTTTGTCTAACTCCGCCAAACTTGAACGAATTTCTCTGAAATTTGGAAGGTATGTCAGTTGTGCTTACTAATATCATTGTTGGAAATTTCAAGCATGAATATTGAGTTGTTTTCCTGTTATCGATAAAAAAGTAGTAGATAATTTGATCTTCATTTAGCAATGTTACACAAAATCATACCTCACTCTTATAAAATTACATTTGTTTCCTTTGTTATGTAGTATGTTGTTCTACAAGCCAAAAGCTACCAAGCAAAACAAAAATAAAGAAAATCGGTCAATCAGAGCCAGTATAGCACCATTATTCATCAACAATAATGTAACTGCTACATGTGATTAACTGGACTTCATTTTCCATAGCTTCCTGACTTCGTTGCGGTGGTGTTGGCAGCACTTCTGATTGCTTTCAGCTAGAAATCTATCTCTTACCGGTTGAAAACAATACAAAGCACAGATGAACAATAACGAGATCGCATTCACAAAAGGCAAAGTGTCAGACTTGCTAGAACTAGGGTTTTCTTTGCGAGCTACAAGCAAGCGACTAAATATCCCTTACACAAATGTGCATCGATGGCATAATGATGATTTTCGACTCTGTCGTAAAGAGGGCTCTGGCCGTCCACGCAAAACATCCAAACGTAGAGACCGCCTAATTTTGAGATTTGTTAAAGTTGATCCAAGTCTCTCGTTAACTGAGATGGCTGTACTAGACTCGTCTATTTCTAAGTCCACTATTTGTAGAAGACTTATTGAGTCGAATTTCAAGAGCTGTAAGAGGCCCTCTCAGATCGAATTATCAGATCAGCATACAAAAAGACGTCTCAGATGGGCAATGAGTCATTGTCACTGGCGAAATCAATGGGATCAGTCCGTCTGAAGGATAGTGATGGTCGATTGAGATTATGGATAAAATCTGATCAGGAAATTCCGAGACATTTACATCGTCCCCGGGTACAAGGTGGTGCGACTCTACTGATTTGGGCTGGCATTTGGACCAATGGCCGCTCTGAACTTCACATACAGCAAGGAACCATGAATTCTGAACGCTATGTGAATGTTTTACGAATGAACATTGGCCAAATGACAGATCAACTTGGTGATCCATCGACTTGGTTATTTATGGATGATAATGCTACGTGTCACAGGAGTGGTAGAGTCAACTTATGCAAGTCTCAATTAGGGCTTAGGACATTATCTTGGCCAGCTCGTTCTCCTGATCTGAATCCCTTAAAAAATGTATGGAGTATTCTAAAACGTAACGTTCGTCGTTCACTGCTACCTACAGATGACGTATCACAACTTACGTCACTGTTAAAAAGAGAGTGGAGAAAGTTAGATCAGTCAAAAATCAACGATATCATCGAATCAATGCCTAGACGAATTGGTAATGTCATTGACAATAAGGGCAGGGCCACAAAATATTAGCTTCTTAAGAACCGTTACTGTATCATAGCTTATCAGATTCTATAAGGACATTTAAATATATTAGGGACATGAAATAACATGAAAAATGCTTTTTGTATCATACTTATGTTTTATTTAGTCAAATTTTAGGATGATCCACTTTTTATGAAACGGACTGTATGAGCTGCAGGCGCGCATGATAATTTATAGTACTTTATTAAAAATAACAATTATTACACATGCAATAGGCTTCCTCACTACTTCTAGGATAATTCGTGCATTGAACAGTGCACATATGTATGTTGTACGAGCATATGCTTATTGCACATTGCATTATGGACCAACCATGCATCCAAAAGCAAAACACAAAATATAGGCTGTAATGAAGAAGTAGGTGAAACATTGAAATGTTTTTAATACAAATTCAAAACACATCAATGACTCTCCTTTTTGTTTCTTGATATTGATTGAATTCTATGCTTGGCAAATTGCGACTCTCAATAAGCTGTCAGCAATAATTAGGCCTATAATAAAGTTAGCATTTTGAAAAAGAGAAGCCCAACAGAAATTGTTTTTCTGCGAAAATCAATCGATATCGATCAACTCTCTATAATTAATTGACTACGAACGAATCAATTTGTATCATAATTATTTCATATAGGCATTCTTTTGTCCATCATCAATTAACAGAGCATTTCACAGATTATCATAGCTTGCATGGCGCTCAATCTTTTCATGTCCTGTCTCAACAGAAACTTGCATAAAAGAAATTCTTCGTACATAATTTGACTCACATTCCTGCAGATGTCATGACACAAAAATCAAAACCCCCATTACTCAATTTTCAAAAGGAACTCAATTAAGGAAATCATGAGACTTGAGACAATAATGACAACCACACGGCCGTCCAACTTTTAGTTTTCATTTTGTCTCTTTGCCTTTTGGTGTCCAATTCCCAATGCCCCCTCCACGACTCCATATCGCGTCCATCGTCATGATTACATAACTTCATGGAGTTGTTGGACGTCATAATTGAGACTGTAACTTTTCCTCGGGATGGAAATCAAAGAAGAAGACTTTAAGCGCCCGAAGGCGACTCCTCTCTTGTACTCGTCGGCAAAGGCTAGTGAGCAGAAACAGAGGACGAGGGGTTGCGTTCAGCCATACAAACATCCAGCCAAAAGAATGACCACAGCCGAGAAAATTACTCATTCTCACATTCACAGAAGAGAAGCCCTTTCGTAGAGGTTGGCGATGGAAGAGAGAAGATCAGAAGATGAAAGTGAAGCACTCGTTGCTGAGGAAGTTTCTAGCGAATAAGCCGGAGAGGAAGCAGAGAGAAAATGGGCGGTCGTGGAGGGAGGGGTCAATGTAGCGAAGACACGCCCGCAGAGGAGATTGTGGGTCACGCCATTAGAATAGTGGCCGGCTGGTCGCTGATTGTGCCATGGAACGACGTGATGGGATACTTGAAATGTCTCAGAAGTCTGAAGCAACTGAGGTGGGGAACATGTGCTTCGACAAAGCATAGGAAGTGAAGAAAGTAACTGTTCGTGACAGGTGGCCTCCGGCTGTGAGTGACTCACTATCTGCGAGTAGTCAATGTTTGACCGTAAACTTTGATGTGACCTGAAATTTTAACATCAAATTTAAAACGTCTTGATACTGAATGAAAACCTAAGCAGCAAAAATGATTGCTCTTCATCCAACAAGTCAGGAGCGTTCAAACACGCAACCGTGGCTCAAATGACATTTATAGATGGTAACATTAGCGTACAGAAAGACCACGTTATCCTTCAATCACTTACATGCAAGTAACAGATTAATTGCCACACACGAGGAGTCGGCTGGTAGACCAAGAAAACCAGATTGTAGAAACAATAAATTAAAATAGTGCAGTAGCTCCTCGACATTTCGAGTCAAGTACCAATCATTATACAAAGTATACTTGCACATGTTGGAGCATATTTCCAAGTCCCATTAGTATGTGCTTGCGTCAAGAAACGTCGGGCTGTTATTTGCACATATTATTTTGTTAATTTTTGTTATTTTTACAAAACCAATGTATTTTGTTTTTTCTACAATATCATTTGTCGGAAAGTTATTCAAACATACTTTGAAAATGGCATTTAAGTAGTAATTGATCAGATCTGGATCACCTATGATTTTCGGAGGGATGTTTGGTATGTGCACCTGTAAATTAATGGCAATTTCATTGTAAAACACCAACCACTTAAAAACTAGAAAATTGAAATGCATCGTGTCTGCGCTTTGATGCCCAGCTTGAAGTCCAACTTTTATATTTTACAAAATCAAACTTTATCTTCACCTGAAAATGATGCCGCAAGGTGGGTTATAGAGATGATTATTCCACTATTAAAAGGCAATTGAAATTTGTTGCAAAGTTATGAATTTCAGACGGCATTTCGGGATTCACGAAATCATTCATACTTCCAAATACATGCACTTAAGTCTTATATTGCTCCATATAATTTCAAAATCACCTGACAGTGTCAAATAAAAGAAAGAAATTTAAGATGGCATGTCGCATTACTCCGCTGTAGCCGTAACATAATCTTCAAGCAAGCTTCAATTCCTTATTTCATCCTGATTTGAGATTTCATATTCATTCACTGAAGTTTGGTTTAATGCAAAACTCCATCTTTTCAATAGCTTTAGTATTGAAAACTGACTTCATAGTATATCAAATGGCTCTGCCACCACAACTGCCGATCATTATACTCGTAGATATTCAGCAAGATTCAGCGAAACTGTAAATAAAAAAATGGAAATTTAGTCTTCTGAGATGTTTTAAAAGTAATAAGGCTCGCTGATAAATCAATATCAATATCAACATAGATGTAGCAAGGCCGTCTGCACGGTCTTTTAAAGGAACACACTTTGGCTACTGCGAATCTGCGCTCCTGGAGCTCTACCCAGTTCCTCTTCTTGTTAGACAGGATCACAGATAATGCATGCAAATCCAATAGGAAGTAGACTGAGCTTTTCTGTAAAATAGCACTTTTTGTACCAATTGAGAAACACCAAGTCTAGGGCAATGACTTTTGATATAATTGTGTTAAGCTTCTTAAGACAAAGGTTCATGTGTATTGATATGCCTTTGTCTATGAAGGTAAACTCATTCAGATTTAGTAGTCATCTTGATACCGGCAAGCATAGCATTTTGATTCAATTCTATCTGATGCTCAATGCTTTTAAATCTCATTATCTTGCGCATCATCAAATAGAAGCATGAACATGAACATGATAGTCGACGACCTGAAGAAGTTATATGCTAAAAATTTTGTAGACTCTCTCACTCGGAGAAGACAGACAAATGTCATTTTGCAGATAGTCTGAAACTGCTTCCCATTAATTTTGTATGTCTTTTCTCTGATCCTATGTCTGACAAGAAGAGGGACCGGGTAGAACTTGGCAAGCGTGTGCAATCGTAGCATTTTCGGTCACGTTTTTTGCAGAAGCTCGTATTGGTGATGATGACTATGATGAAATTGCCACGAGATGTTTCAATTTATTTGAGCTCATCAGTCGTGTGTAGGTTGGAACTGCAGCGACGTTAGAAGTAGAGCGTAGAAGTCATGAAAGAGCTTCCTCTTACCACAAGGCACTGGGCAATCTGTTGATTATCCAGTAAGGCACTGACTGCTTTTTTAGAATAGACGACAAATATAACGACACGATAAAAAAAGCATAACACTCGAATCCAACATTAAAATGAACACCCAACAAATATAATCAAAAATGAGGGTTTTTTAATATTTGATTGTTGGATGGACCTCATTAGCTTGATGGTAGCCTATAAGCAAAAAGCACCTTTTAGGCGAGCGCATTCGGAAGGTCACCGAACACCAAAATCATGCCTCTTGGAAATGCTATGAGATAAGATTATGCTGGTCAGTGATAATAATAAACTGAAATAATTGTTCAACAAACAGTAATCGCTAGTGTGTTAGTGACGCAATTATTGGTCTACTTATCGGAAAGTGAGCATGATTTAGCACTTATTCAATACATTTTCAAGACCTTCTTCCTAAAACAAGACATTATTAAATTCTTTCTGTAATTGACAAATGAGTTGAGGAATTTTTAATGGAATTTAACATCTATGCATATTCTTTTAACTCTCATTCGACATTCACACAAGAATTTATCCATTAGATATATTCGATGCCGTCATTTCTATGACAAGATGAATACCAGCAATTTGCTAATAAATACTGAAACTAAATACCTCATCAATTAAATAAGCATGAGCTTCACAATAATTATGAAATTTCAAGTCGAGGACACCAGATTGAATCAATAGCTCAATAGCTATTTCTCTGGTGGTTGCGTGAAAATGATTGACACGAGATATGTGAGATATTGATATTATTGACGTCAAGCATAAAGTCGAATATGCTGTCTGAAAGGATTTGAAGCACAGAATTAGTGAAACATAATGAGGAAAACTCATAACTATGAATAAAAGCTGTTGGAATTCTTTAATACTTCCTTATTGAGAACTAAGTGCATTTTTGTGGAGGGTGTGGTTAATGGAAATAGAAAAGTTAACCTAATGACAATTCTCAAGCGTCATATTGAAGTTGAAATGAGAGAGGAGTGCGAATTTCAGTGGTAATATCATGGGATAATACATCTAATGCCATCGTGTCACATAAAATTTCCATGAGAGAGCAGAATTGGAATTTTACTAAAAATCTTTCATATTGAACGACTGTATGACTATAAGGAAGGTTGGGTTCTCCTCGTACCCGGGCTGTTGCATTTCCGAAATATATAAATATATATATTATAAATCCCTTCATTTCCGAAAATATAAAAAGACAAATGTTGAACACTGTAAGAAGGACTGGCCTAAAAGATAAAGTTTTCATCAGCTTCTCAAATCGGTCAATGAAACGGCATTTCCGTCCACCGAAAGAACCTACTTTCTGTGATCAGTCGTGCAAAAGCTGCCGGTATACCGCCAAGCCAAACTTGTGCCATACCAAAGGAGTGGTTTACAAAATTGTCTGCAGAATTTGTGGGATGGCATACATAGGCGGGACCCAGAGAATGATCAAGTCAAGAATTTTGGAGCATTTGAATCCGAATAACAGCTCTAGTCACGTGGCCTTGCATGCTAGGAATGAACACGCTAACAACATTGACTTTGAATGGTCACTTCTTCATACCGGCCTACATTATATGAACAGACGATGAACTCTAGAATCTATGTATATCAAACAGTTTCCTATGCATATGCTAATGAATGGGTGCAACGGTGCTTCTCTACGTGTTGTCTAATATTTTTTCACACAGTATTTGTTATTGGGAGTGTTTTAACGTCCCTACTTCATTTTCTTAATTGCTCATGTTACTTTCATTTCATATCAGTAGTAATATTGTAGATCACATTCACCATAATTGCTTCCTATATCTTTATCGATTGACTGTCCGTTGTTCATATTGCTCTGCACTGATTGATTGCATGCATTTATCACACCTTGACAAAGCCGTAAGGCGAAAATTTGGTGGCTATTAATATGAATGTGTACCCGAAGAAGAAATGACTTTTCTGAAAAAAGACTGTATGACTATCAGCAAGAAGTACAAGAAGTAATTGAGAAAGTCCTTCAATTATTGTGAAGCAATATTAATTTGTAACTGGTCAGTACCACAGAGATAGGTGCATTTGCGTGCGAGTTAGTCCAAGGCGGACATAATCCCATCCCAGCCATTGCTTGCAATGGTAGTAAGCAATAGAGATTGATACAGAGATTCGTCTCTCTTTGGCTTACATGATTGGCTAAGAGTGCGCATTGCAGAGGCAGCTGGAATTAGCGAGGACACGAACCTCAATAATCAGATTGCAGGCAGGCCTGTCAAGTGAAAATTGGATATCTTTCACTCAATTTTTCTTAGCGATAAATTCGTTAAATGGAAATATTATTCACAACGTTCGACTCCTCCCAATCTAAATTTACTGATTGTGTACGTTTAATATGGTGTCAATCTCCTGGTTCGTCAGAATTCAAAATTCAGTTGACATTGAGTCTAATGGAAAATTGATCTTCTTGCCACTTGTCTCTAGCTCTGGTCGCGAGCATCAGTATTCAGGCATGTCATCTGTAGACACAAACACGCAGACCTGCTTGTGGAGCGGAAGGGAGAAGGAATTAGAAAGCATCTTGTTTAAGCGGGACTAAAGACTCTTAGTTTGGACCGAAGCGGAATCAATGTTGTTTCAGCAAAATAATGCAGCATAAAGGGTAATGAGCTATAACCCTCTCAAAACCATGCCGAAACTATTCTGCTGCAAATCTCACATGAACATGTATTCGAATATAAGACTCTGATTTTATGATTTTTGCATATAAAGGACAAGAAAAATTTGTCGCTACAAAACATACGGACATCATTTAGATACAACTTGCATACAGCCTGAGTCTAATGCCTACTTGCAGGACTACGCTATATGCCACGAACAGCATATATTCAGGTTGTTGTAGCATCTAACAGCATCATCTGTACAGAGCATAAATGCCATCATGCAGATAGCATATAACTTGGGAGATAGTCGTTTTGTCCGACATATTTTACGCTATACTCGTGTGCTCTGCATTTCCTTGAAATAACTAGCATACTTCCGATGGATTTTATGATTAATCGTATCGCTTTCTGACAATAATGTAGGCATATTCATTACAAATGAGCAGAAGTTTGTCATTTGATGCTTTAGTTCCTTGAAACTCCATCTTATCAAATCACGGAAACAAATCCTCTGCGTTACGGACGCATTATCTCTGTGGATCAAGACACGCATTGTCGGGCATTCAGTAATGCAGCAGCTACGGATATGCAATAAGATTACTCGCGGTAAATGTGGCTTCACCAGCATTACACATGTTTTCCAGAGCTACTAGATCAATTCTAGTGCATTCGTTCAAGACAAGTCGTGCAATTTCAAAGACCATAGAGAGCGAGAAAGCGTGCAAACTTAAATCATGCGCCATCTGAGTTTCAATGCGAAGAACACGATTTCGTGTTGAGGTATTTAAGTTGAAGATAAAGCAAGCAAATTCAATGGGATCAAATTTCTCTGGAATGATTGGGAATTGAATTGGCATCATAGAGCAAGTACGTAGTAGGTAGAGCGTCGACAAAAAATGTCAGCGTGCAGCAAAATTTTATATCAAAAGATTCAGTTTTTTGTGGAGACTGTGTTCTTGTGGTCTAAAAAAATTTTCGATCACTTTTTAAAAAGTTAGGCCTTAGATCTTTGCAAATTATTCCTGTGTTTGTATAATAGTGACGTGCACCCACTTGATAAGTAGTATGAAACTTATAAGATATCAAAAGGAATAAACGCTTGCTAACAGATATCTTAATTAAGCGAAAATGAAGTTGATTATCAAGGCAATTTCATGCATGAACTACATTATAATGTAAACCCTCATGGAAACGTTAAGATCTCATTGTACTATTTGGCTGAAAGTTTTTGATTCATTTTTCATCGGCATGGTATCAAGGTTCACTAAACTAGTGTTTCATTTCTTGAATCTGAAAAGTAATGTGGATCCATTTACCATAGGTACATGTTTTAAAGGTTATTGTGATCATTGTCTTTGATTATGATAGTTTTCTCTTTCAGTGGCAGATAGTCTGTGATATGATCACGCTTAAGAAAATGCTCATATTAATAGGGCTGAGCTTTTAACCCATCGAATTGCTAATTTGACAAACACTAATTCTTCAAGGTTGTCACTACAAGGAGGATTCGCAAAATACCATTATTCCCTCTGTATTGTCATCAGTCAATTCCTTGGTAATTTCTTCAAATCTGTAAATATTTGCACATCTTCCAATTGGTACTGGGTCTCAACTCAAGTTCATTTAACCCTCTGATGCATAAGCTAATTTATAACGTTCTTCCATAACTACGGTCCATTTGACCCATGCAGTGACAAAGATAGATGGGAAACTTTCTTTTATACCATCGTTTATCAGCATTTTGAAACTCAATTGGAATTATGTGGCACACAACAATAGAATGATCAGATGGAAACCCGTTATGATAGAGTAACTGCAGTTGAAATCATGGCTAGTGGGATTGTCGGACAAGACTTTCCCACTTGCTAACTTTATGACCTCATAGTCGAGTTGCTTGCATCGATATATGATATAAGAATACTTTTAAAGAATACCTAGTTCGAAGGAATTATATACTTTTCACCATCGGTCTCAGTCTTTCTTCAAAACAAGTGTGTACTATAGTCATGGTCTTCATCATATTCACACATTCTGTCAAAAGCGTATGCCCGCAAAGAAGCTCACGAATCCGTATTCAATGGATTTTGGTTGAGAATCTTCATTGCCTTCAGCAAATAGAATATATTGCAATATATTCGTGTATTAAGTTGAATTTATTGCATTTTTATTATTTCCCCATGGATTGTAGAAAAGCGTTGAAATCCCATCAAAATTAAATGCCATAGAATCGAACTGATGACTTTCTTATGACAATGTGAGAAGAATTCACTGTCAGTGTGGGCGGCCAAGAAGAATTTTATTTTTCCATCACAGTTCAGATAATTCGAAATAAGTTAAGTTATATCGCAGATTACGTTTCCGTGTGTTGTGTAGGAATGCAAATTTCTGATACAATTGGCCTACATGTGAGACCAGTGCACAGCATCCACTTATTTTTCATCTATTCACTATGAGATGTGCTACTTGGGAGCATGTTATTATTTGTTTTCAGACACTATTACTTGCGCACCTCTAATTACTGACATAGCATTCGTTTTAACCCAATTCGTTTGAAGTTCTTAGCCACTGTCCACTTGACCCAGCTATTTTTTAGTGAAATGTGTTGCTTTTTTATCTTGAGGAAGCGAGTATCAAGTGAGTAATGATTTTTTGTTATTCAATATTGGATGATGTTCCACGATGTAAGGCATAAGAATAAAACTCTAACATGTCGTTAAATCATAGCATAAAAAGCAGGCTATAGGTTCAGATAGACCCTGCTTATGCATCAGCGGGTTAATAAAATCGAAGCTGTATAGATGTACACTTTGGGGAATTAGTTAATACTGAGTTCCTACTCTACCGAATATACTTACTCTATGACTTGCATTCCTGTTCACTAATTTGCATGCGCAACCACGAACTTGCATTAAGCATGACGAATATGTGTATCTAACATTGAAATCCCTGGCGTCTTTCTGAGGCAGTCTGACTATCTTTGAAATTGCATGCCTTATCTTGAAGATGAATGACATGGCATCTCATGAGCACTCATGTTTTCTTCATAAATATAATCGCATTGATGTTGAGCTAAAATCGGATAATGAGCTTTTCCTTTGCCAGGAGAAGTAATCGCTCTATTACGACAGTGAATGACATACTTGTTTGTCACATCATGAAAGCATTTTTGTTTTTATATTCATGTGTACAATATGCCAGTGTCATCAAGACTTGGATATCAAATACCCATTACTCAATCAAGATAAGATTTCTATTATGCGCTGACAGATAGTACGGATTCCCTCATGTTCAGTGGAATTTAAGTGGAATATGAATTTAGTTGCAATTTTATGAAATTTAACTGCACATAGTCTTAAAACTTTGTTGAGAGTTGTGCTGTGGCCGAGCTGTTAATTACACAAACTCTGATTTTATAGCAGTAGTCATCTAAAACTGGCCTAGACAACCTGGGATCGTAAGTTCGAGTCCTTGCAGCCGCTTGCATGACAACTTGATATGATATTTGTTATATTTCATTCATTGTGATTTATAGAAGCAAAATTTCATTAATATGTAAGACCTTTTTTGAAAAGCTTCCCTGCGTGTTAATGGTAAAAGACGGCACCTTTTCAAGCTCACATTGCAAGCAAAATAATCTCGAAGCAAATAAAAACAGTATCATAGAAAATTGCTCTGAAATTGTTTTAATTTTCTTCGAGATTAATGACGAATATACTTGAGCTTGCAGTTGAAGCTCACAGGGTTTGTAGGCCTACATAGTTTTCACTTATCCTTAACTGCCATTATACAATACAAGGAGCGTATACAGGAAACGTGCTTTCTGAAATGAAGAACTTTTGAGGGCTCAGAAAATGTGGCTTCTTTTAAAACAAGCTTTCTTGCTTTTTTAAGAGCTACATGCGAAAGCATGCCTCATACAAAATAAAACGACATCAGCATTACAGGTGATATATTTCAAAACAGCTTTTTAGGTAATCGATTCATTAAAAGAAGTTAGTGATCAAGAAACCTTAGAGAAATAATGGAACAAATACATTTTTCCTATATGAACAAGATCATATTTTAAATCCTACTTGCGACCCACATTGCAAAGCTTTGATGCGATCAATTACATTCATGCTAATATTTCATGTACATGTAATACATGCACATGTTTCATTGTTGCTAATTAGAAATAGAATTTGCTCTTATCAACCATTTTGTTTGATAGCATGTATGTTGGTAGCTGCTCAGCATAGCAAAAACAAATTACCACAGAGAGCCAATCCACCAATAGCTGCAAAGGTCGCAAAAACGTAGCCTTAAAGTGAGGCAAATTCGACAGGATCATTCTTGTATTACTTATCATGTGAATTAGACAGGTATCCGATCATAGCACAAAGGTCGATTGCTCGCTCCTGCTTGTCGAGTCGACGAGTACTCAGAAGATGCATCGTATGCTAGTCATGTATAAGGCCTATGTTTGAGATCCGACATATCAGAATGGTGCTATATTCAAATGTCCTGCTCATGAATGGCAGACAGTGCCTTGCTGGATATCATATTTGAATTCAAATGGAGAAAGAGGGAAAGTTTGGCTGGAATGCAAATGCTGTATTCGAGAGCATTCTACACTAACTGAGAAATTTAGCGTTGGATTGATGAGAGAATATACTTTACATTGCAGGAAAACCATTTTAGCTTTTGATCCGCAATTTGTTCACATGCAGTACTTTTTGGGGCCATAATTGCTCACAGTGGCTGAATTATTATTCAAACGTAGAAGTTCTTTTCAGAGCTGCCACGTAACATTTAAAAATGTGATGATGGAAATACCAATATAGTACTGCATTGCAGATACGTCTGCGACAGTTTTGCAGTCTCTGAAGACAAGACAATGCAGTAATAGTCAATTAAATAGACGATGATATCAAATAGGTTTACTTTGGAGCTACATTTCTCGAGGACACTTCCCTGATACAATAATCAACATTAAGTCTGGTCAATTTGATATCGTTCATCATATTGAAGAAACTAATACTGATACATGCTCCGTCTCGGTTGTGCATGATTCATATGCTAGCATCTGCCATCTCTGGTTTTAAGCGCGGATTCAAAATTTGCAAGAACTTTTTCAAAAACGTCAACAATGTCTGTGACCGCATGGTAGATGTTTTAGAAAAAATTGATGTATATATATATATATATATATATATATATATAGAATTTTCAGTTGTCAAGACATCAGAATTCATTGAATTTATATCGCCATTAAATTTGCTCTTGTATAAGACAATTTAAACATCTACTTTTACCTTATAAATGATTGTCATATTTGAATGTAGAGTAAGACTAAAGTGAAGCTACGGTTAAACATCGTGACCTGCCAATGCATGATGTCTGTGCTTCGAGAGAGTGAGCATAAGAGGATCTAAAGGAGATGGATCAGCATATTCCATCTGTGTAGTCTACATTCTGGTGATTATATTGGCTGGTATGTAGACATTGGCACGATTTTATCGTAGTTTAAAATATAAATTGAAAAAGAGTCCAGGTTATATTGTGTTAAACTCTCAATCATAACACGCACAAGGATTAAGGAGAGAACACTTTTAATTTTCAGTTCTATTTTTAGCTCAGCTACTAGGCAAACCCAAAACTTTCTCACACTAGCGTGAGTTTTCGAAATGCCAGAGTTGTCACTTTATCTCATCATCACTGTTTTTTCTCAGCCAATACCAATGATTTTAGTTTGCGTCAAATTTCGACCCAGTTATTCGTCTGTGTGCTCCCATTAAAACGAACTCAAATGCCGATCTTTTATTGCGAAAACTTACTCACAGTTTGTTATTTCGTCGTTATCTTCCTGCGTACTTCAAACAAACGGACAGAAATCTATAAAATACTTATCAATGTCCTAGTTTTTTTCCGTATCGACAGAAACAAATCTTTTTTACTTCACCGTTCCATCAAGACTTCTTTCATCGGCCTTCAGGCAAACAAATTTGATTTGAATTCATACAAGACCAATAAAAGCCCTTTTGCAGAACGTTCCAGAAATTCAAGACACTTTGAAATATTCGTCCTTGTTCAAAAACATCAGCGAAAAGTCCTCTCGTACCACGGCGAGCAACGTCAAGATCGGCGAACAATAGTAAGTGACAGGCTAGCTACCAGCAAGCTGATAGCAGAAAAGGAGGAAAACGAATCCATTCGGAATGACATTTTACGAGAGCAGCTAGAATTTGTGTCGCAGAGACGTATGCTACTTGTCGCAGTTCGTAGATACAATTCTGAACGCATTTCCCATTATCCAGACAACGCGATGCAGACCAAATCAAATTCACAAAGGGATTGATGCCAAAGTCATTGATTCTGCAGAGAATTCTTTGCAACTTCTTTTCTTGAGCCAGAGAGAATACATGCAAATAGAAAAAATTCTTAAGGTGTCGAGATTACTTTGGCCCAACAGAACTTGCCAGGTAGAAGGAAACAAGGAAGGTGAATATTCTGAACAATTTTGCAGAAGCATAGATTGGGCTGGGTTAAGGATAGGCTTCCCAACAGACTTTCTATCCTACTCATGGCTGCCCTTTCAGAATTCCACTTGGCTGGCCCGGTCATAGAGAACCTCACTGCATAGGAGAGAAATATGGATAGAGTCCAGTCGGTGCCAGGATAGACCTCTAGGTATATAGCCTCAGAACAGGTGATCTCAATGTGGGTTCAGCTTGAGCCCACTCGCCAGCAGCCCCTGCAATGCCCGTTTGATCCACCGGTTTACGTCATCACCCAAGTAGCATGTTATGTTTGGCAGCATCTGATCATTCGCGATGTGACACTCCATTAGTCGTTCGCTATCGACAATCGCATATTCTCAGTGTTGGTATGCTAAGCTTCTAACTTTGCTGTAATTTTGATTTGAGTAAAAATTTATTTATATAAATACTTTTTAGCAAACGCTACATTCTGTTGTTTGCAAAATCAGGGGTGTTGCTAAACTTTTTGCCGGGTCTGTATATCAAATCTCAACAGATGTAACCAATACGAGACATGTTTCGGCCTGTTGGGCCTCTACAGTCGTGGTGGAGCTAAAGGATGTAATATAAATCATAAAATTTATAACAACTCATAACAAGAACAATCTTAACATATTCCAAAAAGTGATTATTCCTGTGAGCGGTTGCTTGAGCTTAATTGAGTCATTCAAGGACAAGAAAATAACACGTTTGTTCAAGCGACCGAAATCTTTCCTTACATCTCTTTGTCAGAACAATAGAAAGACTATTGATGGTGACAGTAGGTGTGGTGAACCCAGATGTGCATGTTGGGAAACGATGATAGTAGGCAAAACAATAGACTTTGATGTCAATGGTGTAATTAAATGTTTTACTGTTAATTCATATCTTAACTGCTACTCCAGTAATGTCGTGTATGTCATTCGATGTAAGAATTGTCAAGATTATTACATAGGGCATAGTGGAAGCAGCTTCAGGAAAAGACTTACAGTACATAGACAACAGATGTTTGGACTTCAATACACAATTTTGGACGTTAGTCGTCATTTAATAAGGTGCGCAGCTACTACATCTTTCCCTAATAATTTTGAAGCTGCACCTATTTATAAGATGTCACCATCATCCACAAGAATTGACCGAGAGAACAAAGAGAAGATGCTTATATCTATGCTTCAGCCTAAACTTAACAAATCATGACAATTCTGATCTTGGCTACTTCTATGTGCTAATTCCTCTCTAGTAGTTTTCTAGAAACTATGTTTATTTGAAAATAAAGCTGTACATTAAGGTCATTCCTATGACTAGCCTCAAAGAGGTGAAACCGGTCGGGAATCCAGATCTTAGTTTTTCCTGAGTTGTGTATTATATATATATATATATATATATATATATATATATATATGTATACTCAGATTATATCATGTTTAAAGAGAGAAACAAAAAATCGTCTGCGAATTCGATTTCTATTAGTCAACTGGTCAAGCGGTCTATTAGATCCACTCGCGCGAATACCAAAATTATATTGAATTCTTGCATTTAATGTATTTAATTCTTCAATTGTCAATACTGTAATGTGAACAAAATTGACACAAACATTGGATTGACACAGGTTTGACGAAATAAGGCTCGTATGACAGGTAAATAAGCACCGCACAAGTATGCATGTGCGTTTCAACAATTATCGTTTTAAACTTAACTGAGGTCAAGTGGTATTGTCGAATTATCATATAGAATAGGAGATATCTGCATATCTCCTATCATGTGCCACAATGCAAAGAATGTATTTAGGTCTGTCTCAACTCCTTTGGAAAATATGCCTAAAATGACCATCTGCATGTACAAAAAATATGTTTTGAAGCAACCATTATAATCATTGTAGAAGCAGATTGTAGAATCATTGTAGAAACATCCTTGATAGCATTTTTCATGTTGGGATTCTCATTGGGATTGGGATAAATTTAATTTTCATCTACAGAGTTTTCGTGATCTTCTTGCGGATTTTCACAAGGTCTTAATTTTGAAAAAATACTAAGTTTTCAGGTTGTAGTCAGCATAAGTCGTAATCTTCTGATTACTTTTATTTCAAAATTGACAAATGTAGGTATGCAAAGATCACAGCACTTCGTAAAGGAGTGATAAGCAAGATGAATATCAAATGTGATTATGTTGTCCATTAGAGGTTGGTCTTTGTTTTGATTCGTTTTAACCTTTTGGACCAGGTGCTTTGGTGTTTTGAATTTATAAGCCTAGAAGTCTAAATATCTCCAAATTATCATTCGCAATTTTTTCACATGGCCTCTGAAGATGGAACCTGTGATAAAAAAAATTATGACACAAAAACACGAATAGTGATTTTTTATTAGGTATATATTTTTATCGAATGCGAGTGCATTGCATGTGGCTTATTCAGCTAGATATTCATACTATCTAGCAAAAACACTAAAACTGTTAATACAAATCACTCAGTATTACCACATTCGAACGCTGCTGGTGTGATATTATAAAAATAATGAGAAGAAATATAATCAGATTATATTTGTTCTAAAATTTGACAAACTTATGACCAAACAACCTGGCCTTGCGCTTTATAAAGGACTATAGATAGGTCTACATCATGAGTTGTATGTACTTTAAATACACCTGCTAGAATGAGCGGCATTAGATCGTTCTTCTTCATCCTACTTTTCATTTTGTCATAACTGATTGCAGACAAATGAATAATTTAACATTGCATGGGACGACGAGCCCTGTGTTCGCAAATGAGGAGGAATATATTGAAATAATCTCCAATGAAATACAATCACCGTGGCGGAGTGTCAAGTTTGCAGACAATGTGTTTTCAAAGTTGATGTCGAATCAGATAATGCAATTTCAGCATGACGAAATCATTCCCCTAAAGTCTTATTTGTATCCCACCAAACTGTGACTTTGAGAAAATCTTCACTTACACATAAAGCCCTATTCTATTACACGATTATCGTTTTTATTAAATGATTCTATCAGAATTGTTTAATCTGTTGAACGCTGCTCCTCAGACAGCTTGTATTCGCTTTCATCACACACTGATATTCAGTCTTTTTGATAGCTTATTGTTCAAATTTCTTTAGTTAAGGGAAATTATCACGTGTCTAGCAATTTGGGCGCTACTTCAAAGCTGCCGATTAGTTATAAGTGGAGAGACGCGCCATTGTCGCTTTTTTCAATTATTCTCCGTACGCTGAAGATAGTAATCAATAGTATAACAAGAACCTCATAAGAATAATGCAAAAGTGCTAATCTATTGGTCTTAAACATCTCTAACTAAGGATTACTCATAATCAGATTGGAAATTCTGGAAATGTAGATCTGAAATTATCCTAATTTCAAACGCGATAAATACTTGCTGTTGTTTCGATTTAAAACTGAACATTGTCGGTTGTGGTCAGGCTGTGAGGATTTTAAACACTTGCTGTCTGTTAATTTCATACATGAGGTAACCAGTGTATGATATTTGAAGACTTTTCTTTGAAATAAGTATAGAATCACATAATTTTTACGGACTAAGATTCAGGATTTTTTTCGAGAAAGAAAATCTAAATGATATCTGAAATTATATTGCAATCATGCAGTCATTCTGTGCTTCAGCCACGGACATCTACGATTAATATTATGATCATCATTACTCACAGACGTCTCTGGTTGAACCACTAAACTGCCAGAGTGGTGCGTGTTTACAAGCCCTCGAGTTGTGGTCTAAGATCTTAGGACTATGTTCATCTTGGATACTCGACATGGAGTGTAGAGAAATTGAATGACAAGACTTTAGGTCGTTGTTAGTTTCTCGACCCGGCATTGCTTGCAATCCCGCTATTTTGCTAAACGCCGGGATCCTGAAATGTCGGGATCAGCGCCAGCTATCGCGGATTTCGCTCAAGTGGGTAGTGGATCATCATTTTGTTGATAAATTTGCTGATTGTCAATCCTTCATGTGGCAGGCACTCTAGGACTCGCTGGAAGCCTTTGGTGACAACAGGACATGCACAGCCGCCGTCATAAGGTCCATTCACACCGAACGCGGCGCGTCCTCACGCGTCAGAATTTTCGTTTTTAAACAGAGACGCGCGAGAAACAGCGCCGCGTCCGGTATGAATGGACTTTTATAGTATAAGTAGTAGAGTCATAGGTAGATTGTCAACTCAAAAAATTCTAGCATGTAGTGAATATATTTATACCACAAAATTCAGTTTTTTTAAGGAGATCATGTTCCTGAGGTTTACAAACTATTTGATCAATTGAGAAAGGAAAAACTTTGCACATCATGTGTCGACATACAATCTAGAGATACCACAGATTTTAATATCTCAATCGTATGAAGCCCATTAAAAGGCGTATAGAGTGAAACGCTTCTAATAAGAATCTTAAAACATCTTTCTTAAAAGGAAATTAAGTTGATTAGCAAGGGAATTTCATGAACAGCATTGTGATGTATTAAGTAATCACATGAACAGTTGAGAACTTATTCTGCTTCTTGTACAGGGTGTCCGTAAATTCGCTTGACTTTTGAATTGAATATCTACATGAGAAAGCAATAAACTTTTTTATCACAGGCCATATTATATTGCGTAACATAAAGGGGAATTCACGAATCTAACAATAAGAAGCCAATATTTGATGATTAAAATGCTCAAATCAAGTGTTCGAAATGATTGCCATCGCAATCAATCACTGCAGTCAATCGTCGAATAATATCGAAAACACCAGCGGCAAGTTCTTCGCGTGTGACTTCATTGCAGATATCAGTGATCTTCTCACTCAACTGGTCCAGGCTTTGTGGCTTACCATGATGATATCTATTGCATGCATAGAAGCACTGAACTATCTCTATCCGAGTCTGAAGATCCATTGTGAATAAGATAGACAGCGATCGTATCACTTCACATCATAGAAATTGACAACAATAAAACCTCTAGAATGGAAATTAAGCTTCATGCAATGCACAATAACGGCGCATAAATCGCACGCATTTTCACTTAGATGCACCTGCCAACGTCTGTATCATTGGGTTAGAATCAGTCACATGAGTAAATCGAAGCCTTTCATTGGTGATCCATGCCCCAACTTAGTTCCCTCGGATGTGCTGCGACCTTGAGTCAATTTCCATTCTAGCGAACTTCAGATAAACAATTTATTTCTATGCTTCACATTGAGATTTCGAACATAGAATGAGGAAACTCTATGATATAGACTTAAACTATTGGTTAACACACGCGTCTTTGACATTGGTTAGCGAAGACATCCCGTCATAGATATGGGATATGGCAATTCTATTTTTCACCATTCGCGTGACAGATGGTGCTGGCCCTTCCATTTTATTGCTGCGACCGAAAGGCGCTGTTCTATAATCGAACGCACTTCGATGGGAGTGGAGTTCTTTGGCTCGCGTAAATCAGTGATCGCCAGTCCACCATCTCTAACAGGTAAGATCAATAAAGCCCGCTCAAGATAGTCAATAATTTGTCAAATTTCTATGCCATGAAAGCTGATTAATTTGACGTTCCCAATTGAAGATGATACGATATGAATCAATCAATGACTAAGCATGTCGTCATGGCTGGTGATGAAAGTTTCATAGCATTGAATAGGGGAAAATTTTGAGCTATGGCTCTAGGTAAAGTTAATTGACATAATTAACAGCACATCTAATTGACTTAAACATTTACTGAAACTGAAATGAATTCACCAAAGCTTAAGAACTATAATTGCACATATAATATTCATTACAAAAATGACTGCATGCAGAATGTAAAATTTAAGCAGTTAAATAATCGAATATTCATTTCTTATTGTTAGATTCGTAAATTCCCCTTCATGTTGCGTAATATAACAGGGTTTCTGACGTAAACGTTTATTGTTTACTCATGTAGATATTCAATTTAAAAGTGAAGCGAATTTACGGACACCCTATATATTTTCGAGTCTGTTAACTTAGCAAGTATAACCGAGTGACCATTTCCTGTGGTAATTCCATTAAATTTGTCAGCAGAATTATCGCGCATTGTCTGCTGTAAGACTGTTTACAGATATTTCTTTATCTACTTGTAAATTGTCTATTGCAAGCTAACTTGAATACAATTTTATTTACTCCAATGTGGTTAACCCCGCCATTGTGGTATTGACAACGAAAATCTTAAGAGAAAAATCGCCTTTTTGAAATATCATAATTAATCAGGCAACCATCAAGTGTGCTAGTAAGACGTCTTCCGCACACTTTTGAAAGATTTAGAAGCAAATATCACAAAACGTCTGCCTATTTTTTTTCTTGCGAAAAACGCCACAAGATAGGTACAAAATTTTTAATGGCACGACGCTTCGTAAGTCTTGGTCACGCACAAATGAACCAAATTAGGCTTTACAAACATTTTAATTTATATTTTACAATTTTTTATGCTCTTTGATGTTTGTAAAGCCTGATTTGGTTCATTTGTGCGTGACCAAGACTTCCGAAACGTCGTGCAATTAAAAGATTTATACCTATTTTGAGGCGTTTTTGCAAAAAAAAGAGAAAGAAAATAGTAGAATAAAAGGCATGGCCAAGTATCTAAAAGAGACTTCTGTTTATAGGCCTATATTATTTGCGGTTAGTATCATATTTTTAAAATTCAAAATAGCAGATTATTACAAAGATTTTCGTTGCCACTACCCCAATAACAACAACATTTTCACATTCTTCTGCGTCTTTACTGATAAGGTGCTTAATCGCCGTCTGAAAAGAAATAATAGTCAAAATGTAAAATAGCAAAAAGTAATAGAAGTCACGAAAAATATGCGTTTCATTGCTTCAAAATAGCCTTTACTTCTAGTGACCAAGTCTAAATTTTTGAAGAAGTCTTGTGGGATAATGCATGCTGCACTAAAAGTCTCTGCAGGGAAAAAGGGGGAGCAGTGAAAATGTATAGGAATCGTGAAGTGATGAACAAACTATTTTAAATTTTTCACTCAAAGTCTATCCAATCAGAGTGCAATTTGAAGTCCACTTAATAAGTCAGGGGCAAAGGTCATTTCAGATGACCACAAAATTTCGGTGCACTATCGGCGGACCTACTGTTGCTAATATTTCGTGGAGAATTCGTGGCGAGGTTCATGGCCAGGCGTTTACAGTGTTAAGACATCGTTGTTTTTAGTAACCAATTCACTTCACCACCTCTGCTCTCCGTCACGCTGGTCAGTTGCCCATTCACTGCTGGGCGTTAGCAGCGCTATCCACTGAGCAATTGCAGTAAATAATTCATAAAATGATAACCTGCATTTTGGCCACTGATCTTTTATAATAAGTTAAAGATACAGGTTGACGAGTTTTAAAAATGCTCGATGCTCTGAAAGAAATTCGACTATTGGCGCTCGTAGGAGACATCAATTTTATGAAGCCAATGTCCATTATCAGGTGATAAATATTTTAGAAATCTTTTATGCCTGCGAAATTCCAAAGTGTTTGTTTCATGGAAATTTCAGCTCTGCGGCGTTAAATTTGTTCTGATCAAATGTAATGATTAACATGCGTGTAGTGTGTTATCATAAACTAAAACGTTTGAATGATTTAGGCGATCGCAGAGTTTTGTGAAATATTATCCCGATAGACGAGTCAAGAATTTTGGACTTTTACTGATTCATGAACTAGGAGAGGGATGATTTGCTGCTGGAAGTGTCTTTTAAAACATATCTGTAATTTTTACTTGACGTCCCTATAAGAGTTGGACTTTGGGTTGTGCTGAGATTCTCAGGCTGTAATCGTTCGGTCTGCCCGCGAACCAATGAGCCGATTTATTTTAGTTGCGGGCTATAGACTGTCCCATCATTGCACAAAAATTTACTTAAAGTCTAATCGTCAATTTCCCATTGAAATTGTCGATTATTTTCAACACGCCTTCCATCATTTTGAAGCATATGCTCTAGAGTCTATTGTTGATGTAAGACTCACGTTTGCGAATGGCCAGCACCACTAGTTGTCATACAAAGGTAGATGCCAAAGGCGTACAGTGCAGGGATGCGGAGTCCTATCATTTTGATAGGACTCCGACTCCGACTCCGGGTGGCAAGTATATATAGCCTAGTTTTTCGAAAAAACTGGTAACATGCATCATAGATCATTATAGGCTTACCTGAACCTATCTTTAGCTATCATTGCTGTATCAATTATCAATCATTTTCCATGAAAGTTTATCAAATATCGCTTTAAGTTGGATGCATGCGACTCGGCTCCTCCCATCTTGTTGATGTGCGCTTCACACGGTTTTTCTCCAGTTTCTACCAGGCAGGAAAATCCCCCTCCTTCTCAAAAAAATGAGTACACTTTCGAATTTAATATGCGCTTTGGAGGAGACATCGCACACGATTAACGTGAGTGTAAGAGGCAATGTTCTCAAATAAAGTAGCATTTCACTTTTGTCTCTGATGTAACCTTTGGTGCCTAGGTGTGATCGAGGTTGGGAAGGCTTGTCTTTTCTACTAAATCACCGAGTGAAAAGACAATCCTTTTCTCACTATCACGGTTCATTCCCTCAACTATTACAAGCTTTGAATGCACTGCTGTCTCTGTACTTTTGTTTGACGAAGAAAGTTGACATCAAGACAGTGACAGCTATGCATGAGGATAAATAATTTGTTTGTATTATATTTCGGGTCTAGTTATAGGCCAGATTCCCGATTCCTGCCATTTGATAGGACTCCGACTCCAGCAAAAATGATAGAACTCCGGGACTCCGACTCCGACTCCGCATCCCTGGTACAGTGTATTCCAAATATGTAAGTGAGAATATTTCAATTATTACGATCAAAAAAAGTAGCTTATTATCTTCTTGTGCAATCGGGGCATCCTATCTTTGGGTACAAATTTTGTGTCACTCGATTTTCAAAACTTGTCACTCTTACACATTCTAGAAAAACATACCTAAGTGACAAATATTTCTCATTTTCATAGATTCTCCGAGAAAGGTCATCGGAAAACCATCGAACGGGGCAGGTGAGACATGTCAAGTCGCGCGTGGCAATAATGAACCTGTAATGACATCGTTAGCGCCATCGAAAGCCACTTGAGCGACTGAGAAGGACGTTCACAAGGCGAGATTCGGGCTCATTCCCGGAATGTCAAGAACTTGTCTGCAAATCACGAAGGTCTTACTACATTCTTGTGACAATACTGTTTTTCTGTCCTTTATATTCATTTCCGGTATCATTAGTGTCTTTGTCTACTTAAGGAAACAGTGGCATCATTTTGAACGAGAAATGTCATGGACTTCGGCAAAGTTTGCTTCTTTCTCTACACAAGATCTGTGAGGGCTTTGAGAGAAATCTCCACAGCTGTAATTGATTTAGTGTCTTGTGGACATATTTCATAAATTTTCTCGAATTCAACCCGCTCTTTAATACAAACTTCACCTAAATTTATAAATCAGAGGCTTTACGAGCTTTATCATAAAACCACTGCCATAATTGGAGTGTAACTAGATATAGTCCGGCAGCTAGAACGAGTTTCTGCAGGGAACGAGGCCGAAACTGACACTTTCACAGAATGATGTACGCCCTATGCCTACTACGAATCGGCATGTCTGCCGAGTTCTAGTGAGTTCCTCTTCTTGTTAGACAGGATCAAAGAAAAACACATGTAAATCCAATGGGACGCAGATTGCTGTTTTTGATTAAATTGAAATTTTCTATGTTTTCTCTGATTAAACGAAAAGTACTAAGTCTAGAGTCATAATTTTTGGCATGGAATGTTTTCAGGTCATTTCCTATGATGTGCATGTGCTATTATCATGCATCTAATCGGCAATGTATGTGAGAATGTGGGTAAATGTGGATGAAGTTGCTCAAAATGTTTGTGTTTGCCGACATTAAGACGCTCGCCAAATCTAAAAGTGTCTAGCTTTATAAACAAGGGTGCATGAACATGAAAGGAAATGACCTGAAGACATTCCATGCCAAAAATTATGACTCTGAGTTTAGTACTTTTCGTTTAATCAGAGAAAACATAAAAAAATTCATTTCAGTCAAAAACTGCAATCTGCGTCCCATTGGATTTACATGTGTTTTTCTTTGATCCTGTCTGACAAGAAGAGGAACTCACTAGAGCTCGGCAGACGTGCCGATTCGTAGTAGGCATAGGGTGTACATCATTCTGTGAAAGTGTCAGTTTCGGCCTCGTTCCCTGCAGAAACTCGTTCTGACTGCCGGACTAATAAGTGTGACGCTTTGCATTGTCCAACAGTGGCTCCACTTGTTCAACAGTTGGTCTGACTATAAATTCACGATTTCAAGACGACATTGATGATGATTTTTCATAGCCTCGCTGATTCTTTCAAACTGCTTGCTTAATATTTTCATCGTTCTCTCTAGTACAGATTACACTTCCTATCAAAATGATCAAAAGAAATAACAAATTTGACTATCGCTTTTACAAATTGATATAAAACGATTTATAGAATTAAACTGAACAACACAACATAAGTTTCTAATTTTGCTTCTTGGGAATCTTGCATCACTATCTAAATCATCTTTATCTTCATTTTTTCCTTCCGTATTCCGTCTCATCATCAATGTGCATAATGCCTGTATTTAATCATTAAAATTCGAGATTTAAATCACAAGTTCGAACTTTTATTCGATACAAGCATACAACGTACAGGCTTATGAATAGCAACTTGCCGCCAATATAGGTGCCTTTAAGGTTGCCGATGAATTTCCCAGAATATTTAATAGAAAAGAGAATGGAAAACACTGAAACAAAAATAAAACACATAACGCTCTTTTTCAGATATTCTTAACTCTGAAATTTAGATATTCTTAATATTATTTTATTAACGTTTCTTCATATATTGCACATGAAGAAAACTGACAACGCGTTGAAATATCACCTTGAAATTGCTATTATTCAAATATCACTTCAATTGCTTTTTGGATGCCCTCAACATGTTTAAGTACACGTATTAAAGTTATGTTTCTTGTGCTTCATGGATTCAAATATTGGCCACAGACGATTCTTCCGCGGTACAAATATACGAAGAATTTGTTATCAGAAAATCCATAAAGCAGAACAGAATTGCTAAAATTTCTGATATAAACACCGAATTGATAAATGAAATAAAACCATTGAATGATACATAGAAGTATTAATACATAGTGCATTAAGACATAGAAGTATTAAGGCACTTAGCGGCATTAAAGAATATTAATTTTTGAAGCTATTTGTCGTCTTTAGATATTATACGTTCTCTGCAACATATATTTCTTCAAAGTTCAGGTTGGACATTCGAGGTCATGAGAATGAAACTCAAGTAAATAACATGTTTTAGGCAATTCTCTCCTGCTTCGCTATGCTCTATTTCCGGGCAACTATAACGGAAAATCACCAGTTGGAAAACGACTACCCGCAGGCATGTGTCTGTCCCGAAACATCTCCAGAGACGCCACTACAAATACGACTTCATCGCCACTGTCCCCGACATTTGCGGTGACGGGTAGAATGGTCATCATAAATAAATTTACATGTGAGATTCATATTTGTTGTCAACTTAATATACTTTATCGACTGTGCAGTGTGCATGTGAAATATTTAATGAAATCATCTGGTGCAATGGTTTTTCTTCATATATCGCACATATAGCGTCGATTCAAATCACAGCATCAAATAGAGCTGTCAGAGAACAGCAGCTTGATAATACATAGTGATCTCAATTTTCCGAAATTTGCTCATCTTTGATAGAAATATATATTTGTAGTCTACCATGTGGTAGGTCACACACAATACAACAATAGGAAAGAAAGAAACAAAGTCAAAGATAACTGCAAAGTCATTGCTTAAATGTTCGTCACAAACTTCTTCCATTTTTCTCGATCTTCATTCAGACGTTTCAATTCTCCATATGAATTCACCCCGGCTTTCCACTTGAGATCGTCCAGCCACATCGCTCGTTTTCTTCCTCTTGTTCTCTTCCCGTTGATCTTCGTTTCAAGGATTTTGGTGAGAATGCCATCGTGTCGGAGTTGGTGACCCACATAGTTGCCTTTTCGACTCGTGATGGTGTTCAGTAGGCATCGTTTTTCATTTGCTTTCATCAAAATTTCATCATTTGTTACTCTGTCAGTCCACTTGATGTTCATAATTCTTCTCCAAAACCACATCTCTGCTGCCTCCAGGTATTTGACGTCACGATGTCTGAGTGTCCAGCTTTTACCATACGCTTCTTGAATTCAATGCTGTTGGATGTCGTGGTCACTTCTTGTACTTTCTTGAAATAGGACTGTTTCGCTTGAGAGATTCTTGACCTTATTTCTTTCGTACATCGTCCGTCACTTGTTAGAATTGAGCCTAAATACTTGAAATTGTCGACTTTTTCCAGAACTTCATTTCCCACTCGCAATGTGAAAGGAGAAGGCGAATTTGTTTTCGAAAATATCATAACTTTAGTTTTCTTAGTGTTGATCTTCATGCCGTACTTTTCATTATGATTTGAAGTCCTCTGAGGCGCGAAGATAACATGGCCTGGTCGTCTGCATATCTAATCGCTGTTGTTCTTTTTCCACACAAATTGACTCCGTGATTTGCCACTTTTGAATTTACTTCGTTAGCTAAGAATTGTATATACACATTAAAGAGCATTGGTGATATGATGCATCCTTGACGTACTCCACGCAGAATAGGGACTTCTCCAGTGAGATCATTACCTACTTTTATGACTGCTTTCTGATGCTGGTATAACTGTGCTATAATGTTTACTTCAGTTTCATTTATTCCAATGCTGACGAGAATGTTCCACAGGGTACTCCAATTGACTCGGTCAAACGCTTTCTCAAAATCTATCATGGCAACAAATAATGATCGATTGGCTTCGATATATCTTTCACTTAGCGTTCTGATTGCTGTTATTGCATCTCTCGTTCCTCGTTTCGATCTGAAGCCAAACTGCTCTTCAGTAAGATGTTCTTCTATTCTGGTTGTGATTCTTCTTTCGATAATGGCAAGAAGTACTTTTGATGTATGTGAAATCAGACTGATTGTTCTATAGTTCTTGCAGTCGGTAGCACGCACAGTTTTGGGAATGGGGATCAAAATGATTTTCGTGAAATCTTCGGGCCAGATTCCAGATTCAAGGATTTTGTTGCACATTTGAGTTATCGTTATCGTCCCAACATGCTCAAGCCCTTTAATCAATTCAGCTGGGATCTCGTCAACTCCAGGGCTTTTTCCGACTTTCAGTCTTTTTATCGCCGTCTCTACTTCGGAATTGAGAATTGAGTTAACTTCCTGTACTGCATTCTCGGAGATAGGTCTCGGACTGTAATTTGGGTCCCCATATAATTCACCAATATACTCTTCCCATCTGTTTTTCACATCCTCAGGTTCAATCAAGTTTTCTCCAATATTTGACTTTGTCATTGTTGATCTGTACGACGGTTTCCGTAGATGTTGTTTGATATTATAGTACGCTTGGTCAGTCTTACTCTCTTTCATCAATCGTTCAATTTCTTCACAATTTCTTGTCCACCATTCTTCCTTCGATCTTTTGGCATCACGTCTGATTTGATTGTGTAGCTCTCGTTATCGTCTCTTTGATTCATCATCCTTCCTGTTTTTGAGTGATCGTCTTTCTTCCATTTTCTTTACTATTTCATTCGTGATGTACGGCTTACGAGGAATAATTTTCCGGGTACCGATACAGGTGGTTGCACTTGAGATCACCGCTGTTTTTAGGTCTTTCCATTCAAATGTGCTGTTTTGAAGCTGTCGTTCGCATTCTGATTGAAATTTCTTCTTCACTTCGATGTTCTTCAGGGCTTCGAGGTTCCATCTTGGTTCAGGAGGTTTTCTTCTTACCCTTTTCAGTGTTGTTCTGCAGTCCATTACCAAAAGTGTGTGGTCGCTACCTACATCTGCTCCAGGGTATGTTCGAACATTCTTGACTGAATTTTTGAAACGCTTGCGGCAGATGATGTAGTCTATTTGATTTCTAGTTTTCCCATTTGGGCTTATCCAAGTATAAAGTCTTCTAGGGTGGTGTTCGAAGAGGGTGTTCGTAATTTTCAAGTCTAGCTCTTGACAGAATTCGAGTAACCGGGTGCCGCGATCATTTCTGACTCCTAAACTGAAATTTCCTATTTCTTCCTTGCTGTCTTCACACTGTTTTCCAACAATGGCATTAAAATATCCAAGAATGTATAACGGCTCATTATTTTTGATTATTTTCATTAATTCCTTGATGTCTTCATACACCTCTTCTACCAATTGATCGTCTGCAGACTGGGTCGGCATATATACCTCAATAAGATTTATATTTCGGGGAGCATTTTCAATTTGAATCAACATTACTCTTTCATTTTTGCACCAATAATTTCTCACACTACGACTCCATTTCTTCGAGACAATAAAACCAACTCCGTTTATTTTCTTTCTTTCATTTCCAGAGAAGAAAACACGAGACTGATTTGTATTGAATTCGCCTGTGGCTTTGTATCTCATTTCAGATATTCCCAATATGTCGATCTTCAATCTCTTCATTTCTAGTTCAACATTTGCGATCTTTTCCGGTGATGACATGGTTCTTACATTCCAGTGAGCAATACGCATGCGATTTTCCTCAGTAGCGTGTTGACGGTCCGAGTTCACCTGAGGTCCATGATACTTCCGACCGAGCGAGACATTCTTTTGAATATCCTTGACGCTGTTGTTTCTCTGATTTCCCATTGTAAACTGCATCATGATTGGAACTTGGGAGGTGATATTGCAGTGGTTTCCCGTTGCCTACTGCAAAGTGGACTGGAGTGGACCACCATTACTCTTCCTGGTTGTTCGTCCGCCGTTGCCGCCGTTGACTTCCAGGGTCAGTCAACCAATTGGTTCTCCATTGATGGATTCGCCCTCAAGAATCCGTCTTCAAAGGATCCGCCGTTGGTCTTCGCCGTAACCCTAGCACGGGTTCTGCGATATACCCCGCAGCACTGGGTCCCTGTCTGAACTTAGCCATTGCTCCCGCAATGCCCACCCCCGCGACGTGGACGCGCCAGACAGGAATTACCAAAGTGTAGAGTAGAGAATTGGCTCTACCTACCTTTGGCCGGGTTAACTACCCTGTGATGGTCCAGGGCAGAGGGCCTGATAGAAATAAAATACCATATTTATGTTTCGACCATCTGAAGTGGCCATCATCAGAATTGTACTAAATCTTAGGCATTTACTGAAGTATACATAATTCAAAATACATTGCTTGACTACAGTACTTAATAACTTATTTCTTATTATGCATGCTAAAAAATATGAGATATCTACATCAAAGTTGATCATCACTTTGATCAACATAGATAAACCAATCAAGTATCTTAGGCCTAGCTGAGTCACTTTGACCGTAAAGAGACGGTGAACGGAGCTTAGTGAGCAACATTGAGCAACATTTCATTCAAAAGATCGACTCTGCTTGGACACTTTTTCAAAACTCTGAAATTTGTGAGTTGCATGTCCTTGTCGCCGTGCTGCTGTTGCTTATGTTTCCCAATAGATGATTCATTTTTTAGCATACATGACTTGAGTAATTTGAGTATAAGTGATTTCATTTCAGTCCAGAAGACATTAAGAAAGAAGCTATTTCCGTAAAGTCTGGAACCATAGGGATTAATGCGAAAATGTGACCAATATCAAGATATGCGCATTATTACCATGTAACCAATAGATCTGCTCTTATATGAAAAGCCAATTTATGAAAAACATCTTTCGATTACCTCCAATTTTACAAGTGTTCAAATTGTTTACCAAGAACATCGTGACACTTTTGAAATCGAACTGAAGCTTCATGTTGCACGTTTTGCAGCGCAGCTTCATTTTATCGGACTTGTAACATACCTCTAGGATTCGTTCTTGCAAGTGAATTAAATGTCGCATTCTGATTTGGCACGCAGCTGGTTATCTGAGTTAGGTCCGGACTGCTCGGAGCCCATTCAGTTGTTCCTCTGTGACCGATTCAGTTATCCAATGCGTTGTTCAGCCAATTTCTATCCTTGATGACAACGGAATAGCGAGGCGGATCTCCATCGTGTTGAAACCAAGGCTTGCATACAATGTCATCAAATTCAGGTAATAGCAGTAATAGGTGTAACATTTCCATGTGTTACCGCTTACATGGTCTCATAAAAGAAGAATGTCCCATTCAAATGTGCTCCCCTATCCACACCACACTGTCACCATTGGCGAACCTTGAACGTTGTCATCACTCATCCTATGAGGATTGACGTGGTTGTATACCACATACTTCAGTTTGTTTACCTCGCTTGACACTTGAAAATTTTATCAAAGCGAAGAAGAGTGGCAGTCGAGTTGAAGCGCTGTTGCCATCATGTGACAAATAAATCAATGACTTAAGGACTGACCGTCTAAGACATTGAACTTTAACACGATCTCTTGCTGCAATGTTTATGTAAATGACTTCAAGTGTCACTATGTTTTTGGTGAACATTTTTGAACACTTGTAAAATTGCAAGTATTCGAAGAGATGTTGGCACTACTGCAGTTTAGTGCACCCTAAAATGCATGTGAGAACAACATGATTTAATCAACAGAATGAATGCCGTTCGTTCTTCCCTATAGTTATAAATGAGTGTCTTTGTGTCTTCGTCTTCGCACATTACACCGAGCGCGCGCTTCGGTGTAATGTGCGTAGTCATCGTTTGCGGGAGAATGCGCCGTTGTTTTAGGGTGCACTAAACTGCAGTAAGCGCTTTTCCGTCTCTTTCATAGAGGGTGCACTAAACTGCAGTAGTGCCCATTTTCTTATTAATTCCAATGGTTCCAGACTTTGTGGACACCCGGCATGTATTTAGAATTATGTGTACTTCAGTAAATGTCTATGAATTAGCACAATTCTGATGATGACCACTTCAGATGGTCGAAATATTAATTTGATATTTTTACTTCTATCAAAGATATCGCAAAACATTTATAAAATTGTTCATGTTGTCGAGGAAATGGCTTGGAATGCTTGTTGAGGAGTTCTTTAGTAGAATACCTATCTAAATAAATTATTTTAAGACAATAGGGAATGAACTGATTCATGTGGGAGAAGAGAGGACGACATATTGAAATTCAAGATATGAGAAGCTTAATTAAAATTTCTCAAGGACACAGCGATTATAGGTGATCTTGCTATACGTCGATCATCTGGCCATAAAAGTTCTTCCTAAAGTTACAATACAAAGCCATTAATCCTCAGGACAGATGACTCAGTATAAACTGCATGATGAGTAAGACTGATAAAAGAAAAGCAATTTGAAGTGAAAAGTGGCCAGAAATTGAGCTGCAATTGATTATATTGATTATGAATATCCATCTTGATATGTAATCTTTGTACGTTTTGGTTGGATATATTGCTTCATGTCCACTCTTCTATACAATGTGATCAATGGTGTCCATGTTGTGCAGAGGGTGAAAAAGAAGAACATACACAAGAGGAACTATAGAGCAAATAGCCTACATGCGGTCAACACATTAATCTTCAGTCGTATATACTAAAGGGTGACCCGTGATGCTTTGTAAAAATTTTAGTAGGATTATCCAAGGAAGCTGATCCTCAAGAACAGGTTTTTTGAAAATAGGGAATGTCTGTAAGTTAGAGACTTCTCACATTTCTTGGTTGATTAATTAAAATGTGCACGTTTCTCTACGCGAAATATTTCCTGAATCGACTCAAGGCGCTTTGGAATGGCCGAAAAAGTAAATCGAACGCGCAGATCTAAACGCTTGTTTTTCAATTAATCAGCAATTATGGAAAGTCAATAACTTGAAGTGTAGAGCTATCCTTCAAATGGTTCTCGTGAAATACGTCAGTGTAATTACATTTGCTTAATTGAAAACGAAAAAATTGATGTAGTCAAAACTTGTTCAATTTTTTTGAAATGTGACCGATTTCTTCAAAACCAATGCTGCCACTGGAAAGCTCATGCATGAAATATGCTGCTTCGCAGTGCTTAATAATGTTTACTGAAATTTTATCGATCCATATGTCCAACAGCATGTTCGCATGACTCTAACTTTACTTCTCCAACTTCGATACTTTAATCTGTTAGCGATGCCTTGCTATTTTAACAGTGACTGTAAATCCACATGTATAAAAGAGATTTTCTTTCAAAAGTATGCATTTCACTGTATCTGTGAAATGGGGGTCTGCCACTCTACGTGTAAGTGACTTTAAGTATGATTTTAAAAAGTAGGACGACTTGCATGCATCCAAAGATTTCATATGATTAGTAATATGCACGAAACCGGCTACTTAAATGTTCCATTACTGACCATTTCAATGAGTACATAGCATGTAACTTTTGAAAATTCAAAATTCTATTCCGCGTCTGTGGCACAAATCTTTGTGTTCAACATAATCTGATGTTTTGTATCAGACATCACATTTATAAATGTATGGATCAAAAAAAATTAAGACTGAAAATTGAAAATAAGGCTTTGTGGCATTTCACGGAGAATAACTCATGAACTCCTACTTATAAGGTACTGCACTTTCATCAAATATCGATGCACTTCGTTCGATGTTGTCACATAAAATGCTTGCAAAAAGTGAAATTAACAGATTTTTGAAAAAAGTGCATTAATAAGTAGTTCACGAACTTGTACTTGAAGATCTTTCAGGCCTTGAAGCCAAATCCAGCGATTTTCGTTGAAACATTTGATAATAGTTAAAACCAAAATTGCAAGAGCGTAGGTTAGGTGGCTTGGTCTTATAAAAGACACAACACAAACGCAGCAGGGGGTTGAATTGCCCTTCCCCCTCCGTCTTGGATTGGGCTCATGTCATTTTGCTACCAAAAATAACAATATAAAAGTTAAATTCCACTTTTTCTTAAAAAATGATGCTTCAGTATCTGTTGGAAACTGATTGCAGATAGCATTGATAAACAACATGTTTTGATAAACAGCATTGATAAGCAACATCACAGGAAAACGTCTACAGACAATGTTGGAAATGTTCTTGATTGCGTTGAGAACAACCAAAGCACAATTATATAGCGATAGTCAATGATTTTTCCATTGTCTGCCGTACTAGACACGTATGGCTAATCCTTGTTGATAAAAATGCATGAAACTAATAATTTTTTGAACGAATGCGATTCTTCTGTTCCGTTGCTTATCTTTTAATTGTAGGCACTACATCTAGGTAATTATAAATACACAGTTTCCTCTTCATACCATTCTATCGTAAATTTCAATTTAGCTATTAACAAGCAACTTGACAATGATAGATTTATCAAATCTCAACACAGGCAACCACCACGAGACATGCTTCGGCCCATTGGGCCTCATCAGTCGTGGATGGGATCGGACCAGCGACGTTGGAGCTAATCGACATGCAAACATACCACGGTTAGAACCAGCCGCAAATCTTGGCCGGTCGGCAGGCCGGTTTCAGTAAACCCGTCCGTCCGGTTAGCGTAATTAGACCCATGTCGACCGTTGACGACAATTAGTCTAGAATAAATTGCTTTGTAAATTATTGCAACATTAAGATCATGTCAATGTAAAATAATTTGATAGTATCTACATGGATGCTTTGTGATACGAATATTGGGAACTGTTCTTTGAACAGTTAAAGAATTGATTGATCATTAAGACCCATGAATGTAATTCAAACCCTACTTTATCTCAAATAAAGCTTTCTGAATCATATATTCCAGCCTGCATGAGTTTTGGAAGCATAGTGTATTCATCAACTTATCTTTTACACAATTATTTCAGATCTTGAATAGTTTCACTACATGGGATAGTTTATAGAACACGTGGGAGCTTAGAAGTGCAATGAGTAATTTCAATGCAACCTATGGCCCACTATCCGAACATTTGACAATCGATCGTGGATAATTGCTTGATAAGCTGACTGCACGCGATAAAGTTTGATTATCACAACAACGCTCCCGCTTGCTCTTGGGGCACTCACTGAAATGAAATGAAAAGTTGATGACAAATTTGGCGAGCTCATTGTTCCAGACTCTTTCACGTCAGCTCGCTTTCATCAATGTACAATCAAAAGATTTGAATTTAAACTGTAGTGGAATGAGTTCTCAATAGACGTTGGAAATCACTCGAATTCCCTCAAAAGTGAAGAAGTAAATATCACTTCAGTAAAATATAACTCTTTAAATTAAGTTTGCACGTCGTAGACAAAACATT
Organism: Prostheceraeus crozeri; assembly: GCA_907163375.1. Taxonomy (NCBI): domain Eukaryota; kingdom Metazoa; phylum Platyhelminthes; order Polycladida; family Euryleptidae; genus Prostheceraeus; species Prostheceraeus crozeri. Next base: position 46,339 of record CAJQUW010011540.1, on the reverse strand, counting down.
CCGTAACATCAGCACAGTCAGTGATGAAATTGTGAACTTTAAAGTTGATTAAGGACTCCAAATTGATTGATTGGCAGAACAACTTTGGTTAGGGGAAACCGAACACTTATGAAGTGACACAATTCAAGTTGTAAAGCTTCAGCTGCTTACGATATATTTGCCGAGCATTGAATACATCGAAGCTTCTTTCAAGGTACTGGAAATCTAGCAATCCCTTGGGTTTCAACAAAAGCTTTTATAAATGCCATAGTCATAGAAAATCAAATCTAAATTTACGATTTAAACATCAAATATATGTATACAATTTCAACAGAACTCTACTCTAAAATGAAACCATTTTTGGAATTTTCCAGAAGAGGACGTGGGCCACACTTTGGACAATCCTGCACTCAAACATGTATACTTGAAAAGAATTAGGATAGTGGTCGTGGGAAGATTTCAAACAGCAGCATGCGAGACGAGGAGGGAGAGAGGACAATGCCCCTGCAAGTAACGATTGATGTTGGTACAGATACACTTCTCGTTATCGTTTCTAATCCAAACAGCACATGTCTGATTTGATTGAATTTTTGTATATGGGTAGAAAATATGCTCAAGTAAGTGTGTCTGAAGTTTTGTGACGCCTGATGCATTTTTGTGGATTTTAGATCAATTTGAAAACGTGGGAGTTTTGATAAGATTTAGTACCCATGTCTCATGGTGGCTACATCCACTGGAATTTGATGAATTTATTTTAGCTGTTCTTAACTGTGTTTAATATGTTTATAAAGCTAATTTTGCAGATTTGCAACTTGATGCCCTGAAGATGTATCAACAAGCGATATCAAATCGATCGACAAAGATCTATGTGTTCCGTGCTTACTAATTTTATGTTGTGCGGTATACAGTGCACTTGGACAGTTAAGCGGAGCTGACTACAACTCAAATAGAAAGTCTTGGAAATGCATATAAATAACGTTTAGTCTGGTGCTGTCCTTGTTGTATGTCGTGCAGAAAACCTGCGGATCGAAATGAATAAATCGAAAATTTCGTGTCAAAATTCATAAATTTTAAATGATCTGTTACTCTCCTAGCTACAGATTCAGTAGAAAATATATTATTCATTTAGAATTTGCACAGATAAATTCGCAGATGAATGAACATGTCAATCATAGTTTCATTTGTCCCTTGTAAAAATGTCGTTGTGAAATTAGAGTTGATTAAGAAGCTGCATTTTCTAAGAAATTGACAAAAATTCACGATTTTAACAAAGCACTTTTTCAAAAAGCGGAATGGACTTTTTGCAATGGATCAAATTTGACAAATTTTAGGTTGATTATCAGAAACTCACAGAAGCTAGAAGTCACAAAATATCAGAGTCGAATAGCTTTCGAGCAAAATCAAGAAAAAACTGGTATGTTGCTCCAAGAGCCCTCCCCCCGGATAAAGCAGGGTCAAGGTAAACATGTCGTAATTTCCCCATTTAGCTCGATTCACAAGAGATGCAGGGTGTCCCAAATGTTTTTTTCTTTTTTGTAGCAAGCATTTAAACTTCTAAAATTTTATAAACTTTTAAAACAGCTTATGTTGATTACAGCATGCTGATTTACATTGATTTACAGCCATTTCAAGGAGAAAATGAATTCAATTACTGTGCTCAAAATAAGCACCAGATTTGTCGATGCATTTGTCGACACGTTCACGAAAATCTCTCAAATTGTCTCTGAACATTGACAAAGGAATAAGGGGGATTTGCTCTTCAATTTTTTCTCTCATTTCATCCAAACTGCGGAAAGTTCTTCCAGATGGGACGAAAACTTTTAAGACCATGAACAAAAACTTGCAGAAGTGATATCAGGGCTCCTTGGTAGCCATTCAACAGCTCCTCTTCGACCAATCCATCTACCTAGTAGGAAGTTATTGAGAATTCGACGTGCTTCAATGCTGAAATGAGGAGGAACTTCATCCTGTTGGTAGTACCACGTTTTTCGATTACTACTGCTCATGTATGGGATTACTTTTTCGTTGAGAATAAAGCAATACCTTTGAGATGTCATTGTTTGTGGTGAGACATCGAATGCCACGACTCCGTGATAACTAATTGCCATCCAAACAGTCAACGATTGTGTTTTCACGGGTGTTCGGACGTTTTCGTGGGGATTCTGTTGATCCCAAAAGTGAATATTGTGCTTATTAACAGCATCATGTAGCTCGAAGTGACAATTGTCAGAGAACACCAGCTTCCTCAGAAAAGATGGATCATTGTCACAGAACTCCAACATTGTTTCACAAAATTCATGTCGTTTGTCTTCGTCGCCATCGTATAAAAATTGAAAATAGCTTGGTTTGAAAAGATGGAAGTTTTCTTGTTGAAGGATTCTTCCAAGAGAACTTTTCGAGATATTCAGTGACAATGCAACGGAGCGGATGGATCTAGATGGGTTTTCTCGAAAATGTTGGACGACTTCCCTTTATTTTCTTCATTTGATGCAGTGCAGGGTCGACCTGATGATGAGCGGCGTTGAAAGAGGCTACCAGTTTCTATCAGCTTCTTGCTCCAGAATTTTATGTGATTCGCAGATGGAGGTTCTTTGTCGTATTTTTGTTTAAACATGCGCCGGCTCTCTTGGTTATTATGTGACAGCGACCACGCAACTGCATAAGCTTTTTCTTCAATGGTGAATAACTCGACGCTCTCAATAATGTTCACGCGTGAGGCAGACATACGTAGTAGAAATGGCCAAGATTAGCAATGCTCAGATATTTGGATCAGAATGTGAGATAGCCATGCTCGAACAAGAGACAATAATGTAAATAAGTTTTCGCTCGTAAATGATGTAGCTATAAAATCTATATTTGAAAACTAGCGTTCAATCTTAGATATTTCAATAGAACAAGTGAAATTTTAAAAAAGAAAAACATTTGGGACACCCTGTACATTTACAAGCTGTGTCACTTTATATTACTAAACGTGGTCACATCACAGCTAGCAATATGCATCCGAATTCACCGAATTCTCTGTGTTAAGAGATGATGAAATGAATGATATTTTCTGCAACACAACATTTTGATGCCTGATAGGCATGTTCATATGGAATTTTTTATGAATATTTATTTCGAAATTGTCTGCCCCATTCTGAAAATCCTTGATGCGCTCCTACAATAAAGGACTTACCCAGTCCTTATGCTGAAGTAAATGATGGGCGTGCCGAGAAACATTCTCAGGGCTTATCAGGTACATAAAAACTCTGAGCAGAAGCTACACTTGTATCCTACAATTGCATACTTACTTACTTGCTGACCGGTTTTACGTCCTTGGTTCCACCAGTTTTGAGGGTTGGACGGTATTCCATGCCGACTCCAATGTTGAGGACGGATAGCGCTCCTCCATGCATCACGATCCTGTGCAGTTCGACGATCGAGCCGCAGGTCGCGGAGGTCCTTGTCCACATTGTGAATCCATCTTTTCCTCTGGCCTCCTCGGATGTTCGGACCAGGCACTTCAAAGGTCATAATTTTCTTTGGCCATAGCCAGTTAGGCATACACTCCAAGTGCCGAACCATCGAAGGCGACTTGAGCTCAGAACGCTTTTAAGGTTTGTGATGCCTAGGGCATAGAATCGACATTTCATACATATAATTGTAGCGAGATTTTATGACCGGATGCCCTTCCTGCCGTCAACCCTTTCTGTCTGGGTGGGACCCATAGTCTTATGAACTTAAGAGTTCTAACCCACTGAGACGGTGGGAAAGTGTGGGTGCCTAAAGCTTTGATGGCATTTACTCCATCAGGTTTCCACTACCCTCCCCAGATGCTGGGGTTAACCAGGTTATTTACAGCCGCCCAGCACTCGGCTGCGGTTGAATCAGTTACTACTAGCGGAAATGAAGATGGTAGTATTCAGAGGGCACGACCTACAAGCGCCACCAAGTAGGTAATTCAAGAGGTGGTCGAAACCTGGACCTTATGGACTCGTGGACGTTTCAACGAAGCCCCCCTGCATGTAAAAGCAGGGTCATCGTTCTAGGCATATTTCGTAAATTTCGAAGTAGTGTGCAAAGAAATTACAATTCAAATATAATGTGTATGTTTGAGATTCAGCTCATCGACATCAAACTTTCGCATCTTCCTTTGTCGGTGCATCAAACACATGAAAATTGAAAAGTAGAATTATAGCAACATAATAATCCAACATTTGATTTATCTTCTACTTTCTGATACAATGCGTCACCAACTAAGTTTCACTGGTATATGAGAAATGAATTCTATGAGGATGAAATTCACTTTCTCCACCTAGTAGACGTCTGTGCCTATTAATAAAATTTGCTGAATACGCATTTCTATCATGGACCTCTACCATAATACCAGTTTCTCAGACAGCTGTAATTCGATAAGGTGTAAAGCAACGAGGTTTCAAAGAAAATGGCTTCCGTCTTTCTTTCTTTTCTCCATACGTCACATGAGCCGTATTTCATCTAATAATAGCCCTGTCTCTTGTCAAGAATTTTCAATCTAGTAACCGAGGCGGCCATTCGATGCTGTGAATCTAAGCATCTAGATAGTGCCATTTGCATCTATTCAGGTACTTGCTGTTTTTGGTTTGCATTATTAGCAAAGCATTTCAAGCACTATCTTCATTTTGTACATGTCTTCATGTGTACCTCGGCTTATCTATAGGGCATGATAAAATTGAATTGCCGGGTAGATTATAATGTATAGCATAAGTCATTTGGTATTACAGATAATCTGATCTGCAAAATATTTTTCTTATGAAATTAGCATTTAGATATAAGAGCTGATAATAAAAAACGGACCACCTAAATCGATTCTCATGTTATCCAGTCGTGTCGCACAGCAACGTGCCATATAAAATTTGAGGGCTTGCATTCTCAGCTTAAAGTTAGCTATGATAGACTTGCATATTTTATTGTATTTGCTGAGTAAAGCTCAAAATATGAAAATCTCTGTTTACAGATCGCATTATTTTAATCCGAAAGCATTCGAGTATGATAATGAATGAATCATGCACGTGGAGAACGAGCATTTTCTAAGCTCTCTTTTGATATACTGGTCATCAAAATCAGTGAACTAAATATAGTGATATCGTGAAGTTATCAAAAAAATCATGAATCGTTTGACAAAAAATGTCGTATTAAGTAAGTAAGTAAGCAAGTAAGTAAGTAAGCGTTTATTTCTCGTAAATGAAAATCTATACAGAGTGTTACAACTACATTCAAGTGAACTTCAAGTAATATGAAACAGTAAAAATAAAAAAAAAATTTTTGCTGCAAAATCACACAATATGCGTACATGTACATTGAAAGATATGCTAACTATGTTTAAAAGAGCACTTTATATTATGCTGAATCATAAAAGGGAAAAAGGAACGAGCGAATTTTTCTGTTCGAACAATAGGATAGGAATAGTTATTTGAAAGAACTAATTTACACGGCAAAAGATCGCTCAACAAATGCTCTGAGTCACTTTCAATTACACTGAACAAGTTTTGTGACAATTTAATTCGCCTACGTTCTAAAACAACATCACATTTGTCACATTTTGATATACCATTGTACATAATGCGATGGGCTCTCTTTTCAACTTTTACAAGCACATTGTTATCTTTTTTATTGAGGCCAACGAAGACTGGAGAAGCATAGTCAAAAACTGATCGAATGATTGCCAAATATATGTCATGTAACTTTATAGTGGAAACAAGGGGCTTTAATCGGCGAAGAAGATGTAAGCGACGACTGGCCTTTACACGCAAGTAATTCACATGATTGTCCCATGTTAATGTGTCATTCAAAATAACACCTAGACATTTTGCCATAGAAACTCGATTTACAGAAAGTGGCTCATCAAAAAATATGGGATTTCGGGAAACAAGCATGACATTAGACTTACTGGTATTCAACGTTAATATATTTAATGAACACCATCGTGCAACGTTCAAAGTTTCATCTTCAATAGTGCTACGAATACAAGATGCATTACCGTTGGAAAATGGAACAACAATGCTGACATCATCGGCATATTTGACCATAGTACTCTCGTCAGATATACAACACAGATCTTTTATATACAGACAAAAAATGAAAGGTCCCAACACTGAACCTTGTGGGACACCACGAGAAATATTGACTGAACGAGAGAAGTGCCCATCTATTTTTACAACAGCTTTTCTGTGCTCAAAATAGGATCTAAGCCAAACAACGAGTTCGATCGGAAAGTGCATATTCAACATCTTTTCAAATACAATATTGTGATCAACACAGTCAAATGCTCTTGTCAAGTCAAAATTCAGAATTGCACAACCAAATTTTTGCCGATCATCAAAAGCACGCAGTGAAGCATCAACTAGCTTAATTAGAGCGGTGGTGGTGGAAGATCCTTTTCGGAAACCATGTTGCTCTCTTCCAAAATTTATGAAAAACATTTCGGCATAGCGGTTAAGAATAATTCGTTCCAGTAGTTTGGAGAGAACTGAAAAAGTTGAAATATATCGCAGTTTTTCTACATCAGGAGGCTTAGTTTTGGGAAGCGGGACAATAACTGCAGTCTTCCATCGGGACGGGAATATCATCTCCTTCAAGGAAGAATTATAAAATTCGGCTTTGAAATGACATCTGCGAGAAGTTTATATAACCGAGTAGGAATAGTGTCAATGCCAGATGATTTATTGAGAGGCAGCTTTTTCAACATGTTGTATACCTCTTGACTTGTCACTTCATTGTACCAATTTTCATTTAAATTGCCACATGCATTTATCTTCATCATATCATCAATAGAAGAGAAGCATTGAGCAACTTTATCAGCAATAAGATCAAGAAGATTGTCAACACTGCATTTCTCTGAAATCAAATGAGAAAAGTCATTTATAGTTTTCGGCTTAGTTTGACAAGCAAACAATTCCCAGAGTCCATTCGGAGAAGACATTATTTTACTTGCCCAAATCTCTTTAGCACGAAGAATTTCTTTTTTCACCTTTTCTTTCAGCTCGTTATATCGTACCCAGTTCTTTGCACGAAAAGCAGCCCACCGCTCGTGAATAAGATTTTTTGTGAGTGGTGTCATCCATTCTTTATCATTCTGAGTTATTGGAATGTATTTGAATGGAACAAACTTTTCGATCAAAAAGTTCAAACAGTTGATGAAGGCATCCAACTTTTGTTCAACACCATCTACACCTTGAGTAACACCACTCCAATCGATTTTACAAGCGTGGTAATACAAAGCATCAATATTCGATTGTCTAAAATCATAAAGTCTATGATATCGTACACAGTTGGATTGTACATGACTTTGATTCTTAGGAGTGCAGGTTAGCATCAAGTGATCGGACGTACCAAGCGGAGCATCATATTTTACACCAGTTTCATCATAAATCATGCACAAATCTTTAGATACAAGAATGTGATCAAGGATGGCATTTTTTCTTGTCGACTGAACAATGAGATCAATTAAATCTAAATCAAAACACAATGCTTCAATATTGAAAGAATTCAAATCACCAACTACAATTTGATGAAAATGTGGCTTTCTTGTTAGAAAATCGTCGAAAATTTCCAATATACTGGTATGGATGCTAGAGAGTTCTTCGGAGCTTAAATTAGGAGGTATATACAAGCACAACAGTAGAATATTTAGAGAATTGAACTCTACAATCAAATATTCTATGTCGCACCGGAGATGGTACATAGATGTAATATTCAAAAATGGCAAAATTGAATTTACATACACAGCGACTCCTCCACCTCTACGATGGCAGCGATCATTTCGAATACTCAAATATCCTGGGATATCAATAAGAGTTGAGTCAACCATATCACTTAACCATGTTTCTGTCACACAAATTAAATCAGGAGATTTCAGTGAAGCAGCAATTTTAAGCTCATCAATTTTCGGTAGCAATGAACGAGCATTTAAAAGAGTAATAGAGGGATAGCCGACACTCGGTAAAAACCTCAATGAAAATTTGAATTTATATTTCCATTTGTCTGCACTTGTACAATCTTTCCTCTCTTAATCACAACGTCTTCACCACGATCTCGTCTGCTTTTCAAATCAAGACGGAGAGCCTTGCATTTCTCTCTTTCCATCTTTGTTTGGTCAGGATTAATGTAAATATTCGAAAATGATGTTGTATTTCGAAGCTTTCGAGCATTTCGAAGAATGTTTCCACGTACATCATCATCAGCACATTTGAATCTGAGAATACGAGGCTGAACAGAAGCCGATGCTCGTCCAATACGATGACAAGCTGTAACGTCAACTGAAAAAATTCCAATAGCCTCACAGATTTTAGCGACGGACTCTTTATCACTTTCAATTCTTGATTCGGCAGAGCCTGATGTTATTTCAGCAAGACCTGATATAATCAGGAAGCTACGTCTCTTCAAGCGTTCTTGGAACTCATTGCACATATCCTCAATGGTGACAGGATTTGTATTTGCAATTTTGTTGTACTCATTTTGCAGAATATCATATTTCTTCTGCAAATCTGTGTGTTTCTCAATCAGCAAGTTCAATTGATCTGATACTGGCTTCAGATGTTTCTGAAGATGAGTCTCGAATAATGATGATAAAGCATTGCTGTCAAGTGATTCTCTTGTTCTCGTTGGAGAAACCGATAGAGCTCTATTGTTTGTTTGACTTTTCAAATGCATTATAGCTTTGACCATATCTTTCTTAGTTATTTGTGTCTTCTTTAGAAGGTCAGACTCAGACATAGATATCATTTCATCCAAGGTCACCATTTTTAAAAAAGTCAAAAATGGTGCACGACGGATTCGAACTCAGTGTACAAAGCTTTACAGTCACACACGATACCGCCAAACCACTAGATCAGTTGAACACTAGAGAAATCAAAGATGATGTAATTCCAGCAAATCGTAAAAGGTGTCGCGTGACGCAGCGAAGTTTTCGATTGAAAATTCCAAGTTGTGACAGTGCCAGAGGCAAGAATGAAGACAACTCACTGCTGAATTACACGCTGCCGACGAAATAATCCAGAATTACGAATGATGTGAGCACTTTGGACGAAAACCAGTAGGACAGCGATAGACACGAGGACATGCAGATTCTGATGATATAATATTTGGAGAGATTTCGACGAATAACACCAAAATAAAGGCAAGAATCACTATGTTCGCTGAAAGTAACGAGAGCAACCGACCACCGCGCACGACCTTAGCTTACCATGGAGGGCTTGCATTCTCAGCTTAAAGTTAGCTATGATAGACTTGCATATTTTATTGTATTTGCTGAGTAAAGCTCAAAATATGAAAATCTCTGTTTACAGATCGCATTATTTTAATCCGAAAGCATTCGAGTATGATAATGAATGAATCATGCACGTGGAGAACGAGCATTTTCTAAGCTCTCTTTTGATATACTGGTCATCAAAATCAGTGAACTAAATATAGTGATATCGTGAAGTTATCAAAAAAATCATGAATCGTTTGACAAAAAATGTCGTATTGTCACTTCGATAGCTCTTTTTCAAACTTCTTTCAATATTTATCATTATTACCGCTGACACAAAACCACATGAAAGGTGAACGAATGTTCAAAACAAAACAATTAGAGGATGCATGTCTTTGTTCTCTCACATCGACTACACATTGTTTACCTTGAACGAGTATGTTTGCGCACTTTAGCGGCAATGATAAAAAATATTGAAGGAAGTTTGAAAAAATAACTACTGAAATTATTTGAATAAAACGTTCATATTCGAACCCGCTTGCATTGCGAGGATTCTGGAGATATCAAACATGAACATTTTTGATGAAAAAGTGACAATGCGACATTTTTAGTCATACAAGTCATGATTTTGTGAAAACTTCACGATATCACTATATTTTTCCTAGTTCAGCGATTTTGATGACCAGTATGTCAAAAGAGAGCTCAGAAAATGCTAGCTCTCTCCGTGCCTGATTCATTATCATATATGTTTTCTTATTAAAAAATTGCGATCTGTAAACTGAGTGATCTTCCTTTTTTTGAGCACTGCAGAAATGCTGTTAATGGGTTTCCTGTTGTAGTAAACTCGGTTTCCTACAAATCCCTTTCATGAGATTATATGCCATGGTTTTATACAGATCTTTCGACTTTGCTAAGTTGCGTTAGCATGTTTGTAACAGCACAAATTTTGTTTCATGTCAAAAACATCGCATGCGCAAACATGAAAAATTGCCATGGATCGTACACTTTTTGATAGTATAGCTGCGGTTACTATTTGATGAAATACTGTGCTACTACTATAGTAAATATTACTACTATCAAGCATTAAAAATCAACTTTGCTATAGGCACTGATCTAATAGATAAACTTGCGTAAAGTTTCAGCCATAATGCTTAATTTTCGAATTTGGATGTCCAAAATATTTTCAAAATTTAGCAGTGGTCTTTCTCTGATACAAAAAGTTCAATTCTATGAAATCCAGTTGTAAGATACTAATTGTCATTATTTTCGTCCTTATGACGCTTCGGAAATTTTTCTTTATAGGCATTTTCCAATTATGAATATTTTTTATTAGTTTTTTTAATGTCGTTTACATGACGATGCAACCGTGTGAGTGACCACCGTGTTACCTTATTTTTAGTGAATTGTTTGAGCCATTGCAGGCTTTTGCTTTTGGGTCTTGATTTTCAAAATTTAGCAGTGGTCTTTTTCTGATACAAAAAGCTCAATTCTTTGACTTTTGATTCACAGACAGCTGTGGATTTCCAAAATGACATGCTGAGCTTTCGAGACATTATGTTTTAATTACTTCATGCCACGTTTATATCAATTTGTAGTTTCATTGGGAAACGGTGTGATACCTTGCAGAGAAAATCAAAATATTCTATCTTCGAACCATGTATGAGTAGTAAGTAAAACTCCACTTCTGGACCGCGCAAGATGGCCGCCATCGAAGAATTTCTGCCTACTGTAGAGCCAAAACGAAGCATCGGATGGGAAAACGGAGGCCAGATTTGGATTCAGCGTCCAATTCTACATTGAAATGGTGTATTTCCAGCTCAATCGGACCTCCAGAATCGATGATAGAAGCGTTTTAAGTTTTTGGATGATGGATATTACGTCATCAGCTGATCGCCACACACTATATAAGCTGGGAACCGAGAGAGATTTGTCATTAAGACGAGAGCGATTGTCAGAGGTAGGTCTTCTCTCTGAGCTCCGATGATAGCTTCGGACATTCCAAATTCCGGGTCTCTGTAAGAAACCGACTTAGAAAATTTCATTGCTGATATCAGCTAAGGCGTCAGACTTAGAGGTTAGCCAGGAGATGGCCTTCGTCTCCAGGCCATAAAAGACTCCAAAACTTTAAAGGCTTGTAAATTTGCTTCTACAAGTCCGTTTGACTTGATTCAAAAAAGGTTCGGCCGCTATTGATCTGCCCTAAGTGATAGATTACTTATAAAATTTCATAAGTAGTGCTAAAAAGTTAAAAAATTTAAATTCACTAGTTTTGGAGGTTTTCTGGGGTTTTCGACCCTGCTGAAGTCAATGAAAGCATTTTTAATGATGTCTGAGCCAGTCTTCTCATGCTATAAGCGGCTTTTCACTGAAAGCGAGCATGACACGGAGAGTTTTGCTGTAATATTCCACTGACAGGGTGTTCCTTCGGGACGGCGGACGATGCCGTAGTGATAAGTGTGGCAAGGGAGTGTGTCATAGTTTAGACCGTAACCGCTGGGACAACTCATGTCTCATGTTGGGCATTTGACACAGTTCTCAACGTAGGACTTTGAACGCCAATCGGTTGAGTCTTAGCTATCTTGTCATGGGTGGCCTCTAAACATCTCCATTGCAAAACGCTTGTGAATCAAGCTCTCTACGGCTTGCTATCAAGCTGCTCAAAGTCTGTCAACCTCTTACCAACTCTACAGGTTTTCATGTCTGGCGAATACTATCATTAAGTTGAATCTGCTATCAGGCAACTTGAACGTTGCAAATGAAGTTCGGTGTAATACTTCCTTTCGACGGGCGTTCCTGTAAAGGGCGGCGGTGAAACCCGTAGCTATGTATACCGCAAGGGACATTCGGTAATGGTCAATCTTGTTAAACCTCTCTGCATCATGTTTGCAAGTGATTGCCTCTGTCTCAACGTAGTATGCATTCGCGCCAGGGCGACATTTAGCCAGCTGTCGAAGGTTGCCTTATAAACTATCCATTGCATACGTTATGAGAACCATGAGTTCTACCTGTCTCTATCAATGAGATGAATTGATGAATGGAATGAAATGGGAGGACACTCACGCGCCACACGCAACATAACACACTTCTCTCTTCCGTAGTCTAACAAGCTCTTTACACATGGATCGCAGTCGATTGCTATCCCTGTATCAGAAGTGTAAGCTATCTTAATTTTATTTAACACTATTTCATCTACCATCATCACCCATATGAAATGTTATAAGATTTACAAGTTAAACTAAGCGTGCTACTATTTCCAAATGAACAAGTATACATGGTTAAATCATCCACTGAAGCCCCATTCAAGTAAGTCAGTATGAAAGCAAAGATAATACGAAATAAAAATTTATTATGGCATGTATTTCAAAAGGTCTTCATCGTCAATATCGTCCCAGAGTCTGGCTTCACACAGATCACAAAAACAGTTCACTTGCTTCAATCGTTCTTCTACCGCGAGCCTCACTTTGTCGATGTACTCCCACTCCGCCATAGTTCGTGGCTGGGAGTTAGGGGTGTACCATCCCATAATTGATGGAGGAATTTGGTGCTGGTGATCTCCATCACATCATCAGTATCGTACTGCAGATACTTCCATCGTATGCCTGTTAGGTCGGGACACTCCTTCTCACATACACTCTCCTCTTCGTCATCCGCTGGTAATGACAACTTTCTAATGTTGTCGAGTCGGTATAATTTCTCCACCTTCCCCTTCGTTGGAGCGTTTGGTGCAACGAGCGCCTTTGGCGATGAGCATGGAGAAGAGAACTCCAATCTGTGTTCGATGTTTTTGGAGGGCTTGTCATGTTGACTGTGAATAATGACTTTGAAATGTTTTCTAATTCTTAAGTATAAACAAGCAACCAATCAGAATGAACAGCCAATGAATGATAAATATGAAAGTATATATGCAAAGTGACATTCGTGTCATTTCACTCTGTCTTTGAGACGTATAAGTGAAGTGTTCTCTAGCGAATTCTATATTTGAGGCGTACAAGTGAACTGCTCTCTCGTGAATTCCAAATTTGAGACGTATTATTTGAGTGAAGTCTCTATCTTGTTGAAGTATCAACCTTAAACTTGATTTCGTTGAAATGGTAAGTTGAAAATTTCTTCACTCATCTCCCTCAAACGTGTGGCTAATAGCATCTTCCTCAATTTCAGGCATCAACTTCATCACCAACGCCCTCCCTGCTCGAGGAAAGTTTAGAGTTGTTGAGTCAAAGTAGGTTGTAACAATACACTGAGACTTAAACAGAGATGACAGAATGATTTCTCTTTCAGGTGATGTGAGTTCCAGCTCAGGACTCTCGCGACAAGGCAACGAGTGGGAATGTGCCGACTGCGGACATATGTTTACAAGGAAGCACAGTCTCCTTCGACACATCAAACAACGTGTGTGTCAACGCAAAGCGGCATCAATCTCCGGAGGTGAAGTTGATTCTGACGATGACATCTCCTTTCCTTGCGATTTGTGCCCTCTTTCTTTTGATAGTCACTTTCAGCGATCTTCGCACAGACTTCAACACACGCATGCAAATGATCACTACACCAACGGTACCTCTACCATCTCCCTCATTAATGTTTCACATAATAATTTAGTACGCGACTACTGCATGGAGTCCAATACTCAAACAGTAGATTTTCCTGAGTGGCTCCCTCAAAATTCTAACATTATCGAAGCGCTCTTCAACAATTTAGACAATTTTAGAATGAAGGCGCTCATCTACCTTAAACTAAAATATATTAAAATAGATTTTCAAACGGGTCAAGTGACGGAGAGAATACAGTTTCATGTTCCTTCCTCTTCCGCAACCGAAGTTGTAGACTGCGAGTCTTGGCTAAATTTTCACATTCAATGTTTAAAATCAAATGTAGATAAATTCAATCAACGCGACAGCGCTCTCATTTTTGATGGTGTGGACTCAGCCATATTCAAAATTTCCCTATTAGAAAGTCATGCAACTCGAGGCACATTTAAACTACCAAAAACGTTGTATAATAAGAAAGCTGTCATCAATGTCGATTGTAAATCACAGTGTTTCAAATATGCAGTCCTATCCATCCTTCACTATAATGATATCAACGCGCATCGAGATCGCACCTATAGCTATAGACAGTGGGAGGATGAACTAGACTTTGAAGGTTGTGATAGTGACAACATGAAAATCAAAGATGTAGAAACGTTCGAAAAACATAATAAGATTAAAATTGTCGTTCACGTGTGGGAGAAGGGGTTGAAGGGTGCCCGCTATAATTCACGTTCAATTTGTTATGAACGTGTAGTCAACCTCTTATTAGTAAAACAAGATGATAGCGAGGAATGGCACTACTGTGGTATTCCCAAAATCTCTCGCTTGTACACTCACTTGGGGCACTCTAAAAGAGGTGAACATTTTGTATGCGGCCGCTGCATCCGCTCCTTTTGGAGTAAAGATAAATTTGAAACTCACTATGAATGGTGCAAGCGAGGTAAATTACAAATGGAACGCATGCCCAAAGATAAAATATTTTCACATAGGGATAATGGTGACGAATTAAGTCCCCTGCGTATCATTTACGCAGACATAGAATGCTACATTGATGATATCATCCACAAACCAGCAGCCATATCCTGCTATGAAGTATGGCATGACCACTTTAGGAATAGACAAAACAAAATGCATACTTGGCAAGGTGAAGATTGTATTTCAAAATTTCTAGAATTTCTCGATAAAGCTGCTAAATTTCAACAATAATATGATTCACAATTGCAGCGTAAGTCACTACATATGTCAGATGAAGACAAACAGAAATTTGAAAGTTGCACATCGTGCCCTAAATGTCATAAAACGTTTGATGACGATAAAATTAAGAAAGTGCGTGATCATGATCACATCACTGGTAAATTTAGAAACGCACTCTGCTCCAAATGTAACTTTTCACTTAGGTTGAGACGTCGTGTACTACCCGTCATTTTTCATAACTTTAAGGGCTATGACAGTCATATGCTCATAAAAGGAGGGTTGAGCCAGATGAAATCGTGGCAGTTCAATGTTATAGCACAAACGAGAGAAAAATTCATGGCAATGACAGCAAAAGTACCAGTAGATAAAACTAAAGAAAATAAGACAGTCTTCTTCGAAATAAAATTTTTAGATTCATTTCAATTCATGTCAGCGTCACTAGCTTCTCTCGTTCGAAATCTCAAGTTTCTTCCGCATAGTCAAACTTTGAAGAAACACTATCCAAACTTAACGGATGACATGATCACTCGCAAAGGAGTCTTTCCCTATGCGTATTTTAGCTCAATGTCTAAACTAAATGAAACAACCCTTCCTTCCATTGACAAATTCAAAAACGATTTGACGGGTGAAGATTGTCCAGTAGAGGACTATGAACATGCTCAAGAGGCATGGTTAAAATTTAATTGTAAAACGTTTGGCGATTATATGATCGCTTACTTAGAATTAGATGTCATTTTGCTGGCTGATGTCTTTCAGGAAGTTCGACGAGTGGCATTAGAAGAAGACAAATTAGATCCTATCCACTTTGTCAGTCTACCAGCCATGTCCTTTAAATCAGCCTTTAAAATGACTGGTGAGACCATTCATCTCTTACAAGACCCGGAGATGTATAATATATTTGAGCGCGGAATACGCGGTGGTCTCACATTTGTAAATAAACATCATATAAAATCTAAAACAGTAGGTGATGATCATATCCACCTAAAGTACTATGACCAAAATAATTTATATGGCAGTTCACTGTCTAAACCACTACCTCATTCCGAGTTTAGTTGGTTAAAACAAGATGAGCTTGAGTATTACTCCAACCCTTCAAACATACTGAAGATTCCAGATGAAGGTGATTGGGGATATTATTTTGAAGTGGATTTGATTTATCCAAATAGTATTAAAAATAAAACTGCTGATTTCCCACTCGCACCTGAATCTGGTGAAGTGACTGAAGATATGTTTTCACCATTCATGTCACAATTTCATAATAACTTAACAGAGTGTGGACAGCCAAGGTACAAACCATGCCGCAAACTTTTACTCACCCAATATGATAAGAAAAATTATCTCGTACACTTCTGCATACTAAAATTCTATTTAGAAATGGGCATGCTTCTAAAGTCAGTTCACCGCATTATCAAATTTAGACAGAAAGCCTTCCTCAAACCATACATAGATAGTAATAGTCAAAAACGTGCACTAGCCCAAAATAATTTTGAAAAAGATTTTTATAAATATAGGAATAATAGTCTTTTCGGAAAGACCATGGAGGATGTTAGAAAACGCATAAACTACAAACTAGTCACTGATGATCAAAAATATCACAAATTGACCTCATCACCTCTTTTCATTGATAGAGACATTATCGATGAGGATCTTGTAGGTGTTAAAATGATAAAATCTGAAGTTGAGTTGTGCAAGCCCATCTATATTGGCCAAGCTGTACTAGATTACTCTAAGCTTGAAATGTACCAACTCTTTTATAAAATACTAAAACCATGTCCTCTCGTAAAAGAGGGTCGTTTGTTGGGTGGTGATACAGATAGTTTCTTCTTAGGTATTACCACTCAAAAAGATTTAAATTTTAATGAAGTAGCTAAGTCATAAGAAAAATATTTCGACACATCTAACTACAATCCCGCTCATCCACTCTTTTCCATACAGAATAAAGCCAAACTTGGTGGTTTTAAGGATGAAACAGCAGGAAAGGAAATAGATGAAATGATTCTCCTCCGCCCTAAAATGTATTCCATGAAATTAAAAGAATGTGCAGATAGTATTAAGCGTGCTAAAGGAATATCAAAATCAATTGTCCAAAAAATGAAACATCGGTCCTATAAGAAGGCCTATAAAAATAAAAATATAACGTTTGTCAATATGACAATCTTAAAATCACAAGTTCATACTGTGAAAACGTACACATTTAAGAAACGAGCGCTTTCTGCATGGGAGGATAAGAGGTGTTGGATAGGACATAACACATCTCTTCCACATGGACATCATGATACAAACATACCTCCACCCAAAAGAATAAAACTCACGCTACCACATTCAGGAGATGTATTGACATAATCAACTTTAACTCAGTATTTTGATGTTGCTTTTCGTAGATATACATGGTTGTTTTATGTATCGCATGAGATCGTTTCTTCCTTGTGAATATATGCCTACAGTTAGCCCATTCCCCCTATATCTGTGAAAAGACTTTTTCATACGCATATCTTTATTTCAATAAACATATCACAATGACTTCACTTTGTTTTCCGAAACACTAAAGTTACGAGGGATTTAGTATCTTTCACATGGATGCACTCTTGTAAACCATTGGTAATTTTGATAGAAATAGAGGGTATAGTTTGTTTGACGACGGGGTGATAGAAAATAGATTCAAACATCTCGACTATTCCATATGAAGCGTCTTTATCATGAATGAAATCACGTAAAATGTATTCTTTTTTCTCACCAACAGAAATAGGTAGAATCAAATCACTTTGGGGCGATCATATCTTTTTCAAATGACTGTGGAACATTGATTTCCATGATGAAGATTTAAACAGTTAGATTCGATGACGAACAAGATTTACTAGTTTGCAAGTTAAACTAAGCGTTCTATTATTTGTAAATGAAAGATATAGTTTCAACAGTTTACAGATTAAAAATAAAGTTTCAATAGTGTATGTGTTAGAAATAAAGTTTAAGCTGTTTGTATGTTAGAAATAAAATAAAGTTTCAAGAGTTTACAAGTTAAAAATAAAGTTTCAACAGTGTGTACGTCAGAAATAAAGTTTCATCTGTTTGTAAAATGAGATTGTAGGATTTACTAGTTTGCAAGTTAGACTAAGCGTTCTACTATTTGTAAATGAAAGATATAGTTTCAACAGTTTACAGATTAAAAATGAAGTTTCAACAGTGTGTACGTTAGAAATAAAGTTTTTAGGCGTTTGTGCGTTAGAAATAAAATAAAGTTTCACCAGATTAAAAGTTAAAAATAAAGTTTCAATAATGTGTACGTTAGAAACAAAGTTTCAATAGTTTACAAGTTAAGAATAAAGTTTCAATAGTGTGTATGTTAGAAATAAAGTTCTATCTGTTTATATGTTAGAAATAAAATGAAGTTTCACCAGTTTACAAGTTAAGAATAAATTTTATCTGCTTGTATGTTAGAAATAAAATAAAGTTTCACCAGTTTACAAGTTAAAAATAAAGTTTCAATAGTGTGTATGTTAAGAATAAAGTTCTATCTGTTTGTATGTTAGAAATAAAATGAAGTTTCATCAGTTTACAAGTTAAGAATGAAGTTTTATCTGTTTGTATGTTAGAAATAAAACAAAGTTTCAACCGTTAACAAGTTAAAAATAAAGTTTCAATAGTTTGCAAGTTAAAACTAATGTTTCAATAGTGCATATGTTAAGAATAAGGTTTTATCTGTTTGTATGTTAGAAATAGAATGAAGCTTCACCAGTTTACAAGTTAAGAATAAAATTTTATCAGCTTGTATGTTAGAAATATAATGAAGTTTCAACAGTTTACAAATTAAAAATAAAGTTTCAATAGTGTGTACGTTAGAAATAAAGTTTCAACCGTTTACAAGTTAAAAATAAAGTTTCAACAGTGTCTACGTTAGAAATAAAGTTTTATCTGTTTGTAAAGTACGATCGTAGGATTTACTAGTTTGCAAGTTAGACTCAGCATTCTACTAGTTGTAAATGAAAAATATCGTTTCAACAGTTTACAGATTAAAATAAAGTTTCAATAGTGTGTATGATGGAAATAAAGTTTAAGCGCTTTGTGCGTTAGAAATAAAGTTTCAGCCGTTTACAAGTTAAAAATAAAGTTTCAACAGTGTGTACGTTAGAAATAAAGTTTTAGCTGTTTATATGTTAGAAACAAAATAAAGTTTCAACAGTTTACAAGTTGAAAAATAAAGTTTCAACAGTGTGTACGTTAGAAATAAATGAAAGTAAGAACTTCATCGTATGAGTATTCAAAGCATGTTTTGTAAATCAAATGTGTGTAGTCCTGACATGATAGAATCGCGTTAGAAATAAAGTTTCAGCCGTTTACAAGTTAAAAATAGAGTTTGAACAGTCTGTACGTTAGAAATAAAGTTTTAGCTGTTTATATGTTAGAAACAAAATAAAGTTTCAACAGTTTACAAGTTGAAAAATAAAGTTTCAACAGTGTGTACGTTAGAAATAAATGAAAGTAAGAACTTCATCGTATAAGTATTCAAAGCATGTTTTGTAAATCAAATGTGTGTAGTCCTGACATGATAGAATCAAATGAACTTGACAAACGCGTTTGTCAAGCTTGATTCTATCATGTCAGGACTACACACATTTGATTTACAAAACATGCTTTGAATACTTATACGATGAAGTTCTTACTTTCATTTATTTCTAACGTACACACTGTTGAAACTTTATTTTTCAACTTGTAAACTGTTGAAACTTTATTTTGTTTCTAGCATATAAACAGCTAAAACTTTATTTCTAACGTACACACTGTTCAAACTCTATTTTTAACTTGTAAACGGCTGAAACTTTATTTCTAACGCGATTCTATCATGTCAGGACTACACACATTTGATTTACAAAACATGCTTTGAATACTCATACGATGAAGTTCTTACTTTCATTTATTTCTAACGTACACACTGTTGAAACTTTATTTTTCAACTTGTAAACTGTTGAAACTTTACTTTGTTTCTAACATATAAACAGCTAAAACTTTATTTCTAACGTACACACTGTTGAAACTTTATTTTTAACTTGTAAACGGCTGAAACTTTATTTCTAACGCACAAAGCGCTTAAACTTTATTTCAATCATACACACTATTGAAACTTTATTTTAATCTGTAAACTGTTGAAACGATATTTTTCATTTACAACTAGTAGAATGCTGAGTCTAACTTGCAAACTAGTAAATCCTACGATCGTACTTTACAAACAGATAAAACTTTATTTCTAACGTAGACACTGTTGAAACTTTATTTTTAACTTGTAAACGGTTGAAACTTTATTTCTAACGTACACACTATTGAAACTTTATTTTTAATTTGTAAACTGTTGAAACTTCATTATATTTCTAACATACAAGCTGATAAAATTTTATTCTTAACTTGTAAACTGGTGAAGCTTCATTCTATTTCTAACATACAAACAGATAAAACCTTATTCTTAACATACGCACTATTGAAACATTAGTTTTAACTTGCAAACTATTGAAACTTTATTTTTAACTTGTTAACGGTTGAAACTTTGTTTTATTTCTAACATACAAACAGATAAAACTTCATTCTTAACTTGTAAACTGATGAAACTTCATTTTATTTCTAACATACAAACAGATAGAACTTTATTCTTAACATACACACTATTGAAACTTTATTTTTAACTTGTAAACTGGTGAAACTTTATTTCATTTCTAACATACAAGCAGATAAAATTTATTCTTAACTTGTAAACTGGTGAAACTTCATTTTATTTCTAACATATAAACAGATAGAACTTTATTTCTAACATACACACTATTGAAACTTTATTCTTAACTTGTAAACTATTGAAACTTTGTTTCTAACGTACACATTATTGAAACTTTATTTTTAACTTTTAAGCTGGTGAAACTTTATTTCATTCTGACATACAAGCAGATAAAACTTTATTCTTAACTTGTAAACTGGTGAACCTTCAGTTTTATTTCTAACAGATAAACAGATAGAACTTTATTCTTAACATACACACTATTGAAACTTCATTTTTAACTTGTAAACGTTTGAAACTTTATTTTATTTCTAACGCACAAACGCCTAAAACTTTATTTCTAACGTACACACTGTTGAAACTTTATTTTTAATCTGTAAACTGTTGAAACTATATCTTTCGTTTACAAATAGTAGAACGCTTAGTCTAACTTGCAAACTAGTAAATCCTACAATCTCATTTTACAAACAGATGAAACTTTATTTCTAACGTACACACTGTTGAAACTTTATTTTTAATCGACAAACTGTTGAAACTTTATTCTATTTCTAACACACAAACAGCTTAAACTTTATTTTTAACATAAACACTATTGAAACTTTATTTTGTAATCTGTAAACTGTTGAAACTATATCTTTCATTTACAAATAGTAGAACGCTTAGTCTAACTTGCAAACTAGTAAATCCTACAATCTCATTTTACAAACAGATAAAACTTTATTTCTAACGTACACACTGTTGAAACTTTATTTTTAACTTGTAAACTCTTGAAACTTTATTTTATTTCTAACATACAAACAGCTTAAACTTTATTTCTAACACATACACTATTGAAACTTTATTTTTAATCTGTAAACTGTTGAAACTATATCTTTCATTTACAAATAATAGAACGCTTAGTTTAACTTGCAAACTAGTAAATCTTGTTCGTCATCGAATCTAACTGTTTAAATCTTCATCATGGAAATCAATGTTCCACAGTCATTTGAAAAAGATATGATCGCCCCAAAGTGATTTGATTCTACCTATTTCTGTTGGTGAGAAAAAAGAATACATTTTACGTGATTTCATTCATGATAAAGACGCTTCATATGGAATAGTCGAGATGTTTGAATCTATTTTCTATCACCCCGTCGTCAAACAAACTATACCCTCTATTTCTATCAAAATTACCAATGGTTTACAAGAGTGCATCCATGTGAAAGATACTAAATCCCTCGTAACTTTAGTGTTTCGGAAAACAAAGTGAAGTCATTGTGATATGTTTATTGAAATAAAGATATGCGTATGAAAAAGTCTTTTCACAGATATAGGGGGAATGGGCTAACTGTAGGCATATATTCACAAGGAAGAAACGATCTCATGCGATACATAAAACAACCATGTATATCTACAAAAAGCAACATCAAAATACTGAGTTAAAGTTGATTATGTCAATACATCTCCTGAATGTGGTAGCGTGAGTTTTATTCTTTTGGGTGGAGGTATGTTTGTATCAGGATTGTATCAAGATTTCGATCATCGATCTTCGCGTCGAGTGGTCGGATAGCTTGCGACCGCTGCTGTGAATTCTGCTCTTGGTCGTTGCTGGCTGTGTCTCTGTCTTTGCTGTACAATGAGTGGAGGTATTTATCGCTATTCGAAAGAAGATCTTTTACTGTTACGCCAACGCCCATGTGTTTGTATTCCTCGAGTAGTTCGTCGACGTTTGTTTTATCACAAAATATATGTGCAACACATCCAAACAGTTATCAGACCTGACCGTGGCCTTCTTGGTAACGACAGTGACTCGTCAACTCGTCAGAAGAGCAGATTCCTCATATCGGTGCCAATTGTTCCTCATGGTCGCCGATCACGTCGCCTTCGAAACCCAAGCATTACCTTGACTAATGTGAGATCCATCAACAACAAATTTGATGAATTCAAATTGTTAATTACTCGACTCATTCCTGATGTCTTTGTGATGACAGAGTCTTGGCTGGATTCTAATACCCCGGATTCATCTATTTCTGTGGACAATTATTCTATCTTTCGCAGGGACAGAACGAGTGGTTCTGGTGGTGGCATTTTGTGTTATGTGAGGAACTCTTTAACCACATCTGTGGTTAATCATGATTCCATTATTTCGCAGGATGATTTTGCCACTGAATTTCTTGTATTATTCATTAAGGAATCGTACCTGTCACTTATAATGGTTTATCACCCTTATTGGAACAATCGCCCGGCTCATGAGAATGCTTTGACTTGTTTGACTGATATATTGGATTATATGTTTGTCAAGTATGGATCAAAATTACGCGTCTGTCTGTTGGGAGATTTCAACGACTTACGTGAATACTATGGCACCATCAGTGATGTGACTACGCTGAAATCATTGGTTACATTTCCGACTAGAGGAGAAAATATCCTTGACCAGATGTTTGTTAATTTCTTCATCGATATCAAACCTGCATGTCTTCCACCCATTCATAAATCTGACCATTGTGTTATACATTGGAAACCTGATGATGTCGTGGCGGCTACAGTTATGAAGAAAAAGGTTAGAAAATTCTCTAAGTGTAATTTTGCACGATTTGCTGACTTTATTACATGCATTGACTGGATGTCTGTTATTGAAGCATGCAATAACTTAGAGGATGCGATGTACAATCTCTTAAAGTATCTTTACTCATTATATGATGATTGCTTTCCCATGAGAACTATTCGGGTTCGATCTGGAGACCCGGAATGGTTGAAGGATTCGCTACGAATTCTGATTAATGAAAGAGATCATGCGTATTCTACTGGACAATGGTCAAAATACAATCGCTTGAAATTTGAAGTAAGCAAGCACATTAAAGAACTTAAGAGTTCTTTTATTTCAAATGCTGTGTCTTCCAATAACATAAAGAAAGTGTGGAGCTCTTTGCGTCAAGCTGCGAGTGTACTCGCCCATCTGCTTCCACAAAGTTCTCTGCAGACGAATTTTGTGACTTTTTCTCGTCGAATTTTCAAATTGTTGATCAAGATAGTGCTTCTTCAGATCAAGATAATCTCTTGTGTAATCAGTCTATCTCTATGATAGACTGTGATGATGTGTGCCGGGTTCTTCTCAATTTGAAGAATGCTGGATGTGGTCCGGACAACTTACCAGCATGGATTTTTAGACGTTTCGCAGATTTTTTGTCTCCTGTCATCACTTACCTGGTGAATTGGAGTTTGCAAATTGGAATTATGCCTGAATGTCTTAAGCTGGCAAATGTTATTCCTATACCGAAATGTGATAGGCCTAAAATTATTTCTGAATTTAGGCCAATTTCCCTTTTGCCTATTCTTTCTAACGTTTTGGAGCGCGTTGTATGTAAACACCTTATACTTCTCTATGTGGCAAATAAACTCCATAAATCTCAGTTTGCTTTCATTCTACGTAGTGGATCAGGTACAACTTCCGCTCTTGTGTTGACCCAACACCATATTCTGAAATTTTTAGATTTGAGTTCTGGTTGTGTTAGATTGCTTTCGGTGGATTTATGTAAAGCTTTTGAGAAATTACCTCATAATGTCATAATTGAAAATTGTCGTAAATTCGATATTCCAATTCCAGTGATAAAGTGGATTTCGAACATTTTGTCAGACAGAGGTCAACGTGTTCATTTAAATGGATGTTTTTCTAAGTGGTCAAATGTCCCAAGTGGCATTCCACAGGGTAGCATAGTTGGGCCTTTGTTGTTTGCCTTAGCTACAGACAGTATTTCTCCTGTATGTGTGAATACAAAAATTATAAAGTATGCCGATGATATACTTTTTATCCATTGTATACGTGACTCAGACGAAGACAATTTGCAGAAAGAATGGGACAACTTTGTCAGTTGGTCCCAATCTGTGTATTTACCCAAAAATATTTCTAAGTGCCATGTCCTTAATGTTGTCACCAAGTCAAACCTGTTGGTTGAGTCAATTTTAGTTGATGATGGATTGTTTTTGTCTCAAGTTGATTGTTTCAAATTTTTGGGTGTGCATTTTTCCAAAGATCTAAAGTGGAATACTCATATTGATTATTTGATCAAAAAGGTATGCAAGCGCATGTACATCGTCCATAATCTCCGCAGGTCAAACTGTCAAAAAGATCTTATCATAAAATGCTATGTTGCCTTTATTCGATCTGTTATGTTATACGCGTACCCATCATTTTGTAATATCCCTGAGTACTTGAAACAGCGATTGCAAAGTATTGAACGACGTGTTTATCGTCTCGTAGACATTCCTTATGACGCATCCAACTCTTTATTTTGTGTGGCAGACAGAACATGCGAGAAACTTTTTCGTGACATTTTCAGAAACCAGGATAATCCTTTGCGGGAGATGTTCCAAGCGTGTGAATCCGTCCGTGCAACCCGCAGTTCTCGCATTTTTCGTCGTCCTTTTGGAAGGACCAAACGTTTTACTTCTTCTTTTATCAGATATTGTATATAGTTTCGAACCTGTTTTTTTCTTTTTTTTTAGTCGTTGATCTTCTGTAATACTTCGTCACTGTACTTTGCATTTTTCTTGTATTTTTTCGAGTAATCTTCCTTGTAAATTTTTGTCATGCGCTCACCGAATGTTGTACACTTGTGAGGCAATAAAGATTATTATCTTATCTTATCTTATGTCCATGTGGAAGAGATGTGTTATGTCCTATCCAACACCTCTTATCCTCCCATGCAGAAAGCGCTCGTTTCTTAAATGTGTACGTTTTCACAGTATGAACTTGTGATTTTAAGATTGTCATATTGACAAACGTTATATTTTTATTTTTATAGGCCTTCTTATAGGACCGATGTTTCATTTTTTGGACAATTGATTTTGATATTCCTTTAGCACGCTTAATACTATCTGCACATTCTTTTAATTTCATGGAATACATTTTAGGGCGGAGGAGAATCATTTCATCTATTTCCTTTCCTGCTGTTTCATCCTTAAAACAACCAAGTTTGGCTTTATTCTGTATGGAAAAGAGTGGATGAGCGGGATTGTAGTTAGATGTGTCGAAATATTTTTCTAATGACTTAGCTACTTCATTAAAATTTAAATCTTTTTGAGTGGTAATACCTAAGAAGAAACTATCTGTATCACCACCCAACAAACGACCCTCTTTTACGAGAGGACATGGTTTTAGTATTTTATAAAAGAGTTGGTACATTTCAAGCTTAGAGTAATCTAGTACAGCTTGGCCAATATAGATGGGCTTGCACAACTCAACTTCAGATTTTATCATTTTAACACCTACAAGATCCTCATCGATAATGTCTCTATCAATGAAAAGAGGTGATGAGGTCAATTTGTGATATTTTTGATCATCAGTGACTAGTTTGTAGTTTATGCGTTTTCTAACATCCTCCATGGTCTTTCCGAAAAGACTATTATTCTTATATTTATAAAAATCTTTTTCAAAATTATTTTGGGCTAGTGCACGTTTTTGACTATTACTATCTATGTAGGGTTTGAGGAAGGCTTTCTGTCTAAATTTGATAATGCGGTGAACTGACTTTAGAAGCATGCCCATTTCTAAATAGAATTTTAGTATGCAGAAGTGTACGAGATAATTTTTCTTATCATATTGGGTGAGTAAAAGTTTGCGGCATGGTTTGTACCTTGGCTGTCCACACTCTGTTAAATTATTATGAAATTGTGACATGAATGGTGAAAACATATCTTCAGTCACTTCACCAGATTCAGGTGCGAGTGGGAAATCAGCAGTTTTATTTTTAATACTATTTGGATAAATCAAATCCACTTCAAAATAATATCCCCAATCACCTTCATCTGGAATCTTCAGTATGTTTGAAGGGTTGGAGTAATACTCAAGCTCATCTTGTTTTAACCAACTAAACTCGGAATGAGGTAGTGGTTTAGACAGTGAACTGCCATATAAATTATTTTGGTCATAGTACTTTAGGTGGATATGATCATCACCTACTGTTTTAGATTTTATATGATGTTTATTTACAAATGTGAGACCACCGCGTATTCCGCGCTCAAATATATTATACATCTCCGGGTCTTGTAAGAGATGAATGGTCTCACCAGTCATTTTAAAGGCTGATTTAAAGGACATGGCTGGTAGACTGACAAAGTGGATAGGATCTAATTTGTCTTCTTCTAATGCCACTCGTCGAAATTCCTGAAAGACATCAGCCAGCAAAATGACATCTAATTCTAAGTAAGCGATCATATAATCGCCAAACGTTTTACAATTAAATTTTAACCATGCCTCTTGAGCATGTTCATAGTCCTCTACTGGACAATCTTCACCCGTCAAATCGTTTTTGAATTTGTCAATGGAAGGAAGGGTTGTTTCATTTAGTTTAGACATTGAGCTAAAATCCGCATAGGGAAAGACTCCTTTGCGAGTGATCATGTCATCCGTTAAGTTTGGATAGTGTTTCTTCAAAGTTTGACTATGGGGAAGAAACTTGAGATTTCGAACGAGAGAAGCTAGTGACGCTGACATGAATTGAAATGAATCTAAAAATTTTATTTCGAAGAAGACCGTCTTATTTTCTTTAGTTTTATCTACTGGTACTTTTGCTGTCATTGCCATGAATTTTTCTCTCGTTTGTGCTATAACATTGAACTGCCACGATTTCATCTGGCTCAACCCTCCTTTTATGAGCATATGACTGTCATAGCCCTTAAAGTTATGAAAAATGACGGGTAGTACACGACGTCTCAACCTAAGTGAAAAGTTACATTTGGAGCAGAGTGCGTTTCTAAATTTACCAGTGATGTGATCATGATCACGCACTTTCTTAATTTTATCGTCATCAAACGTTTTATGACATTTAGGGCACGATGTGCAACTTTCAAATTTCTGTTTGTCTTCATCTGACATATGTAGTGACTTACGCTGCAATTGTGAATCATATTATTGTTGAAATTTAGCAGCTTTATCGAGAAATTCTAGAAATTTTGAAATACAATCTTCACCTTGCCAAGTATGCATTTTGTTTTGTCTATTCCTAAAGTGGTCATGCCATACTTCATAGCAGGATATGGCTGCTGGTTTGTGGATGATATCATCAATGTAGCATTCTATGTCTGCGTAAATGATACGCAGGGGACTTAATTCGTCACCATTATCCCTATGTGAAAATATTTTATCTTTGGGCATGCGTTCCATTTGTAATTTACCTCGCTTGCACCATTCATAGTGAGTTTCAAATTTATCTTTACTCCAAAAGGAGCGGATGCAGCGGCCGCATACAAAATGTTCACCTCTTTTAGAGTGCCCCAAGTGAGTGTACAAGCGAGAGATTTTGGGAATACCACAGTAGTGCCATTCCTCGCTATCATCTTGTTTTACTAATAAGAGGTTGACTACACGTTCATAACAAATTGAACGTGAATTATAGCGGGCACCCTTCAACCCCTTCTCCCACACGTGAACGACAATTTTAATCTTATTATGTTTTTCGAACGTTTCTACATCTTTGATTTTCATGTTGTCACTATCACAACCTTCAAAGTCTAGTTCATCCTCCCACTGTCTATAGCTATAGGTGCGATCTCGATGCGCGTTGATATCATTATAGTGAAGGATGGATAGGACTGCATATTTGAAACACTGTGATTTACAATCGACATTGATGACAGCTTTCTTATTATACAACGTTTTTGGTAGTTTAAATGTGCCTTGAGTTGCATGACTTTCTAATAGGGAAATTTTGAATATGGCTGAGTCCACACCATCAAAAATGAGAGCGCTGTCGCGTTGATTGAATTTATCTACATTTGATTTTAAACATTGAATGTGAAAATTTAGCCAAGACTCGCAGTCTACAACTTCGGTTGCGGAAGAGGAAGGAACATGAAACTGTATTCTCTCCGTCACTTGACCCGTTTGAAAATCTATTTTAATATATTTTAGTTTAAGGTAGATGAGCGCCTTCATTCTAAAATTGTCTAAATTGTTGAAGAGCGCTTCGATAATGTTAGAATTTTGAAGGAGCCACTCAGGAAAATCTACTATTTGAGTATTGGACTCCATGCAGTAGTCGCGTACTAAATTATTATGTGAAACATTAATGAGGGAGATGGTAGAGGTACCGTTGGTGTAGTGATCATTTGCATGCGTGTGTTGAAGTCTGTGCGAAGATCGCTGAAAGTGACTATCAAAAGAAAGAGGGCACAAATCGCAAGGAAAGGAGATGTCATCGTCAGAATCAACTTCACCTCCGGAGATTGATGCCGCTTTGCGTTGACACACACGTTGTTTGATGTGTCGAAGGAGACTGTGCTTCCTTGTAAACATATGTCCGCAGTCGGCACATTCCCACTCGTTGCCTTGTCGCGAGAGTCCTGAGCTGGAACTCACATCACCTGAAAGAGAAATCATTCTGTCATCTCTGTTTAAGTCTCAGTGTATTGTTACAACCTACTTTGACTCAACAACTCTAAACTTTCCTCGAGAAGGGAGGGCGGCGTTGGTGATGAAGTTGATGCCTGAAATTGAGGAAGATGCTATTAGCCACACGTTTGAGGGAGATGAGTGAAGAAATTTTCAACTTACCATTTCAACGAAATCAAGTTTAAGGTTGATACTTCAACAAGATAGAGACTTCACTCAAATAATACGTCTCAAATTTGGAATTCACGAGAGAGCAGTTCACTTGTACGCCTCAAATATAGAATTCGCTAGAGAACACTTCACTTATACGTCTCAAAGACAGAGTGAAATGACACGAATGTCACTTTGCATATATACTTTCATATTCATCATTCATTGGCTGTTCATTCTGATTGGTTGCTTGTTTATACTTAAGAATTAGAAAACATTTCAAAGTCATTATTCACAGTCAACATGACAAGCCCTCCAAAAACATCGAACACAGATTGGAGTTCTCTTCTCCATGCTCATCGCCAAAGGCGCTCGTTGCACCAAACGCTCCAACGAAGGGGAAGGTGGAGAAATTATACCGACTCGACAACATTAGAAAGTTGTCATTACCAGCGGATGACGAAGAGGAGAGTGTATGTGAGAAGGAGTGTCCCGACCTAACAGGCATACGATGGAAGTATCTGCAGTACGATACTGATGATGTGATGGAGATCACCAGCACCAAATTCCTCCATCAATTATGGGATGGTACACCCCTAACTCCCAGCCACGAACTACGGCGGAGTGGGAGTACATCGACAAAGTGAGGCTCGCGGTAGAAGAACGATTGAAGCAAGTGAACTGGTTTTGTGATCTGTGTGAAGCCAGACTCTGGGACGATATTGACGATGAAGACCTTTTGAAATACATGCCATAATAAATTTTTATTTCGTATTATCTTTGCTTTCATACTGACTTACTTGAATGGGGCTTCAGTGGATGATTTAACCATGTATACTTGTTCATTTGGAAATAGTAGCACGCTTAGTTTAACTTGTAAATCTTATAACATTTCATATGGGTGATGATGGTAGATGAAATAGTGTTAAATAAAATTAAGATAGCTTACACTTCTGATACAGGGATAGCAATCGACTGCGATCCATGTGTAAAGAGCTTGTTAGACTACGGAAGAGAGAAGTGTGTTATGTTGCGTGTGGCGCGTGAGTGTCCTCCCATTTCATTCCATTCATCAATTCATCTCATTGATAGAGACAGGTAGAACTCATGGTTCTCATAACGTATGCAATGGATAGTTTATAAGGCAACCTTCGACAGCTGGCTAAATGTCGCCCTGGCGCGAATGCATACTACGTTGAGACAGAGGCAATCACTTGCAAACATGATGCAGAGAGGTTTAACAAGATTGACCATTACCGAATGTCCCTTGCGGTATACATAGCTACGGGTTTCACCGCCGCCCTTTACAGGAACGCCCGTCGAAAGGAAGTATTACACCGAACTTCATTTGCAACGTTCAAGTTGCCTGATAGCAGATTCAACTTAATGATAGTATTCGCCAGACATGAAAACCTGTAGAGTTGGTAAGAGGTTGACAGACTTTGAGCAGCTTGATAGCAAGCCGTAGAGAGCTTGATTCACAAGCGTTTTGCAATGGAGATGTTTAGAGGCCACCCATGACAAGATAGCTAAGACTCAACCGATTGGCGTTCAAAGTCCTACGTTGAGAACTGTGTCAAATGCCCAACATGAGACATGAGTTGTCCCAGCGGTTACGGTCTAAACTATGACACACTCCCTTGCCACACTTATCACTACGGCATCGTCCGCCGTCCCGAAGGAACACCCTGTCAGTGGAATATTACAGCAAAACTCTCCGTGTCATGCTCGCTTTCAGTGAAAAGCCGCTTATAGCATGAGAAGACTGGCTCAGACATCATTAAAAATGCTTTCATTGACTTCAGCAGGGTCGAAAACCCCAGAAAACCTCCAAAACTAGTGAATTTAAATTTTTTAACTTTTTAGCACTACTTATGAAATTTTATAAGTAATCTATCACTTAGGGCAGATCAATAGCGGCCGAACCTGTTTTGAATCAAGTCAAACGGACTTGTAGAAGCAAATTTACAAGCCTTTAAAGTTTTGGAGTCTTTTATGGCCTGGAGACGAAGGCCATCTCCTGGCTAACCTCTAAGTCTGACGCCTTAGCTGATATCAGCAATGAAATTTTCTAAGTCGGTTTCTTACAGAGACCCGGAATTTGGAATGTCCGAAGCTATCATCGGAGCTCAGAGAGAAGACCTACCTCTGACAATCGCTCTCGTCTTAATGACAAATCTCTCTCGGTTCCCAGCTTATATAGTGTGTGGCGATCAGCTGATGACGTAATATCCATCATCCAAAAACTTAAAACGCTTCTATCATCGATTCTGGAGGCCCGATTGAGCTGGAAATACACCATTTCCATGTAGAATTGGACGCTGAATCCAAATCTGGCCTCCGTTTTCCCATCCGATGCTTCGTTTTGGCTCTACAGTAGGCAGCCTTCGCAAAAATTCTAACTCGTTTTTTCGAAAAAATTTTGTGATGAAAAATTTTTTCTCTCCGATTGACTTGAAACTCACCATATAGATAGAGAATTTCACGCTGATTCCAAATCTGAAATCCGTTTTCCAATCCGATGCTTCGTTTTGAAGCTACAGCCCAAAACGTCCCAAATTCTAACTCTGTCGTTTTTCGCCAATGTCCCAAAATCTTAAATGGCGTCTCACATCTAAACGAAGACAGATATGAACTAGCCGATTCTTTCAGTGAATTTGTCTCACTCTTAGCTTTCAAACGAGCTATGGCACGACAAAATCCGTCCACTAGAAGCAAAGTTGGAAGGTCGGTGCCGAGTGGGAGGGGACGTCAGCGAAAATTTTTTCTTTTCGATTGCGTTCAAACTCACCATACCGATGCAGAATTTCACGCTGAATCCGAATCTGGCCTCCGTTTTCTCATCCGATGCTTCGTTTGGGCGCTACACACCAAAACGTCCCAAATTCTAACTCTGTCATTTTTTCGAAAAATGTTGAAAATTTTTTCCTCGCCGATTGACTTGAAACTCACCATGCTGATAGAGAATTTGACGCTGATTCCAAATCTGAAATCCGTTTTCCAATCCGATGCTTCGTTTTGAAGCTACAGCCCAAAACGTCCCAAATTCTAACTCTGTCGTTTTTCGCCAATGTCCCAAAATCTTAAATGGCGTCTCATGTCTAAACGAAGACAGATAGGAACAAGCCGATTCTTTCACTGAATTTGTCTCACTCTTAGCTTTCAAACGAGCTATGGCACGACAAAATCCGTCCACTGGAAGCCAAAATCGAAGCTAGCTCTCCCGAGGGGGGGGGACGTCAGCGAAAATTTTTTCTCTCCGATTGCGTTCAAATTCACCATACCGATGCAGAATTTCACGCTGAATCCGAATCTGGCCTCCGTTTTCCTATGCGATGCTTCGCTTTGACGCTACAGACCAAAACGTGCCAAATTTTAACTCTGCCAAAATTTTGAAGAAACATTTTTTCTCGCCGATTGACCTCAAATTCACCATACCGATGCAGAATTTTACGCTGATCACGAATCTAAATTCCGTTTCACCATTCCACCACGACAACCTAGACGGTCGCCCACGTCAACCTAGGCGGTCGGCTACGTCAACCCACACGAGACCAACACACCCGAGTCTCACACTCTGTCGTTTTCGAGGGGGGGGGGGGGACGTCAGCGAACATTTTGTGAACGTGGACCAACCTGGTCGGCACACCACGACAGACCACAACCTCTGTCGTTCCAGAGGGGGGGACGTCAGCGAACATTTTGTGAACGTGGACCAACCTGGTCGGCACACCACGACAGACCACAACCTCTGTCGTTCCAGAGGGGGGGACGTCAGCGAAAATTCTTCGATGGCGGCCATCTTGCGCGGTCCAGAAGTGGAGTTTTACTTACTACTTGTATGTGCTCAGGGTTGGGCGATGACCTTTATACAACTATAGTTTTTTTTAATTAACCTGACAATCTCCTTCGATAAGTGTAATAGCTGTAATCGAATGGACTTATTATAAGAAGAGAGGGTCCCTGGTGATCGGGTTCGTTTATCGTGCCCACTCGGTTTAGGATTTTGTCATTTTTTCTCTATGGAAATCATGGACAAGGAGAATATGGAAGAAGGGGGTGATGTCAAAGAGTAATCACACAGAGTGGACACTTTTTCTTGTTAGTTCCAACAGTACAAAGCATTTCTTAAGTGACTCATCGGCATTTTAATTGCGCATAACTTAGTACAAGCATTATTTTCTCCTAATAATTTTTAATTCCTTCAATGCTACTTATTTCTTTGAATCGCAGTATGCACTCGAAGCTTTCAATCAGTGTCAAATTACTTTTACAGTTCGCTGCTGTCAATCAATATAGCGATGTTGTGCAGATATGTTCATTTAGCGTCTTATACATGATGATGAATACTGTTGGTGAATGGTATACATCAAATCAAAAAGTATTGGCTTGATTCTGCCTATGAGTTCCTTTGAACGTGAAATGAAAGTGTCGGCATAAGGACTCCAGGTTATGCGGACATTTGTTGGATTGTAATGAAATTTTTAAACACCTCAGAAACAGCGTGCTATTCATGCAATAATGATCATTTGACAATTCGACTCAAAATTAAAAAATTTGAACATTGATGTAATGATAACTCTTACACAAAAACATCATAGTGAAGCATAATCGTATTTTATATAAACAGACGCAAGAAATTAGCCCAAAATCAAGATATTCTGTTCCCATTCCTCGTGAGCACATAAACATCCACAAGTAAGCATTTGTTAATTTATTTTATCGATAAGTCGACTTATCGATATTTTTACTTATCAATAATTCGATAAGTCAAAATTGACATGTGATGGCAATAACAACCTAAATGTACTAAATAACGCATTTAGTACTCAAGATTCTTTTCACTTACAAGACAAATCAGAAAATCTAATTTCATGTCCTGTATAAAGTGTCTTACTGTCGAACAGTGAGTGAAGTCTAAGTTGTTTGCACAGTCAAATGAGATTCGCTATTAGCATATCAAAATTTGCTCCGGGTATGGGCTACATGTAAGATAGGGAGTTTGTTGATGCTATGGACTTTGACCGAAGCTTGCTAATGACTCTTCATATTGGATGAGATGGTTGCTACTCAAGTATGTACTAAATTTTTTCAACTGAGGATGCAACTCAGCATTTATTTAATGATTATGCCCATCCCTTATGCTTCGGGAAAGATTTTGCTTCCGTTAAATACGGGACACCCCATTTGTTTAAGTTGAGAAATCATGTCCACTCTATTTTCTTAATAGCTAGTACCTGAAAAGTCAAACATAGTTAACTCAGAATTCAATCAGTGACTCAATGTCAATTAATTCAGTCAATGTCGCTGACACCGAAGTTCAGCATGGACGGTGCAAGTCGACTGCAAAGCACCCAGAAAGCTGCTTTCACTTTCGATCACGGGTGCGACCGTGCTTACAAGGCGCACCGCTGTGTCGTTCCCTGAAGTAGTGGAGTGGAGGGCCAATGCCGCTCTCTTGGAGATCACAGATGCGGAGGCTGATCGCGAGGTGCTTGAGCAACCGCGCCAAGCAAAGCCTTTCACAAAACCGTGATATACTTGTGGCAGCCATGAGTTGATAAACAAGTTTTTCGAGGAAAACTCATCGCAATACTCGTCCGATGTCCATTATCACGTAGACAGGCTGAGCTGTGCGCGCAAATTCATTTGTGAGAAAATAGACAGCCCAATCAGTAGATCAGCACATTGTTTAGCATCACAAACTAATACTTGTCTCGGTGTCTAATTATACCTACTCGTAAAGCCTCTTTCATTGTAGGCAGTGGCGTAGCAAGGCTAACACATGTACCTGAATGACAAAATTGTGGTTGACGAAGATTTTATAAAATAATTGGTTTGTCAGTATTTCATTACGGAAGATGTGGGAATGGGGTGGTTTCCAACCCAAGACTCCTTGTTGCTACGCTTATAGGAAGAAATACAACCATGAATGCATTTTGGCCTTAACAGTGCCTACTTTATGCAGTCTTCAAACAGTCTTCAGCTTGATTATCAAAAAAGGATTTTTCTTGCAATAAAATGACAATGAGCATAAGTGGGGTGGAAAACAACCCATTCCCGAATCATTAAGGTCATAGCCAAATTGAAAGAAGACAAAGATTAACATAGAAACATCAACTCGGGATTTGGGATACGTATAGGATGCAATCTCTGTGTATGGTTCTTCGTGCTGCCTTTACATAGTTTTATTATTATCAATTTTTGACGTTGATGGACCCTCGAGCATCCGGCAAGCGGCGTCATGCCTCACCGGAGATGGCAGTATGGATGCTTCCAGTCGAAGGTCGCACTGTGGCGAAGAGTACATGATGTACATGAGAAGATTTCCATGTCGCAGTTTTGATGGAGCTTGATGTTGGTACACGGGAGGTTCTTCGTTAGGGTTCGCAGCCCGGATGAAAATCAAGCTAGGGTTAGCCTGTTTCAAAAATCCGGAGCTCGGGACAAAAAGCCCGGGCTCGATTTTTTATCCCGGACTCCCCGGGCAGCCCGAGTTTTTAAAGTTCGCTTTAAAGTTCTATAAAGCATTGCTGTCAACTTACATTTCTTATCGTTGATAACCATTCTTCCTGTATCCAGTCTTGCAGCACACCTTTCATCTTAATGATTTCTTGGATAGAATTATCTCTCTGATTTCGAAAGATTAGGCTACGCTGTAGTTGGTGGACGTCTGTACTACTTTTGGTCATGATTGTCAGTAGTAACAAGACGAGCATATAGTCTAGAATTTCCTTTCACTAGAAATTCTATTACCTCTCGCTGCTTTTAAGCTTGGCTAGCTGTTAATTCTTGAGCAGTCTCACGTCATGTGTTTTCAGGTGACTGTGCAGTCCCTGAGCTTACGCTTGCTGCTAAAATCTGGTTGCAGACCTTACTTTAGGCTCTTTTATTGCCTGCCGGATGAGAGTGTAGGAGTACTTCCAAATTGACGTGTTGCTTCTTGATTCTACCCGCAATTGACTG
The DNA here is from genome assembly GCA_907163375.1 of Prostheceraeus crozeri. Taxonomy (NCBI): domain Eukaryota; kingdom Metazoa; phylum Platyhelminthes; order Polycladida; family Euryleptidae; genus Prostheceraeus; species Prostheceraeus crozeri. The sequence goes on along the minus strand of CAJQUW010011540.1, from coordinate 10,193 downwards.
TTCCAAGTATTTTGTAGTAAACAAAATGTCAAAATAACTCACTTTTTTCTTTTACAGCCAAGTCTTTATTGTCAATAAAATTGTTGCTTCATCACTAATTGCTTTTATCAAGACCCAAAGGTAAAAACTTACAATGGCTCAAGCAATTCACTTAAATAAGGTAACACGATAATCACTCACACCAGTTCATCTTTGCGATTAATTTATGCTCCAATTTTCTTATCTAGTTAAGCGAGCTTTTATCAGGTTATTCAGTAAAGAACTATTTATCAGGTATTAACAAAATACAGTATGAAGACATTTATTGAAGAGGTGTGGTTAAAGTGTACAGAGGACATATGAACTGATAGAGCACTTTTGCTATCTCTATTGTCAATGGCACGATAAAGCTCTTGGAAACGACATCTAAAATGACGGTTCGTAAAGTCTATGTAGAAATCACAGCACAAAGAACAAGTGAATTTGCACACAACATACCGTTTCTCATAGGAATGATCATTATTCAAAGAGTCACAGATTTTGCAGCTAGACAGATAATATAAGAATTAAAAGAATTGAACTTATTAGTAGTGCTACGTATTTGTTTGCCTGGTTTTTGAAGTACTCTGAAGGGCACGTCATTTTTTCGCTATCTTTTTTCTGTTTTCTGTGAGTAACATAATTTATGAAATCCAGTTGTAAGATACTAATTGTCATTATTTTCGTCCTTATGACGCTTCGGAAATTTTTCTTTATAGGCATTTTCCAATTATAAATATTTTTTATTATTTTTTTTAATGTCGTTTACATGACGATGCAACCGTGTGAGTGACCACCGTGTTACCTTATTTTTAGTGAATTGCTTGAGCCATTGCAGGCTTTTGCTTTTGGGTCTTGATAAAAGCACTGAGTGCAGAAACCGGTCGATCCGTGTGAAACAATAAACATGCGGCTAGTATAAAAAGTCTTTGACAGAATGTTGTTGAGAATTTCAGAAAACTAAAGGGTGGGTGTGAAGACCTGTAATCGAGTGTTGGCATGGACAATTATGCATTGTAAAGTCAAACTGAATTCTATTTCACGAACCAAACCCTCTTATTTTGCAATTGCTTGTTGATAAGATCAAAATCACATGCCAATTGTTTACAAAAAGAGGCTATCTTTTGTGTGATTTAAGATGATGCATGGAAATACTTCTACGTAAGCATTTTTCACTCCTGCTAAAGTTTGGCTTGTTTTCAAGCAGACAATTGTCCGTCCAATGCGCTATGATTTGAGTGCATCCATAGTATTTTGAGTACCGTTATTTCTGGTATTCTTGTATACTGTATATTTGTTTTAGTGTTGTTTTGTCCAGTTTTATTTATAGATTTTCGTTCTTGTCTGTGTGAACTTTTGAGAATAGGTGTGTCCAGCCCAGTGAACGCTTCATGAGTCCTTTTCAGGACTATCTTACATTTTTTAAATACAGATAATTTTTATATTTTTTTATATGTGTTATCTGCACTTCAGTTACAATTTAGTCTTGTGAGTATGAGGTAATTGGCATTGTATGTTGATAATGACGGAAATGGGCAGATTTTTGGACAAATTTGAAGTTAAATGAATATAACAGTCAAGAATTTGAACAATTTGTCGAGACCGATGACAAGAGAAGATATTATTGATAACGATAATGATGAAACGGTCATCGCTGGATTAAACGTGCATTTGGAAAACCTTGTCAGCAACATTATATCATATTATTGTTATTGGTTATAGTTGTCTAAGTGCCCATCTCTGCTGACCACGACGTTTGATAATGTTTGATAATTATCTTTGATTTTTTTTGAAAGCGTTTTAATGTAGATGGACAACAGGCAGAGGAGATGGGGAAAATAACAGATAAAGTGTATCTTCCAGCCACTTAACCCTAAATTGCAAATGACACTTGGATTGATGCGGTCGAGAAATGAGTTCACGAACGCTGTGTTACCGAGAATTTGCACTTACCACTCCATTGCTTTTGATTATGCCCCAGTCTCTTCATCAGAAAGCAAAGAGATAGATTGATGCTTTTGTCTAGAAGTACTTTTCTTTGTTCAGCTAGAGAATGGTGAATAATGAAAGAAACACTGATTGATCATAATTATGAATTGATACAGGATAACGCCTGGGAGAATTAATGAGCATCCGGAAGAGAACCTTTATGGTAGAAACAAACGATGTATCCTTGCTAGCAGCTGATAGAGATGTTCAACCAGCAACCCAGCAATTACAGTTTGTGATTTCTATCATTATTTGTTATTGCAGGACTAGTGCGGACATGTGCATCTACGTCGTGGATGTACGTTGACGTGATACACACTGCCTAAAAGTTCATTCACACCGGACGCGGCGCGTCCAACCAAACTGCCTGTTCTCACATAGCCGCGTGGTGAGGGGCGGGAGAGGAAAACGGAGAGGGGGCAACTACAAACACCATATCATTATGGACACTTCCTATTGCTGAATAATTAACATATTCATATTCCGTGTGTCACATGCATTCGAACGAGCCCAAACAAGACACTATAATATGACACTTTCCCGAGTAGTTAAATGACGTACTCAGTTTTCAGAATTTACATGAAATCAGATGCAACTTATCAAGCATAATGACTCGAAAATGATGTCTAAGCGACATACTCTCGAGGAAATACAGAGACATTTTGCATTAGATATACGAGCGTGAACAAAGTGCGATGTAATCAGGTTCTTAGATCTGCAAGTTTCATCAAACGACAATAGTTCGCTATGAATTGAAGTGTTGCTAGGGGCAGTCTATTCTAGAGCAATATCCTAGTAAATTCCATGATGATTTTTGGTCGACCAACAGTCTAGAAATAGTCTCAATCTGAGAAGAGCACAGAGTTCAGTATGATATGGCGACAAAAAGACATTCCGTCCTTTTAATTTTCGTTTAGTAAATCCGAATCTGCAGAAATTATTCTCTTGAGTACCAAAATCTACAAGTTGTGGATGTCGCATGATTTGAGGGAATATCAGATCAGATATTTCACTGCCAATACTATTCATAAAAACCAAGTGAAATCAATCCTTTTGTCAAACTGTCAGCACAATTATAAGCTATACCGACTGTTGTCAAGCACTGCGATAAGCATGAGCGATAGAAGCGAACATCTTCAAGGAGAAAAAATGGCTGCTGTTTGCAAAATAGATGCCACCATCATCTTCTTCGTGAAATTTCCTTTTAAATGAAGTGTATTTCAACTAAATTGGTTAACAGGAGGTGTAAAGGTTAAAGAGCTAGAGGACGTGTAAGCATACTCTAACCAAATATTGAATCTATTCCGCAATCTAAGTGAGCCCCACGACTCATGAGTTGCATCTGTTGAGATTTGATAAATCTATCAATCGCCACGTTACTTGTCTTGACACATAAATATTGTTATGAACCTTGTCAGTGTAGCCGACTTTGTAAAGACTCACGATTATTTTTAATTCTTCATAAATGTAAAGTCATCTTGTCAGAATTACCTATACGCAGCCTTTCCCCTATTCTGAACGATCTCATAAGCACATCGACGTCCAGGGAGAGGCGATTAGGGCCACCTTCCTTAACTTCTAAAGTGTTACTTCGAATAGCATGAAATTCATTGTACATAGATTGATTAATTAACCTTATTTATACTGGGAAGCACATTAGGCAGGGAGCATTTCTTTCATGTGGTGAAGTTGCTATTTGTCCCACTCCCATTCTTTTTTGTGCTGACCGTTTTGCAGGAGAGTACCTATTTTGACCCGATCAAGGTTTGAGACATGTTCTCCCGGAGGTAGAGCGAACACTCTAGCACAAGGCCACAGCACCAGTACCTAGTGTGCCCTGAAAATAAGATTGTGTCAATTGATCTGAGACATGTTGTACTATTGAATTGAAATAACACGCACAAGTGATCTGAGATTTTGTATTGTTTAATTGAAAAGTGCGTTTATTGTTGGTCTGAGACTGCGACTGTTGAATTGCGAAGTTGCATTAATGAATTGGAAAAGGTGCAAAAAAAACTAATTATTTCAGTCAATCGAACGTTAAAAGTATGCTGCTGAAGGTGAAGACGTCAATTCCAATCTAAAGCTGGAAATCTGTGAGAAAACCGAGTTGCTTGGTAGCCGTGGTTTATATAGTTGTTGCAACCCCTTTTTTCCGAACAGAGTCTGAGTCATATGTAAAATATACTGTAATGGACGCTAGCCGAAAACGTTCGACGGTATTATTCTTTAAAAAAAAGTATCACTTGAGTCTGGATCCTTCCGCAATTCAAGCCTAAACATCTTTTATGAGATGCGATCTTTATCTTAATGTAGCTTATTTTTGTCATCAAATATTGTTTTCATCATCGAATTGTCTGAGTGATTTTTTCCATTTTTAGGTGTCATATCGCAATATCTATGCCATTTTTCAGAGAAGGTGATTCAATAGGATAAAAAAAGAAAGCCAAGTCTGGTAAAGCCAATATTGATGAAAGAAAGTTTAAGTACTCGTTAATATTCATCGGGAAATTCTTCCAGCCAGTTGCTACTTCAGTGCCAGAAAAAGCTAAACTTTGTTACAATTTTTTTGTCCGTCGTGCTTTTACTTGACATTATGTAATTTAATCAAATTTGATTCAATTGGAAGTAAAATTGCCTTATTTCTTGGTTATGTTTTATTTTTTCATGCACCGTCAAACCAGCTTCGGGGAAGCTTAGATGATAGACAATAGGTTTGCAATAGGCTGATATAAAATTGTAGAAGTGCTTGCTTCTGTTACGATCTGATGCAGAAACTGGCATCATTAAAAATATGCTCTAATTCGCAATAAAAACAAAGTCAAGTCAAAAAATGAAAGAACACACGAGACATGACAATCAGATATAGTAACAGCACTGGCTGTCAGCTCGAATTTAATCGTGGATTTCTGTGGAAAATTGAATACCTTAGTAACTTCTGCTTATGGTTGTTGCAACACATCTAATGAGACACGATTATTTCCATCATGGAGTTTTAAGTGGATATACTCAACGGTTGAGTGCTCAAATGATTTTCTATGACGAGTGGTATTGGGAAAGCTGCACATTAAGCTGCCACGCTTATGCATGATCATGTTTTGAAATAAAAAATCTCAGCGCGTTCAACAAGCATGAATTCATCTTTTGATTTATTGACTTTCGACAGAAACTGTTTGGATGAGAAAAAAATTCTCTGACGAGTGATTATTCGCTGTAATTTCTTCATCACCTGTCCTCACAGCATCGTCTTTCACCCGTTATAAAACTTCCGTAGCAAAACTGCGGGGAAGCGACGTTTAATTAACTTGTGCACATGTTCGCAAACGCACGCGGACTGATTTGACCTAATCGGGCGTTTACCCACCATGCAAGTATCACAGTCTCCTTGCTCGTCCCCAACAACGTCATTTTGAGGTTAAGATAGCGAATGCGACACACTGGCCGCTCCAAAACTCATTCAGGCGTTGCCACAGGCGCCAAAATGACGGTACGAGAGGTGCATTCCTGCAGTTTTTAGTTCCAGAGGAGGAGTCTCACCACTTGAGACCATCTCTCTGACGTCGGTAGCTTTACAACGTCAAGTGAGTAGGATAAATGATCACGCAATATTCACTTTCTCTCATCAGCGTTGCTCCGGAAGATGATAAGCATTGGGAATGGGATGGGCAGGAATGCCGAGATTTAGGTGTACTCACTACTAGTTCGGATAGTATATCGAAAATTTCAGGTAAAATTGCATTTGAATTTTTGAATATAATTCATTATTTTCGATATCATAATCGATACATAAGAATTGGTATACATAGAGACCTAAGCATTATTTCGCATGTTTTCTTACTTAATAAGTCTGCATGTACGGTACATCAATTAAAGTAATGCTAAGTATTGTTCTCTGATATCGACATTTAACAGCCACGATCACAGAATTCTGTGGCCATGATGTATCGGTGTCAGAGTTGGAGCCGAACCTAGAGGCCCATGCCCAGCCCGGCACGTTGACCTTAAGTCCACGACCAGAACCGGCCTTTGACAACTTCAAATTCTAAGGTCACAAGCCCCGTTGTACAGAGACAATTAAATGTCGTGCATTCTTGATTCATATATGAATGGTCAAAATATATAATGATTAGCAATTAGGTCTACCTGTCATTGTGAAGATAAATTAGAACGATGACCATTTTTTAAATATTCGAAGGACGTTCCATATAACTTATGAAGAGAATTGAAAATATACATTTTCGTCACGAGCGCTGTCAGCCAACATTGCAGGCCATTATCACAAGCGAACCAGTCATTAAATGATAGCCAATGTGGTGTATTATATCAGTATGTTAATAATTCATATAATTCTGCAAAGCAATTCTCGCCATGATGAAATGTATATACCGCAAACCATGGCGTAGACAGGATTTTTTGGAGGTGGGAGATCTGTGTTGTTGCGCAATTTTCGGAGCATGCTGCGTAACAATATGAAAGGCTAAGGATAATTACTGGTATGGACACAAATAGGACAGAGCGTCGGCCTCAACTATAAAATCCCTCATCACCTTTTTGTCAGCCTACTTTGTTCTCAATTTAGTATCGGACATTATAGCATATAATCGCAGCCTATTTATTCACCATGATGAATATCCATTGATTACAACATGAATTGCATCCTATCTTAGTGATAAATTTCACAAGCTTTTGAAGCTGCGATGAATAAACAACAGGAGCTTTAAAATTAGCGATGCTTAATTTCATTATCTTTTCTGAAATTAAAGCTTTTTCGTTGGACAGCAGTCTCGAATAGGAAAGCAAAAAATATTACCATGTTTCTTCTTTAGGCTACATGTAATTTGCTTTTTAAAGGCACGTTCACATTAGACCGATAACGATAAAATCGTGACGACGTTCCACTTTATCGTTGAGTTCCTCAGTTCAGATTGAATCATTTATCGCTCAGAAAATCAGCTTTAATGTGAACGCGTCTTTACGCATACACAGTAATTTTATTTCATCATATCGCTATTGGCATCGTTATCGTTAATAAAGCATCTTTAATTTCAACTTCCTGTTTTGCTTCTTTTCCAATTGAACAACTCTAGTTGACATGCCGCTCGAGAACTTTGCGAATTAGTAATCCCGTGACGAAAGGAAGTGCAAAATGAGAAACGATGAGTCATCATGCTGACTCAGCCCCCCCCCTCTGGAAGGAAGGAGGGAGTTCGCCAAGGATGTGCTGGGAGGAATGGGTCCGGGAGGAAGAAGCTGTTCGCCCCCCCCCCACGACGACTCAACCGACCAAGTGAGTCATCCCATCGTGTTCCTCATCGAAAATGGAGTGTTTGGCATTTTCATGAAAACTCGTCCCCCCCCTAACGACTCAACCGACCAAGTTGGTCGAAAAGAACAAAGTTGTTCAGAATCATGTGAAACAAACTTCTATCAAGGTTTCAGGTTGAAATTCGCACAAAATATTTTTTCGAAAATTTTCGTCACCTTGGGCTTCGACACGTAGGATTCTTTCGTGAAAAAAAATTTCAAACTGTTAGAATTGAGCTACGAGACCCATCCCATCGTGTTTGTCGTCAAAAATTGGGTCGGTGAAGTTTCGGTGAAAAATCGCCCCCCCCCCCCCCCGACGACTCAACCGACCAAGTTGGTCGAAAACACCGAAATTGCTCAGAAAGGTCTGAAATGGACTTTGGTGAGGTTTTCAGTCGAAAAAATTTTTTGAAAAGTTTTTCACTACGGTGGTCGAAAATACTTAGATTTTTTCAAGTACAAATGTGAAATGTCGCTTTTTTAGCCAACTTTGACGATTTCTCACTCAGGAATGGAAGTGAGTGAAGACGTCGGGTTTCTTTTACGGGCAAGACTGCACTTTGTTTTCTAGGCTCCTTCATTTTGAGACCTATGGCAATCTCCGTTTCCAAATGAGAGCTTGTTTAAAATCGAATGTTTGCGCATTTTCCAAGATTTTGATTGTTTTTGAAGAAATGGCGAGTGTTTTAACTCGACTTCTGGTGATCGGAGAAAGTTGAGAGATGGCTTCCATGAAACCTGAGCGTGAGAAGAACACCCTATCAAAATTTGAAGTCAATCGGAGCACTAGAACCGGAGATAGACGTGTTTAAAAATTTGGATGATGGATCTTACGTCATCAGCTGATCGCCACAAACTGCATAAGTGGAATCTGCGCTTGTGGAAATCAGTTCCCCTCCCGACTGGGTTGGGGTAGGTGAACTCCGGAGCTCCGATAATAGCATCGGACATTCCAAATTTCGGATTTCCGTAGGAAACCGACTTAGAAAATTTCATGGCTGATATCAGCTAAGGCGTCAGACTTAAAGGTTAGCCAGGAGATGGCCTTCGTCTCCAGGCCATAAAAGACTCCAAAACTTTAAAGGCTTGTAACTTTGCTTCTACAAGTCCGTTTGACTTGATTAAAAAAAGAGTCGATCGCTATTGATCAGACCTATAATGAGAGATTACTTATAAAATTTCATAAGTAGTGCTAAAAAGTTGAAAAATTTAAATTCACTATTTTTGGAGGTTTTCTGGGGTTTTCGACCCTGCTGAAGTCAATGAAGGCATGGTAAAGTGTGTACGAGCCAGTCTTTCCATGATACAAGCTGCTTTTCACTGAAAGCGAGCATGACACGGAGAGTTTTGCTGTAATATTCCACTGACAGGGTGTTCCTTCGGGACGGCGGATGATGCCGTAGTGATAAGTGTGGCAAGGGAGTGTGTCATATTTTAGACAGAAACCGCTGGGGCAACTCATGTTGGGCATTTGACACAGTTCTCAACGTAGCACGTTGAACGCCAATCGGTTGAGTCTTAGCTATCTTGTCATGGGTGGCATCTAAACATCTCCATTGCAAAACGCTTGTGAATCACGGCTTGTTATCAAGCTGATCAAAGCAACGACTTGGGATGTTTCCTCTTCTAAATAACTTCACCGGTTTTCATGTCTGGCTATCAAGTCATTAACGGTGCAAGTCACGGAGATTTTCGGTGTCATACTTCCTGTTGGTGGGCGTTCTTTCGAGACAGCGGTGAAGTCCGTAGCGATGAGTACTGCACGGGACGTTGGCAATGGTAATCCTTGTGAAACCTCTCTGCGTCATGTTTCCAAGTGGTTGCCTTTCGGCTCAACGTTGTACTCTGACCGCCAGGGCGACATTTATTGTGGTTATTGATGAACAATGGCAAGCAGATTTGGCTGATGTTTCTTTATTAGCTTAAAAGAATAAAGGCTATCGCTTTCTCCTAACTGTCATTGACTTATTTTTATAAGCGACTTTTCACTGAAAGCGAGCAAGACACGGAGAGTTTTGCTGTAATATTCCACTGACAGGGTGTTCCTTCGGGACGGCGGACGATGCCGTAGTGATAAGTGTGGCAAGGGAATGTGTCATATTTGAGACCGTAACCGCTGGGACAAACTCATGTTGGGCATTTGACACAGTTCTCAACGTAGCACTTTGAACGCCAATCGGTTGAGTCTTAGCTATCTTGTCATGGGTGGCCTCTAAACATCTCCAATGCAAAACGCTGGTGAATCAAGCTCTCTACGGCTTGCTATTCAAGCTGCTAAAAGTCTGTCAACCTCTTACCAACTCTACAGGTTTTTCATGTCTGAGCCAGTCTTCTCATGCTTAAGCGGCTTTTCACTGAAAGCGAGCAAGAACACGAGAGTTTTGCTGTAATATTCCACTGACGGGTGTTCCTTCGGGACGGCGGACGATGCCGTAGTGATAAGTGTGGCAAGGGAATGTGTCATATTTGAGACCGTACCCGCTGGGACAACTCATGTCTCATGTTGGGCATTTGACACAGCTCTCAACGTAGCACTTTGAACGCCAATCGGTTGAGTCTTAGCTATCTTGTCATGGGTGGCCTCTAAACATCTCCATTGCAAAACCCGGTGAATCAAGCTGCTAAAAGTCTGTCCACCATCTACCAACTCTACAGGTTTTCATGTCTGAGCCAGTATTCTCATGCTATAAGCGGCTTTTCACTGAAAGCGAGCAAGACACGGAGAGTTTTGCTGCAATATTCCACTGACATGGTGTTCCTTCGGGACGGCGGACGATGCCGTAGTGATAAGTGTGGCAAGGGAATGTGTCATATTTGAGACCGTAACCGCTGGGACAACTCATGTCTCATGTTGGGCATTTGACACAGCTCTCAACGTA
>CAJQUW010011539.1:0-211004 GCA_907163375.1 Prostheceraeus crozeri | reverse complement strand
GAAGTACTCTTATACAAAAAAATATTGGTACATCCTGATGGAATTCCTACTGAAGAAATAATACAAGGACATTTTACAATATTCACAGTAGAAAATTCATTAATGTAAATGATATACCACCCATATTTGAAGATCGGATGGATTACTTAAATTAGAAAAAATTGTAATAAATGGAAGGCCCAGTTACGTGGAATCTGGTTGGAGATTTGTTAAAATACTATCTAAGTAAATATAGTAATTGGATATAGTATTAAAAATAATACTGGTTGGTAGTTTATGTTCCTTTAGCCTTTTCAGGTCACCACAAATAATCAAACCATAAAAAATGAGAAGATGAATTATTTGTTTTCGTATGTGGAGTATCTATAGCACATTTACATCCTGCAGAAGTTATCACAAAGAAACAGAAAGCGGATATAGTCATTATATTATTAAAGACGAATACATAATATGAATTTGATCTTTCTGATGGCTTAGATGAATTTCCATATGATTATAATAGGTTAAAAAGTTTCATAAAAAGAATAAAAATTTAATAGAAGTAAATGTTTTTGAATTAAATGTGAATTATGTTTCTATTGGTAAAATTACTCCACTTTACTCAGATTCAAAAAAATTTTATTTGAATAATAAAAATTTATGTCAATCAGAAATAGTATATAATGATAGAGGGAAATTACATGCATCATAATATTTTTTACCAAGGAAATATAATATGTACTGAAAAATTTGAACTTGTTAAAAACACTATCACCAATAATGATTAATCATAATAATTATAAAGGATCGTAATGATGATTATATATTACAAATTATTCATCTTTATCTTCAGAATATCAACAAAAATTAGAAAATTTAAATGAAAGTTTACAAAAATGTAAAACAGATTATCAACAACAACAAAAATGTTATACAAGAATATCACATAATATCAAAATAAGATAGAAACGATTCAAAAATTAAATGAAGAAATATAAAAAATTAATAATAAAGATTAAATAATGAGAAATAAATCAAAGAGAATTAAATGAATGTTTAAAAAAATGTCTACAACAATATAAAGAACAATATGATAAAGAATATATTTATCAGCTACAAATATTAAATCAAAATTTTCATCAAAATACATTTAATATTACAAAAGAAATTAATGAAACACATGAAATATATCAAGATAATTTGAAAAACTAGAACAGTCAAAACAACCAGCACAAGCGAATATATTATATTATCAGGGTCATTTTATATTGTGTAAAGATGTTTCTATATTTACAAAAACTTCAGATAATACAAATTTTCCTTGTCTTCAATGTATGACAAGTTTTAGAACTTTAGAAGAAATGAATAGACATTTGGAGAATTGTCAACAAAACGAAGCAGTTCAAAATACTTTTCCTAAAGATGATTATTTAGAATATAATAAATGGTATTTTAAAAATAACGTACCTCTTTACTATTTATTGTGATTTTGAAGCATTATAATGTTAATATGACACAAAATCGAACGGAAAGTTCCAGGGCTTCACCCGATTCTAAAAATGATAATTCTGAAAATGGTACGGGCCAATTAGAACCTTCGGTTTTTAATTATGAAAAAAGTGCATCTGAACAAAGTAAAGAAAAATATTTATTTGAACAAAAACCATTATGTTGGGGAATGTACATTCATTCAAATTATCCTGAATTATTTAAATTCAGAATATTTTCAATACTATGGTGAAGATAGTTCAGAAATGTTTACAAAGAAAGTAGAAGAATTACAAAATTATTTTTCACAATTGCTTGAAACAAATATACCAATGATGCCATTAACAGAAAAAGAAAAATTAAATTTTATTAATGAAAACAAAATGTTATTACTGTGGAAAAGAATTTACAAAAAATTATAAAAATGGCAAAGGTAGATATCTTGATAAGGTAAAGATCATGATCATCTAAATGGATTATATAGAGGTGCAGCACATAATTCTTGTAATCTTAATGCTAATAAATTTAAATATAACTTTATTCCTTTATATTTCTAATAATGGTTCTAAATATGATTTCCATCTAGTAATGAAAGATTTATTTTCATCTGAAAAATTACAACAACAACAAATAAATGTACTATGTAAAAACAGAAGAAGAATATTTTTCAATGCAATTAGGTTGTATTAGAATTTTAGATGCATTTAGATTTTTTACTCCTTATTCATTAGATGTTATGGGAAAAACTTTGAAATCTGAACAATGTAAAATATTAAATAAATATAATTTAAAACCTTTAAAAGGATATTTCCGTATGAGTATATAGCCTGCGGTCACAGTCGAAGATGGTATAACTGGAGATAAAACTGTGGTTCACAGTCGAAGACTGATTTTAATTCTGTGAATAAAATTATGGAAGAAGAAACAACTTCCTCCAATAAATAAATTTAAATCAACATTAAAACAATCAAAATTATCTGACGAAGGACTATGCAGAAGCTGGAAAGAATTGGAGAGAGTTAAATTGTAAAACAATGTATGATTATACAATGAAATATCTTCAGATAGATGTATTAATACTAGCTGATCTTTTGAAAACTTTCGTGACATGTGTTTAGAATATTACGGAATAGATCCATGTTATTGTTATTCTACACCAGGTTTAACATGGTTAGCAGGATTAAAACATACAAATGTTAAACTTAAACATTATAAAGAAAATACATATGATAAATTATTATTTTTTGAATCTGGAATTAGAGGTGGAGTTTCATCAGTTTTAGGTAATCGTTATTTACAGTGTTACAATAAAAAATTAAATCATGATGATTATGGAATAATGAAACCTTTATCTCCAGAAGAAAGCGATCAGTTTATAAAATTGTTTAATCAAAATATAGAAGGACTTATACCAAATGAAGATAGTCAAGCAGCAGTTGATGAAATCATGAGAGAAAACTATTTGTTATATTATGATTTTAATAGCTTATATTCTTCTTGCATGATACAAGAATTACCAACAGGTGAAATGTCATGGTGTAATATTCTTGATTATCAAAAAACCTATGATGGAGATTATAATCATGGTTATATATATGAAGTTGATTTAGTATATCCTGATGAAATAAAAGATAAAACAAAATATTTTCCTTTCTGTCCCGAAAACAAAATTCCCAATATAGAAGATTTTTCAGATTATCAAAAATCTTTAATTCCTAAGAAATACAGACCAACAAAAAAACTTATGTTAACACAAAGTAATAAAGGAAAGTATGTTGTTGAAGGAAGAATGCTAGATTGGTATTTAGAACATGGAATGATTCTCACCAAAATACATCGAAAACTATTTTATCAAAAATCTAGGTGGTTAAAAAATTATATAGAGTTCAATATTGAAAAAACGTAAAAATAGCTAAAAGAAATAAAGATGATTTTGGAAACGTGTTCTTCAAAATTAATGAATAATGCATTTTATGGTAAGACTTTAGAAAATGTGCGTAATAGACAAAATATTGAAATAGTTTTTTGTTTTTAAGTTCTTTTTTTTAGAGTTTTTTTTGTGTTTTTTTTTTTTCGTTTTTGTTTTTTTTTTGTTTTTCGGTTTTTGTTTTTTTTTTATTGCTTTTTAAGAAGTTTTGTTTTATTTACGGTTTTAAGTTTGTTTTGGTTTTTTTTTTTTTTTTTTTTAAGCTTGTTAAGACTTTATTTTTTTTTTTTTTTTTTTAAGTTTTAAAGGTTTTTTTTATTTTAAGAGGTCTGGTTTTTTTTTGTTACGAGTTGGAGGGTGTGTCTTTTTTTTTTTTTGTTTTTTTTTTTTTTTTTTGTTTTTTTTTTTTTTTTTTTTTTAGTTTTTTGTTATTTAGGATGTTTTTTTTTATTTTTTTTTTTCAGTTTTTTTTTTGTTTTATTCCGTTGTTTTTTTTGTTGATTTTTTTGTTTTTTTTTTTTTTTATTTTTTCATTTTTTAAGAGTTTTTTTTTTTTTATTTATTGTTTTTTGTTTTTTTTGATTTTTTTTATTTTTGTTTCTTTATTAATTTTTTTAAGAGTTTTTTTATTTTTTTTTTTTTTAAGTTTCTTTCAGCGTTTTTTTTGTTTGTTTAAGAGTTTTCAAGTTTTTTTTTTTTAAGGTTCAGCGGTTTTATTTTTATTTTTTTTTATTGTGTTTCTTCTAATTAAGAGATTTTTTTTCCTTTTTATTTTGTTAATGTAATTTTTTTTTGTTACTATTTTATTTTTTTCAGGTGTTATGTTTATTTTTTTTTATTTTTTTTTTTTTTTTTGTTTTTTTTTTTTTTATGTTTTTTTATTTTGTTGTTGTTTTTTTGTTTTATTTTTTTTTATTTTTTTTTTGTTTTTTTTTTTTTTTTTTGTTTTTATGATAAAGATAGGTTTCAAAATTCTAACAAGGAAAACCTACATATAAAAGAAACTACTAAGATTTAGTGATGAACTATGTGCTGATACACTTACGTCGAATTAGCGTAAAACATGATAGTTTAATTTTATTGGATTCACTATATTAGAATTAGCTAATCTATTTATGTATAGATTATATATAATGATTATTTAGCACCTGCTTATGGCAAAAACTATAAATTACACTTTACAGATACCGATTCTGTTTTCTTAGAATTAACAATACCGGATAATTCTTCTATTGATGAAGAAATTAATAAAATAAAAGATATCATTCATCGTTCTGATTTATGTAAAGTAAAAGATGAATTAGAAGGAAATGAGGAGTACATAACAGAAGCTATATTTTTAAAATCTAAATGTTACTGTTATGATACAACTAATAATATTAAAACACATAAAACATTAAAAGGAATTTCAAAGGCATCAGTGGCTAATCAAATAACATTTCAAAGATTATAAAAATGCATTATTTAATAATGAAATAAAAACAGCATGTAATTATAGACTTAATTCAAAAAAACATAACATGTATTTAAAAGAAGAACATAAATTAGCATTAGATCCATTTGATGATAAAAGAAAAATTTTACCTGATGGAATAACTACTGAACCTTTTTAATTTTCTAATTTCTAAGATAGACAAATTTCATATATACATAAAATAAAAAATATTATAACACTGTATTTGTACATTTTTATCACTCCGCGAAAATATTTTCTATCGACTTTCAGTCGGTGCGAAGCCCCTCGAGGCGAAGCCTAGTCAGAGAACAATTGTTCGATAACTCTTTCATGAATTTTTTTATCAATATTAATTGTAATGAAGCCATAATCTTTTGACCAAGCATTGTTACACGATTGTTTAAATTTATCTTTATTTCTTACACATAAATCTCTTAACAAATCACTTAAGTTTCTTGCATTTATTTCAAATAGTATAAATATATTTGCATTCTTTCTAATAAACACTTCCGTCTAATGAATACATACTTTGTGTTAAATAAAATACACTACAGTTATTATGTCTACCTCTTGTGAAATAATTTCTCTGAACTGACTGATTTCTATCATTAACACAATCATCAAAAATTACACAATGTTTCGTTGTTTTATCTAGTTTACTAGGATCTTGCATATTACCACTATCATCTATTAATTGTATCTTTATATGGTTATTTTTATTAGATTCTACTAACTGATTATTTTTTGCTGCTTCTTCACACCACGAACTTATTTCTTCTTCATCTTCAGATTTTTCATATTCTTTGAATAATGAAGCAATTGCTGTTTTTTAAAGATTATTTTCAAATCCATATTTTAAAAATTGATAGACGGGTTGTTCTGCCGTTGTTGTATAATTTATAAGATTGTTATAATCCCAAAAATTTGGAGTCAGTCAAAATTTTAAATAATAGATACGTTTTTCCACATCCTGATCTTCCACAAATAACTGACAAAACTTTATTAGATAAATTTGGATGATGATTAAATTTAAGTTTTTTTTTATTTAATGGTAGTACTTCACTCATTTTTTAATAAAAAAATTTATTTTTATTTTATTTTTATTTCTAAAGAAGAAGACGAAAATTAAACTTCTCTAGCTTCGCGTGGGACTTTATACCTCCCGAACCAAAAGATCTATCATAATCTCTTCACCTCCAAAATTTATTTCTTGTCCTTTTTCATCAGTGATTCTAATGCCAATGTTGTTAATAGTTTTTCTTGTAATAGGAAAATATATTAATGTTTGTGGAATTACATTTAATCTATAACCAATGAGTACAGTAAAAGCTGGAAAACTGAATATTAAATTTGATAATTTACCATTTATATATCCTCCTTCAATAATGTCACAATGTACAACAATTGAATTTATTTCAGTTATTTTTGGAATCTTCTCACCTAAATGATAACCTTGACTATAGGTTTGTTTATTAAATCCTAATAGCTTTGACAATGATCTATCATGATTAAAATCAACTTGATGATTTTCGTCTAAAGTAAGAGAAAATTTATTAACTGCCGGTTCAACTGCAAAATGTAATTGTTTCTTATCTTTAAATGATATACCTAAGTGTCTCTTAATTTCATTTGATATTGTTTCAACTTCGTAAGAACCAGGAAGAAAAGTTAGTATTTTCCATGTTTTGCCTTTATCAGTAGAATATCTAAATTGATCATTCACATCTTTGATAACGTTTTGAATATGTTAAATGTAGAGAAACTAGTCAATGCAATTTGATAATTTTTATTTTGTTCCAAATGTAGAATGGGTTCTAAATTACAAGTGTGTGATGAAGTAGTTGTTATAATTTTTAACGTCGTACTAAATTTTGATGAACCCAAAATCTCTGTCAAATTTTCTAAATGATTATTAATTTTGTCTAAATCTGCTCAACACATTTTTTAGTTAAAATTTTAAATAAATATTTTTTTAAAAAAAATTAGAAACAACATATTTTAGCTACGGGCGAAGCCCTGGAGGACATCAGAGATGTCCAGTTACACTTTTATAATCCTCTTCATTTAGAATCTTCTTTTCTAACAGTCTTTTCATTATAGCATGAATTCATTGAAACTAGAATTATGTCCTTCTTTTATTGCAGATATTAAAATATTTAATCTATTTAGTAATTCTTGTGGATCATCTGGTAAAAATACAGTTGTTTCAGTTTTCTGTTTTTCAGATAAACCTTTCCCTACTTTAACTCCCGTTGATAATAAATTTTCTAATTGTTTATAACGTCTAAGAGATTTTACTGCACCAACTCTGTCTAACATAGCTTTATATTTTATGAGATCTTCTACAGCATAATTATTTAAATCTGCTCCTCTTAAAAGATTAACAAATTTCTATCTAAATTAAAAGGAGATTTATCTGGTGAAAAAATTAAACCTCGAAAAGGTTGTGGAAATATTTCTTTTTGTCCGAGATAAAATCTAGGTATTGTTTTTCCATCTATAAATGAAATAGAATGTTCAAATTGCATAGATTTTGGTAATTTCTTATTAATGTTTGATTCTAGTAATCCATAGTCATCTAATATAGTTTTGTGCTCTGGATCTGTTATATCAATTTGTTTATCATTATTTGTAAGTTCTTTTTCAAGAGTTTTAAATGGTTTCATAGTTTTTTACAAAATCAGTTTTTACTTGTTCGTTTGCTGCATTTTTTCAAACATATCAGATTGAATACCAGCTTTTATCATTCTATGTTGAAGATGATTTTCTTTCATAATATTTCTTTGTTTTATTAACTCTTCTAATTGTTTTATTCTTTTAAAATTATCAGCTCTAATTTTATCCATTTTTAAAATATAATATTTGAATTTTGTGGTAACATTGGAATACAACAAAAACATTTTACTGAACAAATTATTTTTTTATTGCTTTGTTGTTTGACATCTTTTCGTTTAAAGTTTTCTCGTTTAAAGTTTTCTCGTTTTAAGTTTTGTTTAATAAAGTTTTGTTCAATAAAGTTTTGCTTAAATTTTCGCTTAAAGTTTTTAGCTCTTCTAAAAAAATTTTGTCATTTTCTTCATTAGAAATTTTAGCATCACTAGAAATTTTGCCATCCTTTTTATTTTTATCATCAACTTTTTCTGTCTGTGATTGAAATCATAATTGAATTACTTCATTAGCTATTTGATCAAATTTTTCAATCTCATCTAACGTAATAACAATATCATCACATACTCTTTGAAAGTAGTAATGTAGTTTATCATAGACTTCTTTAATATGTAAATGCTTAGTTTTTAATGATTTTCGTTTCTTAGTTATTAAAGATTTATCTAACATTGTAACAAGTGAAGTTGCAAAAACACCCGTACCTGTTAAAGCTGTAGCAACTACTGGAATTACTAAAACACCTGAAGATATAACAATTGTCAAAGCACCTAAACTTATTGTTAAGAATATGCCAATTCCTTGTGTTACATTCTTAACTTTAGTCCATCTCTTTCTTAATTTTTTATAATGCTCTAATCTTAATAATAATTGAGATTCTTTATCTTTCATATAGCGTACTCTATCTTTGTGTTTTTCTTTGTTCATTTTTTCAATGTTAATCTTTTCAATGTCCATTAAAGTAGAACTACGTTCATATGATAACGAAGGATATATTCTTGCGGTTTCTTCCACTTTTGTTTCATCCACTTTTGTTTCTTCCATTTTCAAAGAAATATTTTTAACGGGCGAAGCCCTGAACCTTCGGTTCGCAAGTCAAATGATATATTTTAAAAACCTGAAAAATGGATAAAATTCATGAATTTGAAATTCTCAACTTTTATGATTTTCGGTGTCCGGTTTTACATGACCTGGAACGGTCTTGATTTAAGCAATGAAAAATGTCATAATCACAAATTTGAGATTCTCAACTTTTATGATTTTTTCGGTGTCCTAGAACGGTCATGATTTAAGCGAGGGTGAAAATCGAACCGAAGGTTCTAGGCTTCGCCCGATTGTAATTCTCAAATTTTGAAATTCTCAACTTTTATAATTTTTTAGTGTCCTAGAACGGACATGATTTTCAAGGTAAAAATTGTAATTCTCAAATTTGAGATTTTGAAAAATTTGAAAATTGGGTATTTTTAAAAACGCCCAAATTTGTGAATTTAGGTCTTCATAACCTGAAAAAGGGTTCAAATTCATGAATTTATGTCGTTTTTAAAAAGTACCATTTTTTCAAAAATGGTACTTTTTGAATGGACTAAATTCATGTATTTAGGTCTTAAAAACCTGAAAAAGGGTTCAAATTCATGAATTTATGTCGTTTTTAAAGATACTATTTTTTTGAATTTTATGGTGGCCTGGAACGGTCTTTTGCCCATTACTCTCGACTTAATGAAATTTCTCATTCGGTTCCAAGCTTATATAGGATTCGTACATCAGCTGATGTGATCTGTGTTCTCTTTTCCAAACTTTAAACGCTTCTATCTCCGGTTCTGGACCTCCGGTTGACTTCAAATTATGACAGTCACGTTTTCTCGCTCTCAGCTTTCATTTAAACCATCAACTTTCTCCGATCACCAGAAGCCGAGTTGAAAAATAACCTAAATCTTGAAAAATGTGCAAAAATTCGATTTTGAACAAGCTCTCATTTGGAAAAGAGGCCTTCCACAGGTCTGAAAATGTAGGATCCTAGAGAACAAAGTGCGGTGTTTCCACTAAAAGACACCCGAAGTCTTCACTCACTTCCAATCCTCTGTTATTTATCGCTATAAATCGAAAAAATTCTTGCCTTTCAAACGAGCTAGTGCACGACTTTCTACAATCACTGCTTCCACCTGAGCTAGCGCTACCAAAGGGGGACGTCTTTTCTCTCAAATTCAATGGAGAACAACGTACTAGACCTAAAATGACACAAAGAACCAAAATCTGACCTCCATTTTAACCTCCGAGGCTTCGTTTAGCCCCTACCAGGACGGCCGACCACGCCTAACCCGGACGGCCGACCACGACTGACCCGGACGGCCGACCCAGAATACCAACTCACGCTCACGAGGGGGGGGGCGCAGAGACTTGCACTGTGTTTAAAGTGGAGTATTCCTTACTACTCCAGTACTCACTGCGTCTATATCATACAGCGCCGCCGTTGTCTATTGGTGTATGTTGGTCAATCGTCAAACCCACTACGACAGCGTATTGGTTAGCACCTCCGATTGATACGGAACTCACACGCAGGTAACCTGTACCAACATTTCAATGGTACCTGCTAATTACTAGACTTTTCGTTTTTCGCGATCGATCGCGCTTTTTCTGAGACGACGCGACTATGCAAGGAGAGAAGATGGATTTACAGACTCCGTAGTGCATCTTCACATGGTCTTAATGATAGCAACGGTACAGTGACAACCAAACTAAACCTCCTGACCTTTCATTCTGATTGTACTGAGCGCCTGAACTCTTTCATCTGCACAGCGTGCCAACATGAATCTGTACCTGTAGAATTTTCTTATAAGACAGACAGAAATCTGCGTTCTCTTTTAAGATAGCTTCTTCCCCCATTTTTCATTTACTTCACTTTTTAACAATACGCGGTCTTTTTTCATATAATTATTCATTTTACAAGTGCATTTTTGCTATGTTTTATTAGCTGATAGCGTCAATGTATTTTAATTTTTCAGGTTCCAGTCCTTTATTGTCAATATGTGTCTTTAACTCTGCATATGCAGCGCCTATTGTTATTGCAGCACGCATATCTATGCCAGACAATGTCACGCCATTGAATACATTTCGTGTAGCGCTCAGGCAAGCTGCTTGACTTTGTATAATGCCACGTTCACGTTCACCATTGATAAAGCCAGTCAGGCGAAATATTTGGTCTCACATCTTCGTTTTCTGTTGATATTCATACAGGAAAGGGGCAGAGAGATGCCCGCGCTCACATGACAGCGCTTTATTTCAACGCATACTATGAGTTGGCTAACGGATACACGGCTGGAGAAGCTGATCGAGCAGTATGGTACTGTGGAGTGCAAACGAATTTTTCAGGGCGTATATCCACGAGACATTCTTGCGCTCGAATCAGTGCGCTGGTTGCCAGCGTTGCTCATTTTCAACAAGCAGAACCATAATTTAGGCGGCCAGCATTGGAAGTTTGTTTACATCAGTACTGAGCGTATTGATGAAGTATTTGACTCTCTGGCAATAGCCCCCGGTAATACTGTCTTCCGCTTCATGAATACCTACTAGCGACAATGGTCCATTAACCCGTATGCCTACCAACACCCGCTGTCCGCCTGGTACTCTATCATGTGTTGAACCGAGAAACTATTACTCTTTCCGCTCCTTCTGCTCAACCAGTTTCTCACCTACTATGTTGATCGGAATTATGTGCGCATGCATCACTTTTATTTTACCATTTTGGACGAAAGGCGAATAAAAACAAAAACATGACGTGTTTCTATTTTTATACATCAGGAGGGTGGTTTGACAGATCATTCTGTTTGAGGTAGTGAAGGAGTTTTTCCAGAACTTCCCTCAACTGTTCCGCGGTAGTCAGCGTTGCAATGAAGCACTTGCGATTTGAAGAACGACTACAGGAATAGGAAGCCATTTCTGTATTTGAAAGGCCGGGAAATATGTCACCACATTCTTCCTCATTATACTCACTGGCTGACGAGCTCGCAGCCGGGGACCAACACCTCATGCTTGATTAGTTGTCCTCCTAGCGCAGAGATCATGGAGAACACGTCGGAATAAGAAACCGGCCCGTTACTTGTACTTTGCCGCAGCGAAACACTTGTAATTTACGCTTCTTTGTTCCTCTTCCCACGGGCACCGCGACTCTCAGCATCTGTGGCCGCACACCGAGAAATTGGTGGTGGGCGGTGAGATTGAATTCGTGGCCGTATCTTCAAAAATTCATTTTCAAGCAATCTTGATATAACTTGTTGTCACTAACTTCTCCTATAACTGGTTCATTAGCTTATGATGCAAAAGAGTTAATTCTTTAAAAATGATTAATATTCATATTTCAATAAAACGCATATTATGGGAAGACTTATAATATGTTATCAACAGCTTCGCTATTCACCGCACACTACGTGCAAGCTAGACACATTTCAGTTGCGAATAAATGCTTCGATGTTAAAGAGGCATTTGAAAGTATTCATGGTCAAACCAGATTGAAATTTTAGTTTTTAGAGCTGAAAAACGAAAAGAGTAGGGGGTGACTGACAATGTGCTGCATACTGTACTATGCATCAATTTTTTAAAAATTCACCTTACTGCTCAACAGATATCAATGTATTTACACGATGGCACATAGACGCTACAATATACGATCATGAAATCAACAATTAGATTTTTAGGATGATTCTTATGGCGATTACACTCAACTAACGCAATTGATATTTTCATTCAGGATGGTTAAGTGCACAAAACAAAATTTTATCAGGGGCCATAGACAAAATCCGAAAAAAGCGACCTGGTTTCATCTCTGTCTTGAGCAGGACGCGACGCGTTTCATCTGTGTACACAGACAGTTTCAGGGACTGATTGAGTTCCTTTGAAGCGCCACATGTTGCCGTTTTCCAACTCAAAACATGCTTTCGCCATCACCTGTTTTCTGGTAATCGGGCCGTCAGCAGAAGTTTTGGCAAAGAGCAAGGTAGAAAATGAGACCGGACTAATGCACACCCTTTCAGGATACTCACAATCTGTGAATCTGCCGATATCTACCTGGTTTCCATTCTTGCCAGATAGGATCAAAGAAAGAACGTGTAAATCCAATGGCAAGTAGAATGTAGCTGTTGTCAAAAATGTGATCTGTGTTTTTATATTTGACAAATGTTGTAGAGCCACAACTTAATTGACTTCAATGTCTTCATTTGATCAAAAACTCATGTGTCCATGCACCTATTTCTATGAAGCTTAACACATTCAGATACAAGAAGCCTCATAACGTCTCACAGTTCGGCAGTCACATGTGAAACGCACCAGTAAAGACTGACATCCAGTGATTCGACAGTCGTTGTGAAACGAGCCCATCAAGACTGATATCCAATTATTCGACTGTCGTTGTGAAACGAGCCCATCAAAACTGATATCCAATTATTCGGCAGTCAGTTTGAAACGAGCCCATCAAGACTGATATCCAATTATTCGACAGTCAGTGTGAAACGAGCCCATCAAGACTGACATCCAATTATTTGACAGTCAGTGCGAAACGCGCCAGTAAAGACTGACATCCAGTGATTCGACAGTCAGTGCGAAGTGCGCCAGTAAAGACTGATATCCAATTATTTGACAGTCAGTTTAAAACGAGCCCATCAAGACTGATATCCAATTATTCGACAGTCAGTGTGAAACGAGCCCATCAAGACTGACATCCAATTATTTGACAGTCAGTGCGAAACGCGCCAGTAAAGACTGACATCCAGTGATTCGACAGTCAGTGCGAAGTGCGCCAGTAAAGACTGATATCCAATTATTTGACAGTCAGTTTAAAACGAGCCCATCAAAACTGACATCCAGTGATTCGACAGTCAACGTGAAACGCGCCAGTAAAGACTGATATCCAATTATTCGACAGGTCAGTGTGAAACAAGCCCATCAAAACTGACATCTTGTGATTCGATAATGTGAAACAAACCCATCAAGACTGACATCCAGTGATACGACACAATGTGAAACAAGACTGACATCCAGTGGTACGACAGTCAATGTGAAACGAGCCCATCAAGACTGACATCCAGTTATTCGACATTCAGTGTGAAACGAGCCCGTCAAGAATGATATCCAATTATTCGACAGTATATAATAGAACAGTAACAGTAACAAGGATAATTCTTAAATTGGATAAAACTTCACTCACTTCTCATTCTAAACCTTGACTTTTTGAACAGCAATGTAATACTTACATTTGACGATGCATGTTGCGGGTATAGGGCAAGCTTTGCGTTGGCAATTTTGCTTTCTACATATGCAATCATCTTGAACTTGGCAGAGAGGTCGGATTGAAGTCCTGAGATGAATGATTCATTACCAACCCAAAGACTCAGGAGTGGAGTTCGATAACCTGCAACAAAGATTTTCTTCCAATGAGATTTTCTTCGGACTTTTTCTTCAGATTTTCTGTCTCGCAATAACGGCATAGAAAATCAAGTTATTAAAATGATTAGAACCTACTGTAAAAATAACGATCGCTTAGATATTGGAAAATTAATATCAACTGGAGCGAAGCCGGTGAAGTTCCAGGTTCGAGTGAAGGATCACAAGGATAAGGACGAGTCCGGTTACCCTTTAAGACCGATAGCCGCGGTGTCAAATATTCCTACTGAAAGAGTGGATTGGTTAGTAGGACATTTACTAAATAAGTTAGTAAAGTTCGTGCCGTCACATTTAGCTAACACAAGCGCTTTGATAGAAAATTTATCAGCGATTAAGAACTTAACAACAAATACTGTAATGTTCATCTCATTGGATGTGAAATATACTTCTATCCTCTTTTAGATGGAATAGAGATAGTTTCTAATTTCACAAAAGAAAACTGGCATTTAATTGACAACTACAACCTAGACATTAATTGCATAGAACCAATACTCAAGTTTGTAGCTTTTAATTACGAGATTGAATTTAGCAATATTGTATATCTTCAAAAGAAAGGTTGTCCTATGGTTCGCACTTTGGGCCACCATTTGCGATTATTTTTATGAAATGCATAGAAGAATTGGCTTTGAAAAAAACTAGAGACCATTAACATAAAACCCAAAGTATACCGTAGATATATTGATGACATAATTCTTGGCCCGTTTGCCAATGAACCGTTTTTGTTCAATAACATATAAGAAATTTTTAATTCTATTCACCCAGACATAAAATTTACCATAGAAGCACCAGAAAATGGCGTCTTAAATTTTCTGGATTTGTCTATATCAATAGAAAGGGAAGTTTACTTCCAGCCTTACAATAAAGAAGATCATTCTGGGATATGTCTCGATAAGTTTAGCAATGTTCCAGATTTCATTTAGCAAAACTTCTTTAAAAACACGATAAATAACATAGGTGTCCGTTGCTCTGATAGCGCTGATGTTGGACGTCATGTAAACGACTTTAAGAAAAAACTAAGAAAAAATAATTAGAATTGGAGGGATGTTCAAGAAAAACGCCATAAGCAGCATAGCAGGGACGAAAATAATACAAATAGCATCCTACAACTGGATTTTATAAATGACGCTACACACAGAAAACTAAACAAGTTAGTGAAAAAATATGACGTGCCCTTTACAATAGTTCAAAAACGTGGAAAACAAATACGAAGCACTTTCAATAAGTTCAATTCTCTAAATTCTTCTACCAATTGTAGCTGTAAAATCTGCGAATCTTTAAATAATGATCATGCTTGTGAGAAACGGTATGTTGTTTATAAATTCACGTGTTCTTTGTGTGGTGACTTCTACATAGGTTCTACGAACCGTCCTTTTAGATATTGTTTTCCAGGAACATTGTCGTAGCATTGACAATAGAGATAGTAAAAGTGCTCTATCGGTTCATATATCTTCGGTACACTTTGACCACACCAATACTTCTTCCATAGATGCCTTCACTTTGTCATTCATAGATATTCAGAATAATCCAATAAAAACTCGGTTCGCTGAGAGTGAATTGATACGCAAATTGAAGCCTAAAATCAATCGGAAAGATGAACTGATGTGAGTGATCATGTCTTCGTATTTAAATGTAATGCATGATCCATTGCAAGTTTTTAAGTGCTGGGTCTTGAGAAAGACACTGAGTGCAGAAACCGGTCGACCCGTCTCATCTGTATTTCTTTTAAATCAATAAATATAACTTCGGCTTAAAAAGAAAGGGAGCGCAGTTTTAATTTTGTGAAACGAAACTTGAAATGAAGAACCTCCCGTGTGCCACCATCAATTTCATCTAGGAAAATGTTAAAGGCATCTGACAAACTAGAAAAAGAGAAAAGCAAGATTTTATTATAACCTCGTCTTCCATTTCTTGTCAATCTCCTTGTATTTCCCTTTTTCTAATTATTAGAAGGAAGGAAATCCATTTGCTACGCAAACAGAGGCACATCGTCAAAAATCCTGCCTTTCCCCATTTCCTAACGGGGAGTGTGTTCTCTTACTTGCTCTTCGCTACTCCAACCCAATTTCAAGTTGTCTCACTTATGCTAAAGCCGATACCAGGGTATTGGTAAATGACACCTAAGCCTGTGACTTTTTCATTTTCGTGAAATGGTAATACATGCGATATTTCGCTCTAAGTCAATGTACGCGAACCGCCATTGCAGTCAAAATGACTGCATTCGATTTTCATATATGTGTGCTGTCTTTCCCAGGTAAACTTTGAGAATCACAAGCCTTGACATTTATTGCACATAACTCTAGATTAAGTTCATGAGAATATTTTTGTATAGAAATATCTATGGGGGAAAGTACATAGCATTATACCTAAAAACGCCATGGCAGTCATTTTGACCATAGAAGTAGATAATAGTACACTAGAATGGAAGTTTGATATCTTGTCTATGTACAATGATGGCACATGGAAAAATCTATGGTTAGCAGATGAGATTCGATCTAAAACATTATATCGTAGTCAAACCATTTGCCAAGTTGGTTGTCGAAATTGTTGACAGCTAATCACAGGATTTTCATGAAGAGAATTTCATTGAGATGGTGGTATTGTATCATGTGAAATAGCCTACTATTCCATGCATTAATATACTGTGTCTATTTGTGCCAGTCATTGACAACCATTAAACAATTTTTCAACACTGGAATACGAATTAAAATTTGGTTCTCAGAGTCACATTGAAAGTGGTCGCTGTACTGGTTGGAAGAACATCTCAAGAATTCACGGATAGAATTTCTAATTATTGGATAATTTCTCGGTCGAGCGGCTAAGAAACCTATTGTTTTTCTGGAATAAGCACACTGAAAGTTTCTTGACCTACAATCATTTCTCAGATAAATAGAATGTCGCTGGAACTCTTCAATTAATCATTGAATAACTTGTGTGATATAATTTGATGATATATTGGCAGCTGATATTCGAATGCATGCAGAGATTTTGAAAGTAAAATAAGTGTTCTAACCCTTCAAAGTAAAATAAGTGTTCTAACATTTCTTGGCCTCTGATTTCAAGCTGGAGTAATGTATGTTCTGCAAATCGACATTACAAGTTGCACATGTGTCTGATTATACTCTTGATAGATTATAGGAGCGATATTTCAAAATGATGAGCGTACAGAACGTCTTAAAGGATTTCCTTCTTTGTCATCCTGTCGCGCAGTATTTCATAAATTCATTATCGCTTGTGTGTGTATGATCTTTGGACATGGGCAACAATCCAGATCACAAATTGGCTTGATAGATATAAATGCCAATCAGAAAACTTGGAAACCAGCTCGTACAATTTGCATTTTGCCCCAACTAAGTTCCCCCGGCGTGTGCCATAATTTTCATGCAATTTCCATTCCAGGACTTTCTATGGTATTGTTAATTTCTATGATTTTGACTGCAAATCTGTCATGTATTGGAATTTGACTTCTAAGATCGGATATCTTGGTTCTAATGGCAACAAAAGTAATGAGTCATCATTTAACAACATATCTCTTGCTTTTCTCACAACTCACTGCTGTCTGTGCGAGTGCGCGTTGTTTACATCTAACACCGTAATCTGTACATGCGGCAGCGCAGTTGAAGGATGACTATGGTAAGAAGTCGCCGACGAATATCTGCGCAAACTGCCTTACATATGATAACGCAGTTGAACGAGGAACTATCTGGAGATGAAGAAGTGACTCTGGACGAATTCACAATTGAAAGTGATAATGAGAATAGCGATTGAAGATGATGATGAATCAAACAGTCCGATTATACCGAATGAAGTTGAAGTGAATGAATTGCCCTCATATATTGGTAAGGATAAAATTACCTTATGGCAAGAAGTAAATAACGAGCGAAGAGGACCCATTTCGGCAAGGAATATCTTTACCGCTAAACCAGCACTTTCCTTTCGGTGTAAACGATCTATTTCCTCAGACGATGTGTTATCTGCCTTTCATCTTCTATTTGATAATCATATTGTCAATCACATTCATTCGTGTACTATTGCAGAAGCTAATCGACAGAAAGATGATTCGGAATGGACACTTTCTAAGGAGGAGCTGCTAGCAGTTATTGGAATTATGTATATCCGGGGTGCAACGTCAGCTTCCAAACTGGATCTTGAGGCTTTATGGAGCGAGAAGTGGGGAATCCCAATTGCAAAAAGCACTATGTCTCGCAATCGTTTTCGTGAGATAATTGGATTTCTCAGATTTGATGAGAAAACTTCACGACGGAATAGAATTTCTTCTGACAAATTCTGCTTGATTCGTGATATCTGGAAACGTATGATAGACAATAGCCAGGACATGTACACTCCTGAAGAATTTCCTACTATTGATAAACAGCTCTTGCCATCGAAGTGCAGATGTCCCTTTACACAATATATGCCAAATAAGCCCGATAAATTCGGCATAAAATTTTGGGATCTTTGCGATACCAAAACAAAGCATGTCTTGAACAGTCTACCCTATTTGGGAAAGGAGGAGAGTCGCCCAAGCAATGTTGCTTTGTCTGAATACGTCGTCTGTGAATTAGTAAAACCGTACAAGAAAATGGGATATAACATCACGTGTGGTAATTATTTCACTTCTTTGAATCTTGCTTCCACTTTGGAAGAAAACAGAACAACTGTTGTTGGTACAATACGAAAAAATCGCCGAGAATTGCCTGAGGAGTTACCTCAAATGGAAAAGGATATGAGTTGCTATGACTGAAGATTCTTCTTGAATTCTGCAAATAAATGTTCATTGACAGTCTATAAATTGAAACCTGAAAAGTCAGTTTGCATATTTTCCTCAATACATGAATCAGTGGCGTCTTCTCCGTACCTACGAGGCCTTCGGCGCATCCTCAAAAATTGTTTTCCAACAATTGCAAAAACAAAAGGTGTCATCATTCATTTAAATTCGATAGCTTCTCGTGATAGCTGTGCACAGTTTTCCGTCTAATAATCAGACTCTCAACCTCAAGAGTGAACAGTTTTGCAGCACGTGCTCGAATCACAACTGTTTTCTTCGAACAATTAGACACACAAGTTAGTCGTGTGTTCAGACGGAGCACTGATGTTCAGACAGCGAAAGAGAGTTGTGTGCGTGTGAGGCAGTAAGCGCCCGCGCCATTATTGGCTTTCCCGATCGACATAATGCTTTTCCTTCTCCAATTTTTGCAATGAAATTCTACGCAATTCTTGATCGAGGCAATTCTTGATCGCAATCCAATTGTTCCTGGATTCGCTTGATGTCAGAGAGGCCAATACGTCAACGGTAGCAGATGGCTGACATTCAGACAAGACTGGGATCAGATGATGAACGTTCTCCAATGAATGCAGAGTAATGCATCTGACTCGAACACTCAGATTCGGTAGAATTCCATAATTTGTTTTTATGTGATTGATGTGACACTATGTTTAGTGCTGCAGATGAGATCATAACCACGCCTTTCGTCCAAAAGGAATATACTGAAAAGATGACAGTCGTCAAGCAAGGTAGGCCAACACCTGATAGAAAATGAAAGTACTCACAGAGAAAGAAATAAGAAATACACAAGACATTTTAATGCATCAAAATTTCAAGCATGTGAGTGGCTGACCGGCCGCGAGAAACACAAGAAACTGTTGGCCTTGCCTCCTTTTTTTCGAGAAAATGAGGTCTGGACAGAGAAGGGATATGGTTATCTCAGCTCCTTGAGTAAGGCAGTTAAGCGGCATGAGCAATCACTTCTCATGTGCACATCCACTTGACCTTAAAAATGTTCGGGAAATTGTTATAAAAAATTCAGCTTTTGTGAAAATTGATGTTGTAACATAGAAGTGTTTGGTATAGAAATATTATTCCAATGCCGAGTGAAGGCCTATAGTCATGGAGCACGCGACGCCACTAACATGAATCGTGTACTTTTGGTGGCGGAACGAAGAATCTTCCTGAAACTGTAGACTTTTACGACAAGACTGAGCACGGCGTTGATATGTTCGATAGCATGACGTGCATGTATACTACGAAGGCGGGTTGGCGGAGATGGCCAATGCATGTGTTCTACAATTTGCTGGACAATGTTGCGCTGAATTCATGGATCCTGTACAAAATTGCTTGCGGAGATTCAATCTCAAGGCGAGATTATCTTCTTCTGTTGGGTGAGCAGTTGTGTAAAATTTCTAGATCTGTTACAGAAAATGTCCCCCTGTCCGGTCCGGAATTTATTGTAAGTGCACCGCTAAAGCGAAAGGAGTGCCAAGTTGATCAACATAAAAACAAAGGTTCAAATGTTTGCGGAACTTGTAAGAAGTGGTGTTGTGGTCCTTGTGTTGCAGCAAGAATCGTTTTAGTTACCTGTAAAAACTGTTTCAAGTGATGTTTTGTTAGATATTTTTGATAGAATAAATGTTTTGTAATAAGACGAACCCTTTTCAGTATCAGTAATTGGTGTTACACTCACATCATAAGGTTGCAGTCAATTTGACTACATCTGGCGGTAATAGGTAAATAGAAATCATGGCGGCTCTAGTGTTAATCATGCGTACGTAATGTAAAAGCAATGTCAAATCTGATACAGATGTCCTGAACAGTGGTAGATTTAATCAATATCTTCGTACTGTGTTCTTACACTTTTTCATTCTTTTTATCATTACTATTATCGATGTTAGGAGATGTAAACTAGGCCTCCTTATGATTCCCGATATTGGATGAAATATCATCTATTCAGATCTGTTTCCTTTTTTCAACAGAGGATGGAATTCAATATCTATTTATTCTATTTGGATTGTGTTTACAA
Source organism: Prostheceraeus crozeri (assembly GCA_907163375.1). NCBI lineage: Eukaryota > Metazoa > Platyhelminthes > Polycladida > Euryleptidae > Prostheceraeus > Prostheceraeus crozeri. The sequence continues at coordinate 190,267 of CAJQUW010011539.1, read as the reverse complement.
AAAGCAGCATTTATTAGTAATTACAGGCGCACTAACTTAGGCGATTTTCCAGTAGTGGGTTTGACCCGTAGATGCATGAAAACATTGTTGTCCATTACTATATGCTGGATCAGTAATTGTGCATATAAGTTCTATTTTTGTGAATGATTTCACTGAATATCGATGCTGATACTTCTAATTAGTAATAATGCCAACTTAAGGCATAGAGCATCGGCTAAACTGTGTTAATACAGGGTGATGCAGACGTCAAATTGCAATGCTTCTCGAAGCATTGCTAGCTCTTCAAAAAGCTTTTCGAAAGTTCAATTAGATGCTTTACAGTACGGTATGAACATGAGTTGGCCTAATGAAAATAAAAAGCTAACCTCGAAAATGAATACTGAAGCTTGTTTTCAGCAAATAAAGTATTTTGAATCTCTATCTAACTGTTATGAATCAAAACCAAGAGTGCCTAACCAAAGCTTTATTCAACACAGAACATACCAGTACCCCTACTGCAAATGAAATGTCACATCAGAACTAGAATGAAGTCAGATCAAGTCACAGAAGTCAAGAAAGATAAAGAAAGTGTCAGTAACGTGTCTTACGCAGCAGATTGCAGATTGCATCCAATTGCACTACTCGAACCAAACAGGTAAAGTAAGTAATAATAACACCACAATCATCCCCTCTGGGGCAGGAAATCGAGAAGGTTGCTGACGTTCTCTTGTAGATCGATGAAGAAGAGATGTCTCAGGCATGTGCGTCGCAGAAGGAAAATTCGTCTCGGATTCTTGATTAGAAAAATACTCCTCTTCTTCCTCTAATTGCTCTTTGCCAGCCTCCGCACAACCATCGCGCTCTCAGCTCGAATCTTCGGTGATTTCAGTAATTTCAGGAACTGGAGCTAAATGTCGAAGCGAAACCGTAGTCTCAAGTCCATCGAGATAACGTACAAACGCGTATTTAGGGTTCGCCTGCAGTAGATATCCCTCATCCACAAGAGGCTCCATCTTATTATTCCGTACAAAACGCTTGATCAAAACTGGTCCAGGTTCACTCAACCAACTTGGAATAGATCCACCAAATGAAGAATGACGAGCAAAATTGAGAAATCGTTCATGAGGTGTAGAATTCGTTGCTGTTGAGACGAGAGACCTCACCGAATGTAGAACTTCAGGAAGTACAGATTGCCAATGTTTCATAGGCAAGCCAAGATTATTAACCCTTTCAGGACGATAAGAAAACTAAAGTTAGAAAATAATTTTCTTTGTGTTTATTTTGTTTTCAGAATATTAGAAGCATATATAACAATATTTAGATTTTTGTTTTTACTCATTACGTCATAGATATCGATCGGGACACTGGTATCCCTCTCGTCCTTAACGGTGATTTATTTCAGAAATTTGATCTTCCTGGTTTTTCGTTTATATCACACATTTGGTTTATATCTTTCAATGAAAAACAGTTTCAATTTTTAACTTTATAATTTCAACTGTAACTACGAGAAAATCACAGAGCTTTGGGTCAATCATCTCAGTCACAGAGGATCGGCACATTTACAAGTAAGGCTCACTATTGATGATATTTTGAAAAACAGTTGCGTTCCTTAAGAAGACACAGTGCAACATCACAAGTGGGACATCGCACGAAAGTTCTTTGTTCTTGCTTCTTCTCTGCACACAATGTACATCTGACCCTCTTTTCTTCAAATATTGGAAGATGTTCAACAGCGGAATTAAGCCCTGACACACGTGATCTCTTGCTTGGGCGACAAGATGATGGAGCTCGTTGTCTATTCGTAAAGGTTTGGATCAGAAATCTGGCAACCGAATATTTGAAGTCAATAAGCAACATTTGTTCTGGAGATAATTTGTTGTATAAGATATTTGAGTTGACAACCCCAATGTCAAGCAAGTCGAAAAATATTCGTAAGTAAAATCTGCAAGAATGCTTTCGATCCAACTCATATGTGGTTTTCCTTTGATCGCAAAGGTCAGTGCCACCCATATTGGAATTATAAGAAGTCACAATATCAGGGCAAGAAATTTCCATTTTTGTCTTCTGTCCTTTCACTCTTCTTTGAACAGAATGCTCAATTTATGGATACTCAAAATTAGATAAAAGAAGTACAGATCGCGTTTCCATCCATTTGACGCATGAAACACCATTTGATACTACCCACTCTGACTCGCCACGCACGGTAGGGTGGGACACAGATTTAGTTCAAAAAATTCTCCGAAAGAAAAAACTGTACATTTTCTGAATCCTGAGAACCTGAGGATTTCAAATCTGTTGTCAGATAAATCGTAATAAATTGTCCTTTTTCGCAAATTCTAAAAAACTCAAAGTGGCGGAATTTTAAGTCTTTCAAGCTCCTAAATAGCGTTTGCTGGTTCTATATTGACACTTAACAACTTATTATGACGTACCAGTTTTCATAGACGGTAATTTTGATGCTAGGTTGAGCTTTAGTATCTTGTTGCACTATTCAAAACAAATTAGAGGTATTTATGAGGAGTATGAAGTGAATTTTTGCATCATTTTAAGAATAGAATAATAAAGCATAACGTTGTACGATAGCAAAATGAACTCTTGAAATATCCCAAAGTCTCAATAAATGCAAAATTCGTATTATTCAATCATATGACATATATTTTACGTCTATACAGTATTATTCGCTTTGATTTAGTGTCTGTGTGTGAGAGAGACTGTGTGTGTCAAACACACTAATTGATTTCTAGTTTAGAATTGAAATTCTAAAATTCAAGCTTTTGCTGCTGTAGTACAGTATATTGCATTCGCTCACATTTTGCTACAATCGATTTCTATTGATGTGACACTTGAATCAATATCAATTATCTAGATATCTATGTACATACAGTACAATGTAGAATCGCTGCGTTCTTCACCGCGATGTGTGTTCACGCGCGCGCAACTGTTTATTAGCTCTTTTGATCCGACAATCATTCCTTCATCATTAACTATGCCTCGAACGAAAAGGACGCATGATGACAGTCGTCTATTGGTCTGCTTACTGTGTTTTGGAAAGACAAAGACAATGAGAAGCATTGCGCCTGCTATGCAAGATATCATTGAGAAACATTTCATTTTTGGATATGATCCAGATGATCAGAGACTACCGACTGTTGTTTTCAACACATGTCGACTTGTGATTTCGGAGTATGCGAAAGGTGTCTTTGAAAAATCCATGACTCTATTCGACATTTCTGTTCTCGGAAAAAATCCACCACTTCTACCTCCTACTCGATCTAATCCTAATTGTGCCTGTCTTCTGTGTGAGACAGCTGGTAGACGTGGAGCTTCAGAATCGCCCACCTAATGAAGGTCATCATTCAAGAGATAGTGTGACCTCTCCAACCTCACTGAAGGTTTGTGCAATGTGTTTTTCGGTGCTTTCGAAAGGTATATCCCACATTTGCACTGATGGCAGTAAATTTGAGAATCTGAGAAGAATGTCAGTCGGTAAGACTTCGGAACAGCTAGCATCATCTGTTTTAAAAGAGAAAGCGACGACGCATCAAGCTCATTCGTCGATCTTTCGACTTTCACTGGTCGTTCTATGCGAATAGACGTTTTGTCATCTCCGTGTCGTCAAACTGTGAATAGTGCTCCGATATTTACTGCAAAAGACATTTCGAATATTCAAACGAGCATGAATCTTAGCACAAACCAAACTCTCAAATTATCAGGCATGCTTCGAAGATCTACTGAGAGAAGAGACAGTGTGGAGACAAACCTGAAAGAGAAGCTTCATTCAATTAATCACTCTTAAGATCATTTCTTCAAAGTTTCAACTATGGATTTTCACATCACTGAAAAGGATAAAGCTATGCAAGTGAATAGACATGCCGTACATTGCATTGATCTTGATGGTTTGGTTGAATTTATAGTAGAAACGCGAGAATATGACAGTGATTTGATTTTCAAAATCGGAGTAGATGGCGGAGGAGGATTTTTTAAGGTTTGCCTCTCAGTGATATCCAGCAATGATAATTCCTATAGCAGCAGAAAGGGCAGTGGTGTCAAACGCATTTTTCTAATCGGAATTGTTCCTAACATACAGGAAAACTATGTGAACGTCTTGAAAATTTGGCATCTTGTGCGGTTGATTGGACCTCGTGCTTGCTCCGCAATGCCTATGAAGGTGATCAGTTGCGATCTCAAACTGGAAAACAGTCTGCTAGGTCTCATGTCACACGGGTCAAATCATCCCTGTACGTGGTGTGTCTGTCATCGATCCACCTTGGATAAGAAAGGATGCCTTCGAACATTGGGAAGTATTACTAGGAAATTTTGGGAGTGGGTGGAAGAGACAGGAAAGAATAAATCTCAGGCAAAGTTCTTCGAAAATGTTATTCACTGCCCAATTCTCAAAGGCGATCCAGCAGATGAAGTCATCGACTTGCTCCAACCTCCCGAGCTACATTTACTTATTGGCCCAGTGAATACACTGTACATACAACTGTACAGCGATGGTGAAAGAATGGCTGGAAGTTTCGATTTGGGCTAAAGCCTGCCATGTTGAGCGTGAAGCAATACATGGAGTCTCCTTCGATGGAAATGCATGCTATAAACTGCTCTCTCATGTAGATATACTCAGATCGCTGTGTCCAATTCAAGTTGTCAAATATGTTGAAACTTTTGCGTCCTCAAAAAGGTTGTTGATTCATGCTACGGACAGCATCTAGCCCATGACTACACCGCTACAATAGCAAAGTTTTGGGACAGCTTCATGTCACTGGGTCTATCGGCTACGCCGAAAATACATTGCGTCTTTTTTCATGTGGTTGACTTTAGCATGAGAAGGAACTCTGGCTTGGGAAGATACAGCGAACAGGCCTTCGAAGCTGTACATTCGAATTTCAAGATCACATGGTCTAGATACAAGGTCAATGATGAAAATCCTTTGTATTCTTCGAGACTGTTAGCGGCGGTGCAGGATTATAAATCAAAGCACCTGTGAGCTTCTTAATCAATGACTTCCTCTGTACAGTTTCCACTCAACTTGAGATAGGTTTCCTCCTTTGCTGACAGTGACATTTTAGGAAAAGGCAATTACAGGTATTTACTGCACATGTATAAACGCAAAATGTATGTCATGTGATTGAACAACACGAATTTTACATTTATTGAGACTTTGGGATATTTCAAGAGTTCATTTTACTATCGTATAGCCATTAGTTATGCTTTATTACTCTATTCTTAAAAAGACGCAAAAGTTCACTTCATACTACTCATAAATACCTTTAATTTGTTTTGAATAGTGCAACAGGATACTAAAGCTCAACCTAGCATCAAAATTACATAATAAGTTGAAAAGTATCAATATAGAACCAGTAAACGCTATTTAACCCTAGGACGTACAAAATGTTTTTAAGCCGACTTTGTACATTGAGGTCATTTTGACTCATTATTTTTTTCCAGCATTAAAATTCAAATATTTTAATTTAATTAGACCAGGAATTTTTCTGAATCATGCTGTATTCAAGAAATTCTCTATTACTTTATGTTCATGTAGTTTGAAGATTCATCACTTGAAATAGGGCCTACATGTACATTGTACATGTACATTTTGTATAGAATATCAGTACATCTAAAATAATGATGGAATAAATTTCCATTTTGCAAAATAAAAAATCGATTGTTCCAAGAATGTTATTATAATTATAAAAATATTTCATTATACTCTGGTTTTAGAATACGGGATCATACATATTTTCTTCATGTAGTATTTAAACTTGTCAATCAGAAACACAATTTGAGCAGAGATGAATCGTGCGAGAGACGTGCTTTCCACAAACCCAATTTTGGCAAATGTCACACTTGTTCAATGTTCTGTTTCGATTTGAGGAGTCACAAATTTGGCAGTTTGCTCTTTTGCACGAATCTCGCCGTTGAAAGTTGTCACGATCTATCGCACACAACGCATGGCGAACTGCAGGGTGTAAAGAGGAAGCTTCAGCGCGTTCTTGTTGGTGCCTTGAGATCAACTTTTTGCAGAATTCGTAAATGAATTGGACTCGCGTTTTTGGTTCAGAGCTGATATCACGCCATAAAATGAAAGCATTTAAAGCGGCAATGTCCAAGATATTGCAAAACACTCCAAGAGGCCACCGTCTCGACGCCATTTTGGTCGTGAAGTGACGCAACATTTGACCTACCGTGTCCACGCCTCCTTTGAATTTATTATAGTCCAAGATGATGTGAGGCTTTCTTTTCGGTGATTGGTCGACTGTATCACGAAAATTGTTCGAAGACAAGAGAACAACCACTTTCTTCCTTTTAGCAACGTAACTCACCAACACGGCATCTTTGTTTTCATGAAAAGCAAACAAGGACGAATAGAGAGGACGATCACCTTGAGTTAGTTCTTTTGGTATTTCCGTTCGATGCGATCTGATAGTCCCCAAAAGCGTCATACCTCTAGCACGCAAAGTGCGAGCCAGTTTGATAGATGTAAAAAAGCTATCTGTAACCACCGTGCATCCCCTATTTCTGTAATCTTCGGTTAGTTTGAGAACCACCGACTCACCAAGAGAGCCTTCCCTCACCTCATTCTCTTTTCCGAGATATGGATTCACAGAAAGTACGAAATGTGTGGAGGAATCGGCAGCAATCCAGAATTTTATTCCAAATTTTGAAGGTTTCTGCGGCATATATGGCAAGAATGAGCATCTGTTTCTTGATGGGAAGAGTTGTTCGTCAACCGTTATGCATTCATGAGGCCAATAAAGGCGCGCTATGGCATCTTGAAAGAGAGCAAACACTTCCCTCACAGAGGCGAACTTGTCATTTCTATAGCGTGCGTTCCGGGTAGATTTATCATCGAAGCGTAAACCTCGCAAAATTGTCTTGAAGCGTTGAAATCCGTTGAAGCGTTGAAACGACACAAATTGTGATACGTAGACAATGACCATGCCACTAACCTGTAAATACATACTTCTTCCTTGCTGACAAAATACACTTCTGAGCGTCAGTCTGTTTATATCCATCACGCAAGACAATATAGCTATACCAGTATGCAAATCTAGAAATTTACTTGTAACTTGCAATAGAAAGTTTGTTCTTGTGTCATTCTTACCTATAATAATGTAAAAAGTTCGTGCTTTTTGTGTTAGAAGTTGACGATGAAGTTCGTGTTAAGTGTTCGTGTCGTGTTGAGGCTAAATTTCCGAAGAACGCACACATCTAATCTACAGATATTCGAAAACAGGCAGGTGGATCGTGCCTCCAAGGTTGACTGTCATCCAATCAGCGCCAGTCATCCAATCAGTGCTTAGGGACATAGAATAATGCATAGATATCTTATTTTTTCAGTCTAGGCTGGGCATCAGTTGATTTTCAATGAAATTTTGAATGTAAAATTAGAAAATGTCAGCTTGAGTCAAAATGACCTCATTGTCCAAAGTAAGTAAACTTTCTGGAATTCCTTTCACAGATGATATTGGGAGCTTAAAATTTTATCATTTATAATTGAGAGCATATCACGAAATGTCAGTGAGTTTCATATGAAAAAAATGAGGATTTGTTGTTCTGTAGACATTTGAATTCCCAAATGAGTCAAAATGACCTCATTGTACGTTCTAGGGTTAAGAGCTTAAAAAACTCAAAATTCCGCCATTTTGAGTTTTTTCGAATTTGGAAAAAAAGGTCAATTTATTGCAATTTTGGTGTGTAGGAGTGTTTGTGGGTGTGAGTTTTGGTTATATTTGGCTCCCTGATGAAATTCTGCGTCGACATGTTGAGTTTCATGGGTGTAGGTGGAGGTCTTCTGTCGTTTAGGCTGTTTTAAGAGGGTTTTTGAGTGAGAAAATGGCTGTAGCGGCTAAACGAAGCCTCGTACGGCGGATTTGAGATTTTTGACCAATTTTGGGTCTAGAGGAGTTGTTTCCAGCGTCATAGGGCAAAGAATGAAGAACCTCGACACCCCTTCAGCAGCGTTTCTTCCAACTTTGCTTCTAGAGATCGTAGAAAGTCGTGCAATAGCTCGTTTGAAAGCTAAGAGTGCCACAAACTCATTGGAAAGCACAGTTTGGCCCTATCTTTTATTGCTGAGGCTTGAGAGCGACATTCAGACTTTTGATCATGTTAGAGAGCCGTCAGAGGTCGAGTTCTGTGTTTTGGGCTCCCGCGGGTGAACGAAGCATCGGACGAGAAAACTGAGACCAGATTTGGAATAAGCGTCAAATTCCCCCCTCTTATCGCTTGTATATTCACAGGATATATAAGTACGAGTTCGGGAGAGGAATCTCACTAAGTTCAGAAACTGACTGGAAGTAGGTCGTTTCTCTTGAGCTCCGATATCGGACTTCTGACTTTTCATTGCTGATATCAGCTAAGGTGTCAGACTTATAGGTTAGTCAGTATAGCATGATTGACCATTTGATGATAGTAGGCCGAAATCTTCAAACGGCTATAAGTTTGCTTCTACAAGTCCTTTAGACTTGACTCAAAAAACGTTCGACAGCTTATGATGTGCTGTAGGTGACAGACAACTTATAGACGTTTTATGAGTAGCACTAAAATACTGAAAAATTCAAATTCGTGTTCAATGATGATGATTAAAGTTTTTGAATAAAAAGCAATCGTTTATGAGTCTCTGCGACTTGGGACGTTTCCTCTTGTAAATAACTCCACCGGTCTTCATGTCAAAATCGGGGCCCGGATACCAACACAGTGACATAACGAACGCTCTGTCCGCCCGAGGTTGGATTTGTGGGTCGAGGCCTTGGAACTGGGAAAACATCCCCTCTGAGTAGTGCCTGTAACGGATTCAAGAGCCTAACTCCTAGACGACTGCTAACAAATGTTTTTGGACTTAGTCTTTCAATGCATATCAGCAAGTAGTATCCTATAAACACTTGCTATCAGATTATTACCCTATCTTTACAGAATCGTTACTGTGACTAAAATGGCAAATGCAAAAATGCTGATCGACAATTGTAGCTGTGGCCGTATTGCCAGAGGCAGCGAGCTCAAGAAACATATGAAAGAGGGGACGGTGGGCGAGCATGTGAGGAAGGTGTTGTTGAGGGTGTGTGTACATCACAAAGTGGTATGTGAGGATGGGAATGATGTAGAGTTCATTAGGAACCATAGGCAGTGCCCTAGTGGCAATATTGGTATGCAGGGTTTTATGTCGTGGTTTGAGGGAGTTTTGATGGATATGGAAGAGGTGAGAGTGGCAGTGGTGACGATTGAGGATGCGGTGGGAAAGAAAGTGGTAACCAAGGCGACTGATGATATCGTAGTGATGAGTGTGGCAAGGGCTTGAGACTCACCTTAATCTGACTTTCCAACTTTCGTTGTGGTCTCTTCGGTCAACGTAGCACTTTGAACGCCAATCGGTTGAGTCTTAGCTATCTGCCACAGGTTACTTTTTAATTTCTCCATTGCATATGTTATCTGAGAATGAGCCATGAGTTCTTTTAAGAACTGCCTCTATCACTGAGGTTAAATGATGAAGGAATGAAACGGGAGGCCACACGTATACAAAATCACTTTCTGTCTTCTCTAATGGTACGATCTCTTTTGATAGAAAAGTAGACCGAAAACAAATCTGATGACGTTCACAACCATATATACAACTAACCCCATATCTAAATTCTTCCGTTTCTAGATGAATACATTACGAAACAAAGACATCTAGTATGTAGGTTTACTTATCATGAAATATACTTTATAGCGAGGAAAAGTCAAATGGAAGAAACTTTAAGTTATTGTAGACTTTGTAGCACCTTGGACGTGGTGAGACTTCTCTTCCATCAATAGATACGTATATTCAAAAATGATTTGACTGGTGTAGAATGCAAGGTAGAAGATTACAATCATGCTCAAGTTGCATGGACAAAATTTGACTGGCAAACGTTTAGTGATTATATGATCGCCTATCTAAAATTAGATGAAATTTTGCTGGCTGTTGTATTTCAGGAGTTTCGACGAGTGACATTAGGAGAAGATAAATTAGATCCTGTCTACTTTGTCAGTCTTCCAGTCATGTAATTCCAGTCTGCTTTTAGAATGACTGGAGAGACCATCCATCTTTTACAAGATCCAGAGATGTGTAATTTATTTGAACGAGGATTTCACGGTGGTCTCACATTTGTAAATAGGCATCAAATAAAATCAAAAATAGTAGATGATGATCAGATTCATCTTAAGTACTAAGACCAGAATAATTTATATGGTAGTTCACTGTCCAAACCGCTACCCCACTCTGAGTTTAGCTGGATGGATGATAGTGAAAGTCAGCATTTCTCCAACCCTTCAAACATACTAGCTATTCCAGATGATGGTGGTTGGGGATATTATTTTGAGATAGATCTTGTCTATCCAAATAGTATTTAAAATGAAACTGTGGATTTTCCACTTGCACCCGAATCAAGCGAAGCGACTGAAGATTTGTTTTCGGACTTTATGAAGCAATTTCATAAAGATTTAGAAGGGAGCGGACAGTCCAAGTATAAGCTTTCCCGTAAACTTTTGCTTACTCAATTTGATAAAGAAAATTATCTAGTCCACTTTTCCATCTTAAAATTTTATTTAGAAATAGAGATGATTTTAAAAACAGTTCACCGCATTATCAAATTTAGAAAGAAAGCCTTACTGAAACCTTATATTGATAGTAACAACCAGAAACGTGCACTAGGCCAAAATCATTTTGAAAAGGATTTCTATAAATATAAGAATAATAGTCTTTTTGGTAAGACGATGGAGGACGTTAGAAAGCGTATAAACTATAAACTTGTGAATCATAATGATAAATTTCAAAAGTTAGCGGCATCACCTCTCCTTATTGATAGAAATCTTATAGATGATGAGTTGGATGGTGTTAAAATGATAAAATCAGAAATAGAGTTGTTCAAGCCCATCTACATTGGACAAGCTGTATTAGATTATTCCAAGCTTGAAATGTGTCCACTTTTCTATACAGTGTAAAATATTAAAACCATGTCCTCTAACTAAAGACGTGCGCTTGCTGGGCGGTGATACCTACAGTTTCTTCTTAAGTATCGCTGCTCAGAAAGAGTTAAATTTCAATAAAATAGGAAAATCTTTGGAAAAAAATTTTGATACGTCAAACTCTCCTACAGATCACCCACTATACTCCACTAAAAATATAGCAAAATTAGGATGCTTTAAAGATGAAATGGCAGGAAAGGAAATTAAGGAAATGATTCTTCTTCGTCCTAAAATGTATTCTATGAAACCAAAAGACTCCAGTGACAGTATTAACCTCGCAAAAGGCATATCTAAATCGATTGTTGTAAATATGAAACATGGGGTCTATAAGAAGGCCTATAAAAATAATTGTGTAACGTTTGTCAACATGACCATCTTAAAATCAAAGACACATGAGGTGAAAGCTCATACATTTAGGAAGCGAGCACTTTCAGCATTGGAGGATAAGAAGTGTTGGATAGGACATAACATATCTCTTCCACATGGACATCCTGACACAAACATATCACCACCCAAAAGAATTAAACTCACACTACCACATTCAGGAGATGTGTAAATATATTCATTCTCAAATCAGTATTTTGATGACATTTTTGTTGATGTATCGCTTTAGATTGCACTTCCTTGTGAATATATGCCTACAGTCAGTTCATTCCCACTATTTCTGTGAAAAGACTTTTCTACTTTGTCAACGCTTCTTCAAAACACTTTTTCATACACATCTTTTTGTTTGAATAAAATTTTACAATGACTTTACTTTGTTTTCCGAAACACTAAAGTTGTGAGGGATTTAGTATCTTTCACATGGATGCATTCATGTAAACCATTTGTAATTTTGAGAGAAATAGACGGGATAGTTTGTTTGAAGACAGGATGGTAGAAAATAGGTTCAAACATCTTTTCAACGATTCCATAGGAAGCGTCTTTATATGAAATAGCAAACCATATTCACTTTTGTATATTTGTTGAGTCTCTTCAGATCGTCTGTTTACCAATACATGAAATATATGGATACTTGTTCTCTGATGTGCTAATGCAAAGATAGCTGACGTTCATATCGCATATTTCTTGAACTTGGACACTACCAGATAATTGGATGTAAAATATCCACTGTTTATAAACAAAAATCTACGCACGGCCGTCTACTGAGGGCGTCAGTTCTATGTCCTCGATTTTCTTGCAATGAAAGCATATTGAAGCAAAAATGATATTGCTTTTGTTATTTTTCCAATCACTTAAAAGGAATCACACCGAAAAGTTCTTCCGTGGCGTGATGTACATGTAGGTTAATGCTTGGACTAGCGATCTGCTGACCCAGATGTCGAACCCCAAAAGCATCATTGGGGTCGGCAGGAAGGTCATCGTTGCTAGGAGTGAATTCACTGTTTGGCAAATTGATCCGAATTGCGGGTAGAAGAAGGGTCCGAAATTTATCAGACACATTTTCTGAATTGCATATTCTTTGTAAGCAAGTGATTTGTCCAGACATGACAAGAAAGTAGGTAATTATGCAGAGTAATGGAAAAAAATTACTACAAAGATACACTTCTGAATAAATCTGGATGCAGTCCGTAGTTAAAGGTTCGAAGTAACAAATGTATTCCGTATTCTGGATGAGCATACACAAGAGAAAACGGGTTCGATGAGCTTATAAGTAGTTTTGTGAGCATATTTCACATGTGATGAAATACCTAATGACAGACAAAGTCATCTAAGGCTCATTTTATTATGGATTAAGTATATATTTATCAAATAATTGTAAGAATGGGAGAAATCTGTAGAAAAAATGAACAATTGTTATTTTCTTTAACACATAAATCATTTATCATCATAATTCCTTTTAGCACATAAATTTTTAAACCATTTTTACTTAAACAATATAATTGTCCTACAAGCCCCTTTGTACCTTCAAAACGGACCCCAAAGTAGTACTCTTGATAAATATCGACCACATGGTCCCAATACAGTTACTCTAGCGACCTATGGATATGGACGTTCTCGTAACTTCATTACGGACCATTTTGCTTAACCGCAAAATCAACTTTATTTGCAGCTATGAAAAAACGATAAAAGTCGGACTCACCTTCAGGCTTATTCCAAATTGTAACAGACTGGATGCGATACGTCTTCTTAAGGTCAATTGTAAATGACAAAACTCTCCCTTTGGTTGGACCGCGTGCAACAGCAATGACGCACAAGCTGCCTCTAGTCTTGCCATCAGTGACACTTTCGGGGTATCCAAACCTAATAGAAGGGCCTACTTCAACCGGTTTGCCACGGGACACATCATTCCGATGAAGATGAAGGGTTAGCGGCGAAGGAGGAACTGAAATGAGAATTAGAGGTAATTTCTGATATGCTTTCAGATTTTCTGTTTCATACTTCACGGAGCGATAAACTAACAGTTTCAAGATTCTGCATCATTATATCACATGACATGCGTGTTTGACTCAAAATTTATAGCACGAAATAGGCGGGGATTGTCGAGATCGGTGAGAGAACAAGGATGGTCCATTTGGGGCTATTGTATACCGGTACATATTGGGCAGTCTGCGAACAACCGAAGGAGCATGGAATTTGCAAGCCGAACAGCACCTGCGCAGTTGGTTGAGCTTCTTCCCGCGCATGAGCTTCTTGTTATTGTTAATATACAGATTGTCATCCAACATCAGTAAAACAACAATTCTTAAGTTGTAACGTCAGTCGTCTTGCAAGTTACACAGCCTCAAACATCGCAAAATCCCATTTGTTTTTGTAGATCCATGTACTTTCGAGTTTCATATACTCATAGCACAAATAACATAATATTCAAACATGATCCAACATGAATCTGAAATTTCAAAATGATATTTGTCATTTCTAGGAATACGATTGCACTTTTAGGGCAGAATATTTCATCATCGGGCAGAAATACGACATTTGTCTATACCGTTAGCTTGACCGAATTGCTGCTATAGATAATGAAAACGTCATGACAACTGATGTTACTGTCGCAGCTAAACAAGCAGTCTCTCCTGATCGCAAAATAATATTTACAGAATTTATTGTAGGCGCAACACATTTTGATTCTTCATAAGATCTAGCAACATTTACACAGATCGGTGTCTGACTCAGCAGTTGAAATCGTCATCAACAAACAGCTATTGTCCATTGTAGTGACACGAACTTGCACAAAGCGTTAACGCTATCAGGACCGGGCGATTATTATCGTTTTCAAAAACTGTTCATAACAATTAAAGTATTTCTGCAATTTGTTTGGTCAAGCAGATCTATATGGTGCTATAAGCACAACATTCTACATCAATTTTAGTACTATAAATAGCAACTTGAAATTTGAACGTAAATAATGTCTTTTCATGCATTATTACATTTTTCTATCTTTACAAATGTCTCGTTCTGATGGCTTATTCGCTATAAAGACAATGTTATGAGACATCCCGAATGCAATCTTTCGAATGGTGATACATAATTTGCACTATTCTATGGGTTTCATGTCACAAAAACTCATTTCCTCAATATTATCTACATGTAGAGAGATGTAGGCCTATACTATATATGCATATTACATGCGCACGTACATTACATTTACAATGTACATGTTCTCATTTTGAGAGATAAGATGAATGTGTATGTTAGCAATCTTGAATAGCACATGCATAAATGATTTGCAAATGTGATACAGAAACAATATATCAATAATCAATGCTACTGTAAATTAAACCATAAATTTTATAAAAACTACTTTTAAAATGATCTTCAAAAGTGATTTGCTCAAATTTTTACTGAAACTTAAACATATATGCAAGCAAAAAGTCATAAAAACTTAAGCTTCTATCTGACTTATTTTAGGATATATAAAAAGAAGATCATCCAGATGAGGCACCCACCCGATCCTGATAGGATTAAACCGGACTTCTATGGATAAGTCTGTCGGTTGAACAAAATACTGAAAAATGAAGCTCTTGTTGAATAGATATTGAACCGATTCATTGCAGATCAAAAGTACCGCTTATCTGACGCGCCGATATGGCCTGCAAGAAACTAAAACAATAACCAGTACAATAACAATAAACAATAACAATAATGCAGGTGATACGGAAGCCGTCTTGTCGGAATGCAATAGAAGCAAGAAGTCAAATAGAAGTTTAAATACCAATTGTCTATTTCACATTTACCATCTGCAACTTAATTCACGAAGTCAATAAGCAAGACGTGTTGTGCCTCAAAGAATTTCTGTGAATATTATTTCTGTGATCAGGAGAGACTGTTTGTTCAGCTACGATAACAACATCAATTGTCATGACGTTTTCATTATCTTTAGCAGCAAATCAGTCAAGCGACCGTTATAGACAAATGTCATATTTCTGCTCGATGATGGAATATTCTGCCCTAAAAGTGCAATCAATCATAATCCTAAAAATGACAACTCTCATTTTGAGCCTTCAAATGTATGCTGGATCATTACGTTATTGAGTATATAAAAACTCGAAAGTACATGGATCTACAGAAACAAATGGGATTTTGAAGCTCTGTAACTTGCAAGACGACTGACGTTGCAACTTAAGAATTGTAATTTTGCTGTTGTTGGGTGAGTAGTATAGGGTATAGGATTCGGCGCATCGCTTCGCTCAGCACCGAATCCCACACCTAGGTAGATACAAAAAATGAAAAAATACAAAAAAATAGGGTCCTCCTGAAATTTATAAAAAAACAGCTAAAATAGATACAAAAAATGAAAAAATACAAAAATAGGTAAGTACCTCTAAAATCACTAATTTACGGGCTAAAATAGATACAAAAATGAAAAAATACAACAAATAGGAAAGTACCTCTAAAATCACCAATTTACGGGGCCAAAATAGATGCGAAATGGGAAAAATACAATGTTTATGACCCATGAACAAAAATATTCATTTAAAAATGGAAGATGAAAAAACAAAAGAACCATCAGCCCCCTTATATCCTTCATTATCATATGACATAGATATAGCAAAACACAAAGATAGAGTCAGGTACATGAAAGATAAGGAAGCCCAATTATTACTTAAACTAGAACATTATAATAAATTAAGAAAGAGATGGACCATAGCTAAGAATGTGACACAAGGCGTTGGTATATGTTTAACAATTTCTTTAGGCGCTCTCACTATTGTCATTTCATCTGGCGTTCTTACAATTCCTGTTGTCGCTACAGTTTTAACAGGCACAGGTGTCTTCACAACGTCACTTGCAACAGTGATAGATAAATCTTTAATGACTAAGAAACGAAAATCCTTAAGTAAGAAACATGCACATGTCAAAGAAGTATATGATAAACTACATTACTACTTCCAGAGAGTGTGTGATGACAATGTTATTACGTTAGATGAGATTGAAAAATTTGACCAAATAGCTAGAGAAGCAACTAAAATTCCTGTTAAACCTCAAGACAAAGTAAACAATAAAGCTTTTTTAGAAGAAATAAGAACTTTATTAAAAACGTTAGAACAAAGTTCCATAGAACAAAAATAAGTTGTTCAGTAAAGTGTTTTTGCTGTACCTCTATGCTACCACAAAATTCAAATATTATCTTATAAAATAATGAATACAAATGAGTCAAATGAGGCAAAAATAAAACAACTAGACGAATTAATAAAACAGAAAAATATTATGAAGAAAAGACATAGACAATATCGAATGCTACAAGCTGGCGTTCAATCCGATATGTTAGAAAAAATACGCCTAACTGACCAAGTGAAAACTGATTTTGAAAAAACTATTGCACCACTCAAAATTCTTGAGAAAGAACTCGCAGTTCATGATAAACAAATTGATATAGCGGATCCAGTGCAGAAAACCATCATGGATGATTATGGTTTGTTAGAAGCAAACATAGACAAGAAATTACCAAAATCTATGCTCTTTGAACATTCTACTTCATTTATAGATGGAAAGCCATTTCTTAGATTTTACTTAGGTGGAAAAGAATTATTTATAAATCCTAAAGAAAGTTTAATTTTTGCACCAGACAAAACAGCTTTCAGTTTAGACAAAAAAATCGTGGATTTATTAAGAGGAGCGAAGTTAGATAACTATCATACTGATGATCTACTGAAATACAAAACTATGTTAGATAAGGTTGGAACTGTAAAAACTCTTAAGCGTTATACAACTTTGAATGACTTATTATCCAAAACGTCTAGTACCAGTAAAACAGGAACAAAGATACCAATATTAACAGCTGCTTCGCCAGCAAGAACTGATTATTCAACACCGCCTAGTTACCCAAAAACAGGAACAGGACTAAAAGTGACAACGGTTTTCCTCCCCGATGATCCACAAGAATTAGTGAATAGATTACAGATTTTATTAGCTGCGAGAAATGAAGGGCATAACTCTAGCTTTAACGAAATACATGCAATCTTAAAAAGACTATTAAAAAAGAAAATTATAAGTGAAGAAGACTATCAAAATTTATCTAAACTATCTAGTTAAAAATGTCTTCGGCAGAACTAGAAAAAATTAATAAGCATTTAGAAAATTTAACCGAGATTTTAACCTCATCAAAATTTAGTACGACATTAAAATTTATAACAACTACTTCATCCCATACCTGTCATTTAGATCCTATTATTCACTTAGAACAAGACAAACATTATGAAGTAGCACTAACTAGTTTTTCAACATTTAACACTATACAAAATATTATCAAAGATGTAAATGACCGATTTAAATATTCTAATGATCAAGGTAAAACTTGGAAAGAATTAACTTTTCTTCCTGGATTTTATGAAGTTGAATCGATTTCCAATGAAATAAAAAGACATTTAGGCATTCAATTTAAAGACAAGAAACAATTACATTTCGCAGTTGAACCAGCAGTAAATAAATTTTCTCTTACTTTAGATGAAGATCATCAAGTTGATTTTAATATTGACAAATCTTTATCAAGACTATTAGGATTTAAAAAGCAACTCTATACACAAGGTTTTCATATAAGTGAAAATATACCTAAAGTAACTGAAATAAATTCAATCAACGTTCAATGTGATATTATAGAAGGTGGTTATGTTAATGGAAAGCTGTCAAATAATATCTTCAGTTATCCAGCATTTACAGTTCCGATTGGTTACAGTTTGAATGTCATCCCAAAATCATTAATATATTTCCCTGTTACAAGAAAAACAATTAATTCAATTACAATTAGAATAACAGATGAGAAAGGAAAGGAAATAAATTTTGGAGGTGAAGAAATTATGATAGATCTTTTGGTTCGGGAGGTATAATTAAAAAAATATTGACTTAAAAATGAGTGAAAGCAGTTGTGAAAAATATCCACTAAACAAGAAAGTGAAATTCAATCATCATCATAACTTGTCAAATAAAGTTTTATCAGTTATTTGTGGAAGATCAGGTTGTGGAAAAACATATCTATTATTTAAAATTCTCACGACACCCAAATTTTTGGATTATAACAATCTTATCATTTATACAACAACAGCAGAACAACCTATTTATCAATTTTTGAAATATGGTTTTGAAAATAATCTTACAAAATCAGCTATAGCTTCACTGTTTGAAGAATATGAAAAATCGGAGTATGAAGAAGAAATAAGTTCCTGGTGTGAAGAAGCAGCGAAAAATAAACAGCTAGTAGAACCCAATAGAAATAAACACATATCGATACAATTAATAGATGATAGTGGCAATATGCAAGATCCTAGTAAACTAAATAAAACGAAAAAACATTGTGTGGTGTTTGATGATTGTGTTAATGACAGCAATCAGGCAGTCCAGAGAAATTATTTTACAAGAGGTAGACATAACAACTGTAGTGTTTTTTATTTAACACAAAGTATGTATTCGTTAGATGGAAGTGTTATTAGAAAGAATGCTAATATTTTTATGCTTTTCGAAATCAACCAAAGAAACCTAAGTGATTTGTTAAGAGATTTATGTATAAGAGATAAAGATGAATTTAAACAATCGTGTAACAATGCTTGGGCAAACGACTATGGTTTTATCACAGTCAATATTGATAAAAAAGTACATGATAGAGTTATCGAACAATTGTTCTCTGACTAGTGTATTATAATTCCTCTTCCCAGTCTTCACTATCATTGTATTCAATTATATTACATTCTTTTTTTATTCGTTGAAATATTTCGTCTTGAACATCTTCTCCGCTATAGGGGAGCATAATACCATTTGCATTAGGTGCTTGACGTTTAAGAATATTTATTTTACCAGTGAATCTTTTTTCTTCAGTGTTATTATTTTTATCAGGAATACTAATACCAGTTTCTAAAGATCTTTTCCATGGTTTATTAACAATTGTTGTCAATGTTTCCCCATGGTATAATTTTAGAAAATCTTCTACTTTTACTTTAGTTTTTGTATAACCCTTAAATGTTTTCTTTTCACTAAGTCTCCCTTGTTCATCTACAGTAATACAATATTTTACTTTAGGTGCAATAAACATTGCAAAAATAATTCCACCATTTCCATAATCATTTTTCCCTTGGCATAATTCTCCTCCAACATATCCAGCAGCGTCTAATTTATTAAAGAGCTCATTGGAAATATATATTGAATCAGTATCTGTATAATGAATGTATTTTTCTTTGAAACCATTAATTTCTAAAATAAAGTTGTTCATGATTCTTCTAGAATGAGAAAGAATGAAAGAACCTAAGTGTGATGGCATGAATGACGTCTTCCCATCTTTTACAATATTAGCTTTAAGAAACTCATCATCTTCCATTTCTACTTTCACTAAGAATTGTTCATCATTTACTTTTTCAAAATCTTTTACTTCTTGAGTGAAATTTTTTCTCAATGTATTCTCATTCCATAAATGATATTTAGTGGTTATGTCTTTTTGTACGGTTTTTCCATATAGTGAATTCATTAATAATTTAATTAACTCATCGCCTACAGTGTTTCCTTCTATTTTATATTTTTTTCTTAAATTGAAGAGCTTTTCAATGTATTTGCGAAATGGTGAAATGTGATAATTTTCTTCATAAATTATACCATCTGTAATAGATAATATTTTCCCGCCACATCTAACAATTTCCTGTATGTCTACAGAAGTTAATACATCATAACACATTCCATTCCTAAACCTTATTATTTCTTGATTACAATTTTTTTCATTCTTTACCTTATCTTCCGCAGGAACTGGTTGAAAAAACATCTCATCAGGATAATGAAACACAACTGTGAATATTCCAGTTTTAGGACGAAATGATTGAGTGTTAAATTGATATAATACTGCTTGTTCTTCTTCTTGTCTAAATTTTCTAGCCGATTCAGCTTTAGGGTATTCTGAATGTTCGTCATACATAGCTGATGGATATAAAGATGTTGCATCAAAAGCCATTAAGAATTCATTTCGTTGGTCGAGTAGTTTATGTTTAATTTCTTTACAGAGAGCATTCTTGTCTTGCAACTGATTATACTGCTTCATTAAATCTATTAAATTATGATGACCAGGGAGCAAAACCTCCTCAGCTAGCGCTCAGGAAAATACCTCTGTAATATTGGTAGCAAGATGTTACAAAATGGAGATTCGTAATGTCTTATATTTGCTGACACTTTTCCACCTTTAACAGATTTTCTAACATAGTTTCTAGTCCATAAATCAGTATGCGAATGAATATTTATGGTGTCTTCTTGTACACTCTTCATCCAACCGTTAAATGTTAAAGCGGAGGATGTTAAATTAGTAGTTATATCTTCACCAACTAATTCTTTCATAACATTATTATACTTGTAGATACAAAATGCTAATGAAAGAACATCGTTAATTAAATACGGTTTCCACTCATGTTCTTTTTCTAGATAATTTTCATGTGTAATTTCGCCAATTTCATAATTTAATTTACACATATTGGTGGGGATTTTAAAATTCTCACACCATTTGGAAAGACTTGTTTTCACGTGTTGTAAGCTACATTTCATTACAATAGTTTGTAAAAGTTTGCTTGGTTTTATGTTACGTTTTGTAGAGTCACCTAGTTGCTTAGATCTAGAGGAACGTTGGATATACTTACTAACACTTTCAGTTGTATAAGGATTTTGTAAAGAAGCAGTGAGTATTCCTCGTGATGTTTTAAGCGGTGGTTTAGTTAATTTAAAATTAGATTTTATCGGAAAATATGCATCGAATCCTGATGAATTATGTGCTATTAAAGTTACTTTCGAATGATTAAAAGATCCAAGGTTTTTGAAAAATTGATGTATCGGACATACGTCCTCTGGGTTTCCCCCGGACGGACATTCATTATGTTTCCTAATAAAGATTTTCACACAACGTTGAAGTTTGTTAAGTTCTTGCTCAGTTAAGTTATTATATTCACTTATCTGTTTCCTAAGTTCTTTAATTTCCGCTGGATCTTGACTCTTTTTTAGTTTCATCATGTCCCATAATAAACGTTTGTCCACTTCTGTCAATCTTTGCTTCGGTAAGCAACACATGAATTTATTGAAATTGATAGTACCTAAAGCATAAGGAATAGGATGAGCTGTTGGACAACGAGGATCTGGATAAGTTTCGAGATCCCATTTATATGTTGAACCATAGTCAATTGGTTTCTTTGTTATGGTCTTATACGGAAGTGTTGTTAGATTTTCATCAGTGACAGTTTTATATATTGGTTTGAAATTATTTTCAATTTCTCTAATAGCTTCTGCTTTATGGAATTTATTGATTAAACAATAATGACCTATTGATGAACCTTCGTGAAAATAATTGTAATAAACATGACTATAAGGTGTTGTAATACCTCTGGGATTTAAATGACGATTAGTAGCACTATAATACTGTACACATTCTCCAAAGTATTTATTGAATTGGGAAAATTTACAGTTTGCCATTACTCCAGTTCTAGATGTAGCTTTCTCTTTATATAAAAAGTCATTAAACATCTCGATTATAATTTTAGCTTGTTCTTGATTGAACCCACGTAAGGCGTTGTAACATTTTATAAAGCAGAAATCCTCAGAAGGAATGTAACAATATTGCCCGATGTATTCTTTGATTCTATATTTCATATTAATACCAGCGCCTCTATGTGATCTTTGTACGAGTTTCATACCAAAATCTTCGTATTTGATACTACCTGTAAAAATCCATTCGTTAGCATTGGATTTCTCTTCTAGATTAAGAAACCATGTTTCAAATGAATTTTTATTATAAAACGTAGCGTAAAAGTTTTCTATTGTGGTTCCATCTTCTTTGTTTATTACACCCAATAAATTTAAAACTTTCCCATTGCGTAACAGCTCACGTATATCATTTACTACATTAGTAAAAAGTTCATTTTCATACGTGATAACGTTCGGATTAAACAGATTCAATAGATCATCACCAAGTCTATCATCAGAGAATATGTCAGGAATTGGTGTGCCTTTACTACGTTTACGTCTACGTTCAATTTGTGCATCAAACTCCTCAATTTGTTTCTTTATTAACTCGTCAAGCGTATGCGTTGATTTGTTACTCATTTTACAATTCATATTTTTTAAAAGAAAAAATTATATTTTAAATTACATATACACAGGAATATTTAGTTGATGTAATGTTTCTAGATCGTAAACTGTTAATCGCTCTTTATTAACCAACCACCATAAATTATTGTATGCTAAAAATACTCTGAAACTTCGTAGACACAGTGGAAAGTTTTTTGTTTTAGTGTGACTCCTTATACCATGTTTTATTCTATAATCTTGAACTAATTGCATATATTTATGATGATACTGACTTTTAACTGTTTGTTTCGAATTTACAGGATGACGATAATCTTTTAGAACTGGCACGTGTTCTATTTTGTACTCCATATTTTAAAAAGAAAAAAAATTTACATATTATTTAACTCATTTAATATTGGTTTTATGTCACTCAATGTACTTTTAGCATCATTGACTAGAGGATGTACATTTTTTAGTACATCGCGAAAATCATTAATGCCTGTTCTAATAACGTCTAGTGCATCTCTATTCTCAAGTCGTTCGGGGGTTTTAATTTTTAACATATTATTTAAATAATGATCGAAATAGAAATAAAATGTCTCTGGTATGATTGTTAGTGGTTCGAGTGATTCGTTTTCTAGAAAAATTGTTATTTCTACTATATTATGTGGCGATAAGTTCTTAGCACTTGCATAGAGACTAATGTCAAAATCTGTTGCATTAGTATAAAAATCATGTTCAGTATCTAATAGTACATTTAAATCTTTATCATATACTTGTAGTTGGTTCATAATAGTATCAACTCGTATTATACCGAACTTAACATGTACATATTTAGCTAAGGGTAAAGTTAGTTTATAATTTTTCTTAATATCCTCAAAGAACACTGCATTATTTTGCGTAGTTGCATAAAAGACTTCTATGTTTTCTCTAATCTTATTATCTACATCACAAGCTTTATGAGCTAACACTATTATTTGTATATTATGGTGACGACCATTTGTAAATATTTCTGATATGTCTTTTTGTTTCACTAAACTAGCTACATCATCTAATACTAATAAAGACTTTTGCGCGTATGTTCCAGCAAAAGTTTCCATATCTTCTAACATACATAAATCTTTTTCACCGTAAACATTTGAGTATCCTTGCCATTCATCTGCCTGTAGACAAAACACATGTACATTTGTTTCATTAGGAAAATGTTGATTTATATATCTTCTAAGAAACGTAGTCTTTCCGCTCGCTGTCTTACCGTATACAACAAAATGTAAGTTCTCTTGTTCAGTGCGCCCTTTAGGTTTGTCATTGTTATTGTCATGGGTAACTGGTCTCCAACCTTTAAAGTTTTTGGTTTGACTTTTATAAAATGCAACTTTCGTTTGTTCTGCTGTTTGTAAGAAGCCTAACCAGTTTATGAAACAATAAATAAGATAGATAAGAATACATATAACAATAATTTTTACACAATGAAATTTCAGAAACCCAAAGAGTCTTCCTAGATCTGAATTTTCTGAAAACATAGATTGCGAATCATTATTTTGTTCACGTTGATTGACGACCGTGGGAGGTCGATTGGGTATTTCGGAATACGATTTTTCATAATTCATTTTTTTGATTTTTTTTTATATGAAAATTTGTCTAAAACTCTCTTCACTAGTCCGACACTCAGTTGAGCAACTGTAATAGTCCGGTGCTCACTTGAGTGTTTTGCCTCTGTAGGACTTCCAGACACAATCGGACTATTTAATCCGGGGCTCAAATGAAGAAAAACACTCAAAAGAGCACCGGACTATTACGGTTGCTCAAGAGAGTATCGGACTACTACAGATATAAAATTAATCAAATTACACGAATTGCTGCATGTCGTGAGAAGTTTCTCTCCAATAAAACTTTATTACAGTTGTTACATCTCACTTGTGTTTTTAAGCATTCTTTACACCGGTATTTACTATCATAAAATTCTGTTTTGGGTTAACTATTTGACATTTAGTGCATTTTCGCGTACTAATAGCACATGAATTAGAATGATTAAAGAAACCTTGACTAGTAAAAAACTTATTACAATTCGAACATTGTCTATCTTTTACTTTTGGTTGTGGTGGTGATTGACATGTTTTTTGGTGACGCGTAAAGTTCTTAGATGTTACACTTTTTCCACAATCACTACATGTTCTCATATGTTTATTTAATGATGAATTGTTGGTTAACATATTTTTAGCAGAAAAAATAATCTAGAAAAAAATGATGTTAACAAATGTTGGCGGGTGTGCTTACACACCGAATAATCAAGAATCAGAAATAGAACTAGACAACTATATCATGAAAACTGGAGACATTTTAACAGGTCCGTTACATCTTTCTATTCTTCCACAACAAAGTACTGAGTTAGCAAATAAAGAATATGTTGATAAACAATTCGATAGAATTGTGTCACTGCTCTCTCCACTAACGAAAGAAACCAAGCTTCTAAAGCAGAATGATGAAAGACTGCAAGAAAAGCTAACAGACCTAAGTAGCAAACATGGAAATATAGAAGCAGATATAACAAAACTTCATAAAAAAATAACAGAACATTCAAAACTTGTGATCCTGTTATCACTAAATTTAAAGTCTGCCATTGCAAAGAATACAAAACAAAATATACAACTGAAAGAAGAGTTAGAAAAAGTAAGGGAAAAGAATCGGAAATTATTACAGCACTTACAACAGCTGCAATCCACATTCCAAAAAAGTGTTGGTGAATTAAGTAGCCGTATCACACAACAAGTAAAGCAAATGAACAGAATGATAAATGAAGTTAAAGCACTTAAACAAAAGGTTAGTGAATTGAAGACCCTTAAAACGAATTTAGATAAAGGAAATAAGGAACAGTTGAATGCTATTAAAGTTCAATTGGCCGCTCTTAAAACAGAAGTAAAGAAAAGTGAGAAAAAAATAGAAGTAAATGAAAAAGAAATTAAAGTACATCACACGCTGCTTGACGCAGTAGATAAAGTGCAACAGGCAATTAATAAAGTTACCGAGAAGTTGTTGTCCATACACAAACGTAAATCTTAATAGAATTTAGCCGATCGGCCCAAAAGTCAAATTTAAGCTTAAAAAATGCCTATAATTTATAAACACAATCTTAAACATTTTGCTTCAAATAATAAAATTGCTCATGAACCACGTATGAATCCTGTGTACCATTATGATAGTGTAGAAACTGTTGGAACAAAGTTCCTAGGCACTGCAGGTGCCGTCCAAACAGAAGGAGCTGGCATCTTTTCTGGTATCGGCAGTATCGTTAACTTGATTAAAAATAATAAAGATTTGATTTCATCTGCTGCTAAAGGGGCAGCTGCTATAGGTAGTACAGCTAGCGCAATATCGAATGCTGTTAAGTCACAAAACGAATTAAAGCAACTAGAAGCTATTCGCAAACTTAGGAATGATGCAAAAGAAATGCAAAAAGACAAAAAGCTCTCAGAGGAAACAAAAAACAAAATTGCTAAATTAGCGAAGATGGAAAGTAAACATGATGAAAAAACAATTGAAGAAATGAGAGGAAATGGTCTAGCAAAATTCTAGTAGAACCTTGTTCAGAGGCTTTAGCCGAGTATCAAACTGATTTTTTCTAATAAAAAAATATAATGGCAACTCTGATTGAAAGCAAATTTAGATTAGATGATCCCCCGTTCATTACTTACAATCAAAAAAAGAATGACTATATAAGAATTGCTATGAACCCCGGTTCTTCAGGTAGAGTGAATACAGGAGGCGATTTAATTTTTGAAGTTGACAATCAACAAAGTTATTTATATTTACCCGATTCATTTTTACACTGTGAATATTCTCTTTATTCTGATGCTGATTTTACAACACCATTACCTGCTACGGATAATATTACATTAGAAAACAATTTCTTTCCAAGACTATTTACACAAATGCGTTTAGATGTTGCAACACAAAATATAGAAACCATAAGTGATTCACCTGGCATTATTGATTCAATGCTTCGATTTGTAACAATAGGTGAAAATACTAAAATGCATGAAATCGAAGGATGGTTTCCTGATAACCATACCGGCATACTTAAAGATGATTTAACTCACACTGGAACAGATGCAGCAGGAATTGCGAAAGATGTAGAAAACATAGTGAAACAGTTAAACAGTACACAAAATAGCTCATACCAGAAAAGACGCAATTTTAATAATAAAAGTAAACAAACTGTTGATTGGTCATTGTCTCCATTATTCGGGTATTTAGATTACAATTAAATATCATGTCAATTGAAATTCAAACTCATAGTTCATCGCACTGTAAATAATGAAGCAATATTTTATGGAAAGGCTGGGAAGAAAGCATACCTAAAAATTGATAGACTTGAATGGTGGATTAAGCACATTACTCCTAGTTTAGAGGTTGAAACAACTATTACGAAAAGATTAAATACGAACAAACCAATTCCAGTAAGTTTTATGAAGCGTTCTGCGAGCTCTGTCACGTTTACCGAACAAAGATTTAACTGGCATTTCACAAGGACATCAAATACTCCAAGATATTTTTTACTCACTTTTCAAAAGAATGAAACAGCCAGTTTTGATAAGAACAATAGTCTTTTCCATATTAATACAATTCGAAGTTTACAAATTTCATTAAATCAAACACGTTATCCTATTGATCCATTGAGATTTGATAACACCAATAATCAGTTTATGGAAGGATATGATGCTTATAGAAATTTGTGCCGAGAATTTGGAGTTGAAGCACAATTAAATCCTGTAGATTGGAAGAATTTATATCCTGTTTTATGCTTTGATTTAAGTGCACAATCTGAAGATATTATCAAGACCGGTTGTGATGTGACAATTAATATTGAAAAGGCAAATTCCACAACATCATTGATGGCTTATGGTTTATTGCTAGAAGACCCCGAATATTCTATTGAAATTATTAATGGAAAAATGGCTAGGATTGATTAGTAAAACCCAAGACTATAAATTTTTTATTAAAAAATGGCGCAAGTGAATAATAAAACGGTTGAATTAAAACTACGTAACATCATTGACAAAAATACCCCTAAAACTATTACGATTAACAAAAAGAAGTATTACATAAGTAAACAAATGATAGAGAATATCAAATTACAAGAAGAAAAGAATGGTGGAATTCTCCCATTAATTCCGCTAATCATAGGTGGTATAGCAGCAGCAGGAAGTGTTGCAGGTGGGACAGCTGGTATTGTCCAGGCAGTAAATAAAAATAAATCAGAGAAGGAAGCATTAGAAGAGCAAAAACGTCATAATAGAGAGTTAGAGAAAGCTGCTAGAGGTGAGGGAATAGTAGATAATTTTATTAGTAAATTAAATTTAGCTAATGAAGGGAAACGAGTTCTTAAAAATGTCCTACACAATATTGATGATTTGATTCAAATAAAAGAAACAAAAGACGGATCTGGCATATATCTAAATCCTAGTATGGTGCGATAAGATTTAATCTTTAAAAATGAATTTGAATAACTTAAGAATTTCAAATCTAGATCTAATGGATTATCTCTTAAAAGGTGACAAGAACAAAGTTCCACACCACTTCGGTGGTGATATACAAAAAGCATTAGAAAACTTTCCTGGCTTTATTTGGAGTAAATATTCGAAGGAGAAACATTTACCTGGGCATAATTTTACTGGTCCCGGCACAAGATTAGATTTAAGATTAAACGATGATGACACGCCTAGAGAAAATAGTAAACCAATAAATAGAGTAGACGCCGCCGCTTATAAACATGATTTAGCTTATCGTAATCATGACCTAAGTTCTCGTCATGAAGCAGATAAGAAAATGATACAAGAATTAGATAGTATTCAAAATCCTACATTTAGAGAAAAAATTGAAAGAATGTTTGTTAAGAAAGCTTTACAAGCAAAAATGCTTTTTGGGCAGGGGATAGATGAAACGGCAGCAAAGCTGTCTGAGAGCAACGCTCGAACCTACGCGTCCGAAATTCATAGGGAATATAGAAAGCCGAAATATCTATTGAAGGTAAAAGTATTTAATAAAGATGATATTTGGAGTGCTGATCTAATAAATATGCCTAATGAAAGAGGGTTTAAGTACGCATTGACCGTTATAGATTTATATACACGTTATGCTTGGGTAAAGCCTTTAAAAAACAAAAGTGGTCTGTCAGTTAAATATGCGTTTGAAGAAATCTTTAAAGAAAGTTTTAGAAAGCCAAAAAGCTATTCGTTGATAAAGGGTCGGAATTTTATAACCGAAATGTAAAGCCACTATTTGAAACTGTTTATTCAACTGAAAATGCAGGAAAGGCTGTAGTAATAGAGCGCTTTAATAGAACGCTAAAAGGTAAGATCTTTAAGAAATTTACTGAGCAAAGAAATCAGAAATGGTTGAAGATATTACCAGGAGTTGTAGAAGAGTATAACAATAAGATTCATTCAGGTATTGAAGAAACTCCAAAGAATGCTTCTGACGACCCCGATTTGATACGAAAGAAAATATTCGAAAATAATTATTCGAATGAGAGTAATCCGAATTTACAGAAACGTAAGCCGAAATTTAAAATTGGGAATAGGGTACGAATATTTAAATATAAGAATAAATTTGAAAAAGGCTTTGTTGGCTATTGGACTAAAGAGATATTTGAAGTTTCTAAAATAAATCAAACTTATCCGTTTACTTATTAAATTATAGATTTAGATAATGAGGATATCAAAGGTAGATTCTATGAAAACGAATTACAGAAAACCGAGCTTTAATTATCATTGTTTAACTCTAACATTATATCTAGAAATGGTACTCCTTTTTGTAATTTGTACAAAACGTATAAACATAATTGACCACAATAGGTAGTGCCTGGTGTTTGAATTTGAAACGTATTGTATGTTCCCGTTCCAAGTAATTCTTTTACTTCATTTGTAGGGGGCAAACCGTATGAATCAAAATAATAGTTCTGCTGATGATTTTTAACGCCTGCTGACCAATGTACGCCGTTTTGGTCTGAAGTGTGAACATTCGTTATGAAATTTACAGTTGGCTTATTTTTGATCAATTGTAATTCGTCTCTCATTAGGACATAAAAATTCTTTATTCCCAATTGATGTGTGATTTTCTTTAGATCAAAATTCGTTGTTGTCTGTGTTCCATATAATTTAAAAAACTCGATCAGGTCAGTCATTTTAAATGAAACAAAAATCCAAAATTGTCAACACTGTTGTCACTTTTCAGTCTCCAGTCAAATAAGTTGCAATAAATGTTACTACTTGTTACTTATGAAGTAGAGTCCAACATTTATATGAAAAACAGAAATCCAAATTGTCAACACTGTTGTCACTTTTCAGTCTCCAGTCAAATAAGTTGCAATAAATGTTACTACTTGTTACTTATGAAGTAGAGTCCAACATTTATATGAAAAACAGAAATCCAAATTGTCAACACTGTTGTCACTTTTCAGTCTCCAGTCAAATAAGTTGCAATAAATGTTACTACTTGTTACTTATGAAGTAGAGTCCAACATTTCCAAGTCTTCAAATTCCTGCGTTAGACCAGTAGGTTGTTGTTCAGTTTGTTGTACATTGGGTGAATCAAATATGGATTCCGCTAATCTTCGCTTTTCTTCTTCTTTCTCATGATCAATGAAATCTTCCAGATATGTAAAATGCTTCATCACAAAATGAATCGATAAGGAGGAACTAGCTAAATTTGGATAATGTCTTGACATTTTGAACAATTTGATTAATAATGTTATATATGAACGTGAAAATTTAATGTTATGAGTCTCATTCAACTCTTTCACGAATTTTGTATAATTCATTTTAGACAATAACTTAAGTCGCTGAAGCACTTCTCCTTGTAAAACATAGCAGCGTAGAAGATTCCGATGTGTAATTTTCTCAAAACCAATGAGTTTATTCAATGAAGATATGCACGATGATGTACTTATAATATCCTTTTTCTCGAGAATTACAGGTAAATTGCTGCTGTCAACATCCTTGAATGAATCTCGGATTATTTCAAACACTTCTCTCTTTTTATCTTCTTCGTTTCTACTCGTCTTCTGTTTTTTTCTTAGTGATTCATTGATAAAATTTGCTGTTATCGTTTTGAAGAAATCCAGATGGTCTGGTGAAATAAGAGGCACAACTTGATCCACGAAGCAACAAAATTCTCTCTCTAGTTTGCTGACGGAGGACATTGCAAATGAGAACTTTGCTTCTAGCGTACACGATACAATGACAGACGAGAGAGAAATGAACTTTTAGTAGCAACTTTGCCACCGTTGCCATAACGATCTTCAACCTGATGACAGTTTGCAATTGTTTTGTCGTCATGTGAGTGCGCTGGCAACTAAAATCTAATTGTATCACAAAGCAGTAGCGACAACAGGAATTGTAAGAACGCCAGATGAAATGACAATAGTGAGAGCGCCTAAAGAAATTGTTAAACATATACCAACGCCTTGTGTCACATTCTTAGCTATGGTCCATCTCTTTCTTAATTTATTATAATGTTCTAGTTTAAGTAATAATTGGGCTTCCTTATCTTTCATGTACCTGACTCTATCTTTGTGTTTTGCTATATCTATGTCATATGATAATGAAGGATATAAGGGGGCTGATGGTTCTTTTGTTTTTACATCTTCCATTTTTAAATGAATATTTTTGCTCATGGGTCATACTTTAAGGTACTTTCTTATTTGTTGTATTTTTTCCCATTTTCGCATCTATTTTAGCCCGTAAATTGGTGATTTTAGAGGTACTTTCCTATTTGTTGTATTTTTCCCATTTTCGCATCTATTTTAGCTGTTTTTTATAAATTTCAGGAGGACCCTATTTTTTTGTATTTTTTCATTTTTTGTATCTATTTTAGCTGTTTTTTTATAAATTTCAGGAGGACCCTATTTTTTTGTATTTTTTCATTTTTTGTATCTACCTAGGTGTGGGATTCGGTGCTGAGCGAAGCGATGCGCCGAATCCTATACCCTATACTACTTGGGTGACAATCTACATTTAAGATAAACGGAAAGTCGTGCGTGAATTTAGGAAGAAAATGTAAGTAACTCCCGCACTAATTGTAATGTATAGCGTGCGCCTCAATTTTCTTTTTTTCGATTTCACATAGTAAATGATAAACATTCCTTTATAACGAATGTGATGAGGCAATGGAAGCAATGGAATGAAAGGAAGCATATTTTCCTCGAACCAGCCTCAGCATGGATGCCACGTTTAATTTCTTGCAATTCTTCTTTTGTACCTTTCCTTTGCTGATCCCGGTGCACTGTCAGTATGAACGAGCAACTTGTAAGGCGTTTGCGAGCAAGGAACATGGTTTCTTTCTTCGAAGGTGCCTAGCAAAGAAGGTGGTCCCGAGAACAATGGCTTGGACATTAAAGACTAATCCTGGTAATCCGTTTTCTGAGGTTGCCTATCCTATGCTTCGCTCCGTGATCTCTGATTGCAAACATGAGACTGACCGCCATTTCTTCAATATGCGTAGGTGTCGAGGTCAACTTAAAGGACAGATTAGTCCTGATATCTGGTCTGGTCTTGACTGCTATGTTCGTGAAGTATGCAGACGTCGTACAGAAGAAAGGTGCGCTCATTTTCGTCAGCTACTTCAATCGTTAATCTCAAAAAGTGTTTGGTCCCAGTTCAGTGCCGTCGACAACATAGTGAATCTCTCTGATTTTGTGTTATCGAAATTCGAAGTGGAAATTCTTGGTTTTGGACTGAACTTTGCTCTTCCAAATTCTAAACGTCAGTTTCCCGACTTCGTCGCCAAGATGTTTGATTCCACGTTTCATAAAAATTTCATTTCTTGTCAGTTAAGTGATATTTTTCATTGTCTTAATACGTCCGATAGGGGTCAACCTAGATGGTATCAATTAGCAATAGAATCTTTACGTAAAAACAAATCCATTCGTATTTGTCAAGCTGATAAGGGTGGCAAAATTGTAATCCTGAATCCTAGAGATTATTCCAGCAAGATGTTTGATATTCTTTCCGATCAAGATACCTATCGTAAAGTTAGCTCTAATCCCTTGCCTCTGATGCAGAGGGATTTTAATAATGGCCTCAGATCTATTGGAGATAGGTATCCTGATCATCGTAACTATAATATGTCATTCAAATCTCATCTTCCATCTTTACCTTACGTTTATGGGTTGCCGAAGATCCACAAGGAGGAGTGTTCCTTGCGAATCGCCTTCCTTGCGAGTGTTGCTAGTTGCAAATCGCCTTCATACAAAATTTCCAAGGCCTTAGCTGGTTGCTTTCTCCTTTATTGGGGTCTTTCTCTCCTAGTCATTTGAGAAATTCTTCTGATCTACTTAGTAGAATTTCCGGAGTTTCTTTGAATCCTGGGGATACTTTCCTTTCTTTTGACGCTATTTCCTTATTTACCAATATTCCTCTACAGCCTACGATTGATTTCTCATCTCGTCGTCTTTCCTCCACAGTCCATAATTTTCCTGTGAGCATTGGTTGCCTGTTGGAGTTAATTGATCTATGTCATCGTTACAATTATTTTGCTTTTGAAAATGTATTTTATGACCAAATATTTGGTTTGGCCATGGGAAACCCTCTATCTCCAGTGTTAGCCAATATATTTCTTGAACATATTGAATCTGAATTAATCCCCTCTTATTCTGGTGTTCTTCCTGTTATGTCGTTATGTCGATGACGTGTTGGCCTTAGTTCCCTATAACTTGGACATCAACTCTTTTTTATCTTTCACTAATTCATTTTATCCTACTCTGAATTTTTCATATGAGTTGGAATGTTCTCACTCTATCGCGTTCTTAGATGTTCTTATTCGGAAAGTTGGTCAATCTTTGGGTTTTTCTGTATTTAGGAAAAGCACTCACCCTAACGCTTATCTTCACTTTTTCTCATTTCACCCTATGCTTACCAAAGTTAATGTCGCCCGGGGATATTGTTTCTTCGTGCGCTTCGCATAAGCAGCCCCGAGCATCTTGATGGTGAAATTGATTTTCTGTTTAAATCGCTTATGAAAACTTGCTTATCCTCACCATGTTTTAAATAAGGCCTTGTCTAAGGCTAAGAAGTTTTTGTCAGTACCCTATGTTTCTTGTCTGGATCGTCCTACTAACCACCATCTGGCTAGACACTACGATTCCAAAGTTGTGTTCCGATTTCCTAACAGTACTAAGTCTCATCTTATCCACAATAATTGTATGAAACCTACAGGCGGCGTTTATCGCATTAATTGTAAAAGTTGTCCCAAATTTTATGTAGGTGAGACAGGTCGTACGTTTGATGTTCGGTGTAAAGAACATAAAAGATCTGTTCAAAACTTTGATCCAAATAGTGCCATAGCTCAACATTGTATAGGTTCTGATCATGCTGTTGATTTTGATAACCATGATATCTTGTCTCGGTGTAACGATTTTCGTGTTAGACGCATACTTGAATCCTCTTTTATCAAGGTCAATCAGTCTGATGTCATGAATCAAAATTTGGGTTTCCACCAGCCTGATTTGCTGACAGTCAAGCGCGTTGTAAATACAGTAGTGTTCGTCGCTGATTTTGTGTACAATGATCTCTTACCATTTTATTTCACTTGAGAAGGGAAGCAGTGTCTTCCGAAACGTCGTGACTTTTTGGAAAAACATTTCTCCGTAACTTATTGTGGCATATTTTCAATTCGTCATGAGGCAATTATTAATTGATGATCATCATTTGCAATATGACAAACATTTGAATAGTAGCAACCACATATGTGCGCCCATCGTAATTTTTGCCGAGAAAACTCGTTTATGGCGCGTTTGTGAATAATAAAGGTGCACAAAGTAAACAAGATACATGTTAAAGAGATCAGTCAAAAGATAACTCAGAATGTGCTGAAGATAGAATGACAGTAGGAGACAGCGATTGATGACTCAGAGAACAATCTGGAAAGCCAGCCCATGTGTTATGTTCCATTATCATCCGCCACCTATTAATTTGCCGGTCTACGTCTCTGATCGGCGATACTGTTTCACATCTTAAACCTTGCCTCTCGCATCGTATTTTAAACGCATCATGAAGGATTATAGTGAATCATTTTTAAGTTTATATTTTAGTGTATGTGACAATTTCTACAAAGTCTACAACTACACATTTCCATAAATGAGCCTATTTGAAAAATGGACAGCCTTTTTCCGCGCGATGTCGACATATTTCTACATTCGGTGTTGGTCGCTCTAGGACACAATGGGCCTGGTGACGTAGAATAGTGACGATAAGACCGTACATCTAAGGTCAATCTGTTGTTATGAAATATCTGCTAGAATGTTTATATGAAGTGTGGTTTATATATACACGTATATATATATATATATATTTAAGCAAAAAGAGGTGAAAACAATGATAGGAAAGACAATACAACTCGAAAGATTGCAACAAGAAGTTTTGATGTAATACATGTACTTTTGTTTTAATCCCATTACGATCAAACCAGTATCTTTGTCAGCTGGTAACGTACAAGTGCACGAGTTGAACTCACAAGATGTTTTTACCTCTATCAATATGTTAGCTGCTGTTATTTGGTTACTCAGGATTACAAATATTGTAACCCTCTTTCATAAGTTAAAGACCAAATACAACATCGGACTCAATGCTAGTCGTGAATTCGAAAAGCTCAACCACAAAATCATAAAACTACAATGTGATATCACATTCCTGTCCAAATGCTCAAAATATGGCTTGATTCCCAAATTTTTAAGCCTCAAAGACAAGAATAACCTATTGAACCGTGACATTATTCATGATCGCCAATTACGTAAGATTTCGAGGCTAATTTCACAACACAAATCTAAGGTCAAGCACCTCCGTAGTAAGTTGGCTAAGATTCGAGAAACTATTTTCTCTAAGTTGAATTACTTGGACCAAATGATTTTCATAAAGTTGTTTACCAGAGAAAATCAAAACCTTTTAAAATCCATTTCAGAAACCCATCAAAAAAAGTTTCTCAAGTTATATGTAGAAAACAAGTTAAGTACCCGCAACGGTACGGTACACAACTTGAGCAAGGTGACCCTCACGCATGACCAAAATGAAATTTTTAAGACAGGGCTCAAACAGCCTAGCAGTCCTAACGGCAATGGAAACGAACATCTGACTTGCGCGTTGGAAAAAGTGGTGGAGCGCCTGAAAAATAAAATCTCTAAGAGAGATTGCAATGAGGTGAAACTTGCGTTACAAAATTACAATAAGCGCATGTTTAACGTTACCAAGACGCCACAAGCCAAACATAACCAAGATGTAGTGAAGTCCCTTAAACTAAATAAAGACATCAAAGCTGTCCCATTGGACAAAGGTGATGGTATAGCTATTCTAGATGCTGATGAATATGTAAACAAGCTCAATGCTATCATTGAAGATACTACCAAATTTACTGCTATCCCACACAACCAAAATGAATTGATGCTCGATCACCCTGTTATAAAACAACAGAATAAACTAAAATACTTTTTGAACAAATATGTGAAACCTTACGTGGACTCCCAAATGTTCACTAAAATTACTCCTAGTGGGTCTTGTAGTGGCAAACTTTACGGCTCTGCCAAGGTACATAAAAATAATGTACCTCTTAGACCTATTGTTGCCAGTTATGGTACGGCCGAATATAACCTTGCCAAGTACCTAAACCAGTACATTACTCCTATAATTCCTACGGAGTACTCAATACAAAATAACGCTGATTTGCTAGACAAACTCGCTAGCTACAAATTCTCATCGGATTCGAAACTCATCAGCTTTGATGTTGTTAGTCTATTTACTAACGTCCCTCTCAAAGAAGTCATTGATCTAGCATGTGATAAGGTGTATAGTTCCAATAACACAAAACCACCGTACAGTAAGGACACCTTCAAAAAATTACTTCAATTCGCCACTGGTGGCATTTTCTCTCTGGAACACACAGAAGAAGAGATGGATGACACGACGACGAGAAGAAGGGAATCGCTGGAAGGACTGTATCAAGAGAGACCTGGAACACACAGAAGAAGAGATGGATGACACGATGATGAGAAGAAGGGGACGGCCAAGGAGTCGCTGGAAGGACTGTATCAAAGGACGCCTGGAACGCACAGAGCAACTTTCCATTGCAAATTTCAAGTGGAATGATTAGACATAATTCCGATGGATTCTTTTAAGGAATTTCTATGAACTGTCCTTTCGAATTTCCTATGGGATTATTGGACAATTTAAGTTGATCTATTGACATTTCTTAAAATTTCATTAAGAATGTCGAAAGACTCTCGACTGATATACTGTACAAGCATCATTCAACCCCATTAAAATCAATAACATCCATAAATTAACAATAAAGATAAAAAAACTCCACACGTTAGAGCAAAATTTATTTGCTCTTCTTTAGGCATGCCAAATCAACACTATTTGACATCACAATCTGTGATTCATTTCAAATGAATATCAAGGTAAAAAAACATAGCACAAGCAATAAAGAACGAAATACAGATTTGAAGACACACCAGCGAAAGTCCTTGCTTGTGACATTAATTAAATGCAAGTGATTCTTCTAAGATAACTTTATCATGACAATGCGATAATTTCCAAGCCCCTGTTTTGCACAATTTTGTTAAGTAATGAATTATCAAAAATTCAATTTCTTGGGAGACTTCTTGCAGGCGCAATAAATGAGGAACTTGCAACAACGTTCGCGAAGACTGTGTCAAAATTATTCTATCGAGTCTGTACAAAATAACTTGTGAAAGATGATCTGCAATGACTAGATAACTGTAACGCATATAATAATCTTTTGACTAGAAAAAATGCTAAAATTGAGCATCTATCTGAATATTCTGATTATGAGAACACACATAATATACATGTACAAGCAAATGTCCTCAATAATTACATTTATCTGATTCACTAGATCCATCGATTATATTTGCTCTTCATAAAAGGCACACCAAGAATTTGTATTTGAATGTCAAGAAGTCAAAGCTGATGATAATACCAAAGAAAAACTGCTTAATCAACCTCGATTTAGACTTACTACCACAAGTGCAAATAGTTGATAGCCTGAAACTACTTGGTGTTGCGTTCTCCTCGAACTTAAAGTAGGATCAGCACATAAATATAACTTTGAAGAAGTGCAACTCTTGTCTATACGCTCTTCGAGTCCTTAGACCAATTGTTTCACTAAGAACTTTAGAGAATACCTGTAAAAGCATCATTTTCCGTTTTTGTGTGCTTGCCTTTTCATCTAGAGGACCGTCTTCAACATTTTTATAAACGATGTCATCGTATTATTCACGAACGAGAGTGCAACTGTGATGTATTTGAGGACATCAACAACCGTCGCATGAGGCTTGCCTGCAAACTTTACAAATCTGCTGAAAGCATGACAAGCTATCCTCTCCATGAGTTCATCCCCCATCGTTACGAAAGAAGCAGTCAGTACTATGTTGAAATATCAAAAATTCCTGAAGGCAGCGCCAGTTTCAGTTGTTTGTCTCGATGTATCTCAACAGTATTCACCTTGAATGATTTATACCTTAGTCACTTTTATAATCTGAAATGTAAAATCGTGTATTTAATTTGATTGCCATTCCAAATATAAAACGCACACTCTCTCTCTCTCTCACCAAATAAACACTATTTGACATCACAATATGTGATTCGAATTCAAAGGAATACCACGGTAGAAAAATATAGCACAAGCAATAAAGAGCGAATAACAAATTTAAAGACATAGCAACGAAAGTCTTTGCTTGTAACATCCATCCAGCCATCCAGTCACTATACATTTGCCCATGGTAAAATCTAAGATCTGCAGACACATGACATGTTTTGTCATATCAGTAATGTTCATGGACGTATGGATACATTCATTTCTAGACGATTTCTAGAAGATATCCATTTTGACATTGTCACTGTTAGAGTAAATATGCATAATCTATCATTTTTATGCGTCAATCAATTTACATTGATACAATCTATAGCAGGGATGGGCCAAGGCTAGTGGTGCACCGGTTAGTAATTTTGATATGTGGCTGAATACCCAAATATTCGACTGACAGTGTCACAGATAGATCAGGTACCAATACATGCCGTATATAACATACATGAGCACAACTGTATACAGTTGACAAACACGTGACCGAACTGCGAGAATCAATCTCCTCTTGCGCGAACCCTCAGTCTCGTGGTGGACCAAATGCTCCGCCTAGTATCCGAATTTGATCAGAGAAGTGCACGCCAGTGTTGCTAACCCAGTTAATTCAACATTTACTTACTGTCTAAAGCAGAGAGGAAGTCCCGTGAAATTGGCTCCTTTTGGGGGCATTGGGGAAGGCGTTGCTGATCCTGCCCGTGATGCTGTGCGTCGCCATGTAGCCACGGCTGAAAGCGATGGTGAGGATGTCCCTTACCATCTCCCTCATCCCCCTACAATTAACATTGCGGAGCCTTTTCTCCGCCAAACATATGTCGAAGTCGCGGTTTAGTTTCTTCTGAAAAGTAACAATAGCGAAATTAAGTGATATGCCAATATAGACGATGTTGATGCCATTCATCTCAATTTTGATCCGACGCAGGCAAAAAACGGAAAGCTCTCAAATTTTTACATCAGTAATACAAAATAAATGCAGGGTGTCCAGTGTCCACCCTATCTGACGAAAATAATTCGCGTCCAATTCTCGCACACGATAAACGTTTATGAGTGTCTAAGTTTTCTACTTGAATGCTTGCAACAGATGTGCATAAAGCAAGCTTCACACTATAAAAAGTGCTCAAGTTCATCATGTGATATCAGGTAATATCCTCATTTTCACTGTAGTAATAGATTGATCACATTTCAGGTTTCGAACTTTTATTACTTCATTTACGTACTATATTCGATTGAATTTTCAAAGTACATTTTCATTTTTAGGTGTTTTGTTTAATCAATGGTGAATAGCTTTTGTGACCTTTTTATTTATTAGTTCGAGGAGCTCATGGTGATGCATATATTTCATATATTTAAGGCTCAGCAAGGGCATGTGCCACTGTTTGGACTTCACATCCTAAAAATATGTATTAGAAAATTAGAATTTATTTATTCACATATTATATTGTACATGCAGAATGTGGAATGGTCACAGGAACATTTACATTAGTTATCTGAATCTATTCACTAAACAAATACATGTAAAGTCACCTTGGTGAACTGTCCAACTAAATCGACATTCTGGAGGCAGTTCATAGATTGTCAAGAATCAAGACTTCTATATTGAGGAGTTTCAGAATGGAAATTGTGCTCACATAACTTGTGGATGACCTTTGATCACTTTGCACCACATGTAATATATTCCCTATCAACAGCATCAATAGAGAGGGAATAATGAATTTGGTTCAGCAATATTACCTAGAAATTTCTCCAGATATTCTTGATAAATAAGATTTTCAACTAATAAAAAATAGGGCTAACAAGCCGTGATTGACAAATTGTGACACTTACGTAGCCCTCTCTCCAAATTGTGGAGTATCGAACATCATCTGAGACAACCTTCTCAGCACATTTCTTCTGCGGTGAATCATGGAAAAATGACTCATCAGCTATGGCTGCTGCACCATGTTCTCCTAAAACAAGAAATTTAAATTGGAAAAAATAATAACATACTATACTAAACATTAAAGCTACAAAATACTTTAGAGTAAGAAATAAATAAATATGCTTTAATTCAGTTTGAGGTACCCTTCTAGTTTTGATTTTATATGCACAATTACCTTCATCATTTCCAGCTCACCTCACCAGGCGTGATCATACCACGTTTCTCCAGCATGATTAAGAAATCATAGTACGGTAAAGATTGATCACGCGGTTAGAAAAAAATGTATGTATGCGGGAAACCGTGCTCTGATCACGATTGATGGATGGAAATCGCATATCAGTATGTCCGCTATCTTGAATTCTGTCATTGGAAATATACACAAATACACAAGATTCAAGCTTGTACCCGTTTTTCTCTAAAGGTACGCAAGGTTCAAGCTTCATACTTGAGAGACTAAAACTTTAAATTTGTATGCAAAAAGTCAGCTCAATCGAACAGAAATTGACGAAGTTATAAGCGTTTAGTTTTCGTCACTTTCTTGGGACACCCGGTGTGCACTTGTATATATATATATATATATATATATATATATATATATATATATATATATATATATGAAAATGAGAGACATATGAGAAAGAAAGCAATCAGTGAAATAAAAAAATATCGCAAACTTTAGCATGCATACTCTCTGTATTGTGCTGTGAAAATGTGAGCAAGAGGTTTGCTATTAGTAGTAAGCCCGTGACAAATTGAAGGACAAATGTGCAGCGATGAGTCATCGATACTGACTCACCCCCCTATGGAAAGAGGAAGAACATGGCCAAGGATGTGTTGGGGAGGATGGGTCCGAGTGGAGGAAACCGTTCCCTACCCCCTCCCCTCCTGTGAGGTTGCCAGGTGTTGGTCGTTCACGTCTCCGGTTAAGAAAGTGCAGGTTTTGGATGTTTTGGGATGAGAAAGGTCCTATTTCGGGGTGAAGGAGTGTCCAGATGGACAAACGGAGGGCAGATTCGGATTTTAAGTGCAATTTTACATCGGTAAGGTGAATTCCAAGTCAATCGGAAGAAAAAGTGCTGACCCCCCCGTCAGACTTCCAACTTGGGTGGGAGTGATCGTAGAAAGTCGTGCCATAGCTCGTTTGAAAGCTGATAGTGAGACCAATGCAATGAAAAGCATCGTTTGTCCAAGTCTCTCTTGGTTTAGGTGTTAAATCAAAAAGTTAAATTTTTGAAAATCGCGAAACGAACTTAGGATTTTTTCGCAAAAATAAAATCTCGTTTTTGGACTATAGCGGGAAAACAAAGCATCGTATGAGAAAACTGAGACCAGATTTGGAATCAGCGTGATGTTTTAACATCTGTAGGGTGGATTTTGAGGGTCGTGGAAGTGAAATGAAATTTTCGAATTTTTTATGGTTCGAATTTTTGATGTTTGGCGAAAGTAAGGGAAATAAATTATTAATATTATCTTTATGATCTTTTATGTTTGCACGAAAGTAAGCCGGATGACTTCCTCAATTTTGTAGTTTTTGATAGTCTATCTAAACACTGCTGCGACATTTATTACAAATCAAGCAATTCGCTTGATTTTCTATAGTAGAATTTTTGGATTTTTCTCTATATTTGTATGTATTATTGTCATTCAAATTGTCTTCTGTCCTTGAAATAGTACTAAGTAAAGACAAGAAAGACAAGACAAGTAAATTGCTTTGTTTAAGGAAAGTCCTTGAATCATATTGTAATATATTAGTTTTTTTGTATAAATTCCCTTTCTTTAAAACTGCACTTCTTTGCGGATTAAATTTTTAGCTTCAGCTTCAATCGATCGGATTATGTTCGGAAGTTAAAAATACCTTTTGACAAAAATACAGTTCATTTGCCACCTCAAATGGATGATCAAGTAGAAAAAAATTTAAAGCTTTTTGAGGCTGAAGCTAAAAATTTGATGCGCAAAGAAGTGCAGTTTTTAAAGAAAGGGAATTTATACAAGAAAACTAATAGAATAAAATCTGATTCAAGGATTTTCGTTAAACAAAACAATTTACCTGTCTTTCCGCCTGATAAGTCAAATCGGAACGTAATCGTAGATAAAAAGTATTGCCGTAAAACGGGGTAACTTTGAAAGCTTTTTTCAGTTAAAAACACGATTAAAATTTTTTATCATTCGGATCCCTAAGGTTTCTACCCATGAACTGCAGAATTGGTATTTTGCACAATCTAGACAGTTTATAGAGCTTAACTATTGCTAGTATGAAAAATCGATAAGGTTACTTAATAGAAAACATTTTTTTCCAAAAACGGGGTAACTTTGAACAGACACATTTTTTCATATACAATGCTATATTTGGATCATAACAAGTTCTTTTAGTTAACTATTCCGTAACTAAACAGTTAAAACAACATAAGTAGTATATAGTGTGACATCCGGCGCGACGCTTCGCTTCGCTTTGCTTCGCTTCGCTTGCGCCGCATGTCACACTTTTGCGGGGGTTTTCAAAATTTTCAAAAAAATCAAAATTTCAAAAATTTAGGTAGATTTCAAATTTCACGTGGCCGAAGGGCGAAAATTTAAGTTGTCTCAAAATATCACGTGGTCTAAGAATTTTGAAAATTTAGGCAGACGAAAATTTAAGTTGTCTCAAAATATCACGTAGTCTCAATATACCAGAAGATTGTATTCAAAATATTTATTCAAAATATTTCTTTAAAAATGGAAGAAACAAAAATGGAAGAAACCGCAAGAATATATCCTTCGTTATCATATGAACGTAGTTCTACTTTAATGGACATTGAAAAAATGAATAAAGAAAAACACAAAGATAGAGTACGTTATCTGAAAGATAAGGAATCTCAATTATTATTAAGATTAGAGCATTATAAAAAACTAAGAAAGAGATGGACTAAAGTTAAGAATGTAACACAAGGAATTGGCATATTCTTAACAATAAGTTTAGGTGCTTTAACAATTGTTATATCTTCAGGTGTTTTAGTAATTCCAGTAGTTGCTACAGCTTTAACAGGTACGGGTGTTTTTGCAACTTCATTTGTTACAATGTTAGATAAATCTTTAATAACTAAGAAACGAAAATCATTAAAAACTAAGCATTTACATATTAAAGAAGTCTATGATAAACTACATTACTACTTTCAAAGAGTATGTGATGATAATGTTATTACGTTAGATGAGATTGAAAAATTTGATCAAATAGCTAATGAAGTAAATCAAACCTTTTAATTACAGTCCGAAAAAGTTGATGATAAGAATAAAGAGGATGGTAACATTTCTAATGAAGAAAATGACAAAATTTTTTTAGAAGAGCTAAAATCTTTAAGCGAAAATTTAAGCAAAACTTTATTAAACAAAACTTTATTAAACAAAAATTAAAACGAGAAAAGTTGAAATGAAAAGATGTCAGACAACAAAGCAATAAAAAAATAATTTGTTCAGTAAAATGTTTCTGCTGTATTCCAATGTTACCACAAAATTCAAACATTATATTTTAAAAATGGATGAAATTAGAGCTGAAAATTTTAAAAGAATAAAACAATTAGAAGAGTTAATAAAACAAAGAAATATTATGAAAGAAAATCATCTTCAACATAGAATGATAAAAGCTGGTATTCAATCTGATATCTTTGAAAAAATGCAGCAAACCGAGCAAGTAAAAACTGATTTTGAAAAAACTATAAAACCATTTAAAACTCTTGAAAAAGAAAGTACAAATAATGATAAAAAAATTGATATAACAGATCCAGAGCACAAAACTATATTAGATGACTATGGATTACTAGAATCAAACATTAATAAGAAATTACCAAAATCTATGCAATTTGAACATTCTATTTCATTTATAGATGGAAAAACAATACCTAGATTTTATCTCGGACAAAAAGAAATATTCCCACTACCTTTTCGAGGTTTAATTTTTTCACCAGATAAATCTCCTTTTAATTTAGATAGAAATTTTGTTAATCTTTTAAGAGGAGCAGATTTAAATAATTATGCTGTAGATGATCTTATAAAATATAAAGCTATGTTAGATAGAGTTGGTGCAGTAAAAACTCTTAGACGTTATAAACAATTAGAAAATTTATTATCAACGGGAGTTAAAGTAGGGAAAGGTTTATCTGAAAAACAGAAAACAGAAACAACCATATTTTTACCAGATGATCCCCAAGAATTACTAAATGGATTAAATATTTTAATATCTGCAATAAAAGAAGGACATAATTCTAGTTTCAATGAAATTCATGCTATATTAAAAAGACTGTTAGAAAAGAAGATTCTAAATGAAGAGGATTATAAAAGTGTAGCTGGAATATGTTGTTGTTTTTAATTTTTTATAAAAAAAATATTTCATAAAAAAATATTTATTTAATTTTTTTAGTTTAAAAATGTGTTCAGCAGATTTAGACAAAATTAATAATCATTTAGAAAATTTGACAGAGATTTTGGGTTCATCAAAATTTAGTACGACGTTAAAAATTATAACAACTACTTCATCACACACTTGTAATTTAGAACCCATTCTACATTTGGAACAAAATAAAAATTATCAAATTGCATTGACTAGTTTCTCTACATTTAACACTATTCAAAACGTTATAAAAGATGTGAATGATCAATTTAGATATTCTACTGATAAAGGCAAAACATGGAAAATATTAACTTTTCTTCCTGGTTCTTACGAAGTTGAATCAATATCAAATGAAATTAAGAGACATTTAGGTATACCATTTA
The DNA here is from genome assembly GCA_907163375.1 of Prostheceraeus crozeri. Taxonomy (NCBI): domain Eukaryota; kingdom Metazoa; phylum Platyhelminthes; order Polycladida; family Euryleptidae; genus Prostheceraeus; species Prostheceraeus crozeri. The sequence goes on along the minus strand of CAJQUW010011539.1, from coordinate 145,539 downwards.
AAGATAAGAAACAATTACATTTTGCAGTTGAACCGGCAGTCAATAAATTTTCTCTTACTTTAGACGAAAATCATCAAGTTGATTTTAATCATGATAGATCATTGTCAAAGCTATTAGGATTTAATAAACAAACCTATTGTCAAGGTTATCATTTAGGTGAGAAGATTCCAACAATAACTGAAATAAATTCAATTGTTGTACATTGTGACATTATTGAAGGAGGATATATAAATGGTAAATTGTCAAATTTAATATTCAGTTTTCCAGCTTTTACTGTACCCATTGGTTATAGATTAAATGTATTTCCCCAAACATTAATATATTTTCCTATTACAAGAAAAACTATTAACAACATTAACATGAGAATCACTGATGAAAAAGGAAAAGAAATAAATTTTGGAGGTGAAGAGATTATGATAGATCTTTTGGTTCGGGAGGTATAAACTCCTACGCGAAGCTAGAGAAGTCTAATTTTCTTCTTCTTCGTTAGAAACAAAAATAAAATAAAAATAAATTTTTTTATTAAAAAATTAGTGAAGTACCCCCATTAAATAAAAAAAAACTTAAATTTAATCATCATCCAAAGTTATCTAATAAAGTTTTGTCAGTTATTTGTGGAAGATCAGGATGTGGAAAAACATATCTATTATTTAAAATTTTAACGACTCCAAATTTCTTGGATTATAACAATCTTATAATTTATACAACAACAGCAGAACAACCCGTCTATCAATTTTTAAAATATGGATTTGAAAATAATCTTAAAAAGACAGCAATTGCTTCATTATTCAAAGAATATGAAAAATCTGAAGATGAAGAAGAAATAAGTTCGTGGTGTGAAGAAGCAGCAAAAAATAATCAGTTAGTAGAATCTAATAAAAATAAGCATATAAAAATACAATTAATAGATGATAGTGGTAATATGCAAGATCCCAGAAAACTAGATAAAACAATGAAACATTGTGTAATTTTTGATGATTGTGTTAATGATAGAAATCAGTCAGTTCAGAGAAATTATTTTACAAGAGGTAGACATAATAACTGTAGTGTATTTTATTTAACACAAAGTATATATTCATTAGACGGAAGTGTTATTAGAAAGAATGCAAATATATTTATACTATTTGAAATAAATGCAAGAAACTTAAGTGATTTGCTAAGAGATTTATGCGTAAGAAATAAAGATGAATTTAAACAATCGTGTAACAAAGCTTGGTCAAAAGATTATGGATTCATTACAATTAATATTGATAAAAAAATTCATGATAGAGTTATGGAAAATATTTTCGCGGAGTGATCGATAATTTTTTCTTATAAATTTTTTGTTAATAAAAATAAAAAAAAATATGTTGAATGATTATAAGATAGAGCATGTACCAGTTTTAAAAGATTATCGTCATCCTACAAATCCTGTAAATTTGAAGAAAGAAGTTAGATTTTATTATCATCATAAATACGTAGCGCTCGTTACAGATTATAAAACAAAACATGGTATTAAACCGTGTGTTAAAACAAAAGACTTTCCACTTTGTTTAAGAAGTTTCCGAGTATTTTTGGCGTATAATAATTTATGGTGGTTGGTTAAGAAAGAATATTTAACAACACATGAATTAGAAACATTACATCAATTACATATTCCTGTGTATATGTAAAAACGGAACCGAGGTTCTATGTAAAAATTCATTTCTTCTTTTAAAAAATATGAATCGTGAAATGTCTCTCGGACAAACGTCTAGGATTGATGAATTAATCAAGAAACAAACTGCTGAGTTTGATGCGCAAATTAAACATAGTAAACGTAGTAAACGTATTAAAAAACAGAAACGTACTAGGCGTAGTATTAGACGTAATACTAAAAAACAGAAAAGTGGAACAAAAGAAATATTAGAAACTCCTATTACTGATATCTTTTTTGATGATAGAATTAAGGATGAACTTGGTGATGATTTATGTAATTTATTTAATCCAAATGAAATTAAATATGAAAATGTATCTTTTATTAATGTAGTAAATGATATGCGGAAACTTTTAGCAAATGGTAAAATTATTAATTTACTTGGAAAAGTTGTTAAAGATCAGGAAAATATAATTCAAAATTTTTACGTAACCTTCTATAATAAAAAATCATTTGAAACATGGTTTTCGAATCTGGATGAGAAATCCGATGCTAACGAATGGATTTTTACAGGTAATATTAAATATGAAGATTTTGGAATGAAGTTAGTACAAAGATCGCATAGAGGGGCAGGGATTAATATGAAATATAGAATCAAAGAATATTTCGGTGAATATTGTTATATTCCTTCTGAAGATTTTTGTTTTATTAAATGTTATAATGTTTTACGAGGTTTTAATGAAGAACAAGGAGAAATGATGAAAGAAATGTTTAATAATTTTTTATATAAAGAGAAAGCCACATCTAGAACAGGAGTAATGTCAAACTGCACATTTTCTCAATTCAATAAATATTTTGGAGAATGTGTTCAATATTATAGTCCTGCCAATCGTCATTTAAATCCTAGAGGAATTGAAACGCTTCATAATTATGTTTATTACAATTATTTTCACGCAGGTTCAACAATTGGTCACTATTGTTTAATTAATAAATCTCATAAATTAAAAGCTATTAGAGAAATTGAAAATAATTTCAAACCCATATATAAAACAGTTACTGATGAAAATCTAACAACGCGTCCATATAAAATCATAACAAAGAAAAAAATTGACTATAGTTCAACATATATTTGGGATCTCGAAACTTTTCCCGATCCTAACTGTTCAACAGCTCATCCTATTCCTTACGCTGTAGGAGCTATTAATTTTAATAAATTTATATGTTGTTTACCGAAACAAAGATTGAAAGAATTAGAAACACATTTGTTAAGTGATATGATTAAAATTAAACGATCAAAAGATGAAGATGAAATTAAAAAACTTTAAAAACAGATTAATGAGTATAATAATTTAACTGAATTAGAATTTAATAAACTTCAAAATTGTGTGAAAATATTTACGAGAACTGAGGATGGTGAATGTCCAATCAGGGGAAACCCAGAGGACGTATGTCCGATCCATCAATTTTTTAAAACTCTTGGAAAATTTAATTATTCGAGAGTAACTTTAATAGCTCACAATTCATCAGGTTTTGATTCCTACTTTCCGATAAAAGCTAATTTTAAATGATCTAAACCGCCTCTTAAAACTTCAAGAGGAATATTGACTGCTTCCTTAAAAAATCCTTATACAACTGAATGTGTTAGTAGATACATTCAAAAATCTTTTAGATTTAAAAACAATATGAAAAAAGATTCACCTTCAGGTAAATTAGCACTTCAAACTATTATAATGAAATGTAGTTATCAACATGTAAAAACAAGTCTTTCTAAATGGTGTGAGAATTTTAAAATTCCTACGAATGTGTGCAAATTAAATTATGAAATTGGAGACATAACACATGAAAATTATAAAGAAAAAGAAAATGAATGGAGACCATATTTAGTTAACGATATTCTTTCCTTAGCTTTTTGTATCTACAAATATAATAATGTTATGCGAGATTTAGTTGGTGAAGATATAACTACTAATTTAACATCCTCTGCTTTAACATTTAACGGTTGGATGAAAAGCGTACAAAATGACAATATAAATATTCATTCTCATATAGATTTATGGGCTAGAAATTATATTAGAAAATCTGTTAAAGGTGGAAGAGTTTCAGCAAATATAAGAAAATACATATCGCCATTTTGTAGCATCTTGTTACCAATATTAAAACAGTATTTACCTGGTCGCTGCGCTGGGGGGACTTTGTCCCTTGGTCGCTACGCTGGTGGGGCTTTGTCCCCTGGAAGTAATTTTATAGATTTAATGAAACAGTATCGAGATTTAGGAGATAAAACTGAAATTTGTAAGAAAATTTCAAATCAACTACTTGAACAAAAAAATGAATTTCTAATGGCTTTTGATGCAACATCTTTATATCCATCAGCTATGTATGATGAAAATTCAGAATACCCTAAAGCTGAATCAGCTAGAAAATTTCGTCAAGAAGAAGAGCGGGAAATAGTATATAAATTTAATACACAAACATTTAGACCTAAAACTGGAATATTCTCTGTTGTGTTTCAATATCCGAATGATATGTTTTTCCAACCAGTTCCTATAAAAGATAAAGTTAAAAATCAAAATAATAATTCTCATGTAAAAGTAATCAGGGTTAGAAATGGTATATGTTATGATGTATTAACTTCTATAGACATACAAGAAATTGTTAGATGTGGGGGAAAAATCTTACATATTACTGATGGTATAATTTATGAAAAAAATTATCAAGTTTCACCATTTCGAAATTATATTGAAAAACTTTTTAATTTGAGAAAAAGATATAAAACAGAAGGAAATACTGTAGGTGATGAGTTAATTAAATTATTGATGAATTCGCTATATGGCAAAACTGTGCAAAAAGATATAACCACTAAATATCATTTATGGAATGAGAATACATTTAGAAAAAATTTCACTCAAGAAGTAAAAGATTATGAAACATTAAATGATGAACAATATTTAGCGAAAGTAGAAATGGAAGATGATGAATTTCTCAAAACTAATATTGTAAAAGATGGGAAGACGTCATTCATGCCATCACACTTAGGTTCTTTCATTCTTTCTCACTCTAGAAGAATCATGAATAACTTTATTTTAGAAATTAATGGTTTCAAAGAAAAATACATTCATTATACAGATACTGATTCAATATATATTTCCAATGAGCTCTTTAATAAATTAGACGCGGCTGCATATGTTGGAGGAGAATTGTGTCAAGGGAAAAATGATTATGGAAATGGCGGAATTATTTTTGCAATGTTTATTGCACCTAAAGTAAAATACTGTATTACTGTAGATGAGCAAGGGAGACTTAGTGAAAAGAAAACATTCAAAGGATATTCACAAGATAAAGTAAAAGTAGAAGATTTTCTAAAATTATATTCGGGGAAAACATTATCGACTACAGTTAATAAACCATGGAAAAGATCTTTAGAAACTGGAATTAGTATTCCTGATAAAAATAATAATACTGAAGAAAAAAAATTTTCTGGTCAAATAAATATTCTTAAACGTCAAGCACCTGATGAAAATGAAATTATGTTACCTTATAACGGAGAAGATATTCAAGCTGAAATATTTCAAACAATCATCTTTGAGAGTAATTTAAGTGATGATGATGACACGTGGGAATAATAATTTTTTTATTACATCTAAAAATTTTATAACATCTAAAAAATTTATAACATCTAAAAAATTTATTACATCTAAAAAATTTGTTACATCTAAAAACTTATTACATTTAAAAATTTTATTACATATGAAAATATATTTATCGAATATTTTGGTATTTTCTTTTAAGTTTTATCATATTAAGTTTCATCATATAATGCTTTATCAAAAGATAATTTAAATTTATTTTCACTAACTATTGATTCTTCATCATCATCATCAATTGATTCTTCATCATCATCATAAATTGTTTCTTCAACATCATAAATTACACTTTTTGGTATAGGATGCCATTCCCTGATAGGATACTATTCTCTTATTGGAATATCTAACTCTAAATTACATCTTTTATCTGATAATAATATAATAGAGAAAAATATTGGTCTTTGATCTCTTTTGGAAAATTTAATAACACCACTATAATCTGAATCACTTTTAGTTTTTATTAAAGATGATAAAATTTTAAATTGATTAGATGTAAATCCTAATTTAAATTTTGTAGACCCGACGCATAGTTCTCTAACAGTATCTTCAACTATACCATCATTATTATTTTCAATTGTAAGAAAATGAAATTTAGATAAATTTTTATAATTACTAATATTTTTATAATCTTTTTTACCATTTACACCATTTTCAGATGTTTCTGAATCATCATCTATATTATCATCATCTATATTATTATCATTATTATCATAAGATTCTTTAAGATTGGGCAAAGCCCTAGAACCTTCGGTTCGTTTATTATGATTATGGTCATTGTTAATAGTATAAGGTGTTGTCCACATATAGATTTTCTCTTGTTGAGCTAAACCATTTATATAAGATTTTAACAAATTAATATTTAAGTTGGAATATAATCCTATATACGTATCATCATCATATCTTTGGGGCATTTCTAATGTTTCTTGTTTATAAATTGTGTCTCTATAATAAACTTGACATAATAATTCTTCATTATGTTTTTTACTCTCTATGTGAATGTTATATTGATTTTGATCGTCAACAAATAATCTAATTTTTTCTTTGGAAAAAGATTTTAATTTTTAACTAATTCTTTAATATTGATATAATTAATAATTTTAGTTTCTATCCAATCAGTATTACTAATCGGCAAAACTGCTCTAATAAAACCGAAAACATTATTATGACCTATTATAACCATATTTTCTTTATTTAATTCAACATAAGCTACATCATTATATTTACTTACAATCTCCATAAATTTAATAAATGGATCACCTGGAAAAATACAATAATTGGTTTCTATAGAAGGTAAACCTTTAGTCAGTTCTCTAAATATTTCGGCTTGTAATTCAAATAAAATATTAACATCTATACATGGATTATTATTATTATTATTATCAAAACATTTATTTTCAAATCTCGTTGATCTTGTCGAATAAGAAGAACAGGATGATGCGGACGAATATAATTTTTTTAAATTTGCTTTTTCCATTTTTTTATTTTTATTAGAAAAAATTTTATTTTTTAATTTTTATTAGAAAAAATTTTATTTTTTTATTTTTATTAGAAAAAATTTTATTTTTTTATTGTTAAAAAATGATGTTACCAAATGTTGGTGGAGGTGCATCTAATCCCGAATAATTAGAAATAGAAATAGAAAATTATATCATGAAAACTGGAGACGTTTTATCTGGTCCATTGCACCCATGTACGTTGTCCTAAAAGGGAACATTTGTTGATTATTGGTAATTACCATCGCCCTCTTATACTTGAACCTATTTTACTGAAAGCGAACGATAGCAATAATTTGATGAACGAACGAAATGGAGCTTTTGCTCTAAATCTGAATTTGTAAATTTCTATATACTACCCACTTTGACAGCAAGTAATGTGAATTTAGCGGTTTTTTCTGCTTGCAAAAATAGTGTATAGAACATAGCATTCCATGATTGTACTGTGTCCGATATCTGGTGCTTAGCGTTTTGAACTGTATTTATTCTGTAAAGAGGCATTTAAGAAGTTTCTATCATTCTTTCGTGTTGGTTCCCGCTGATGATGATGCAATAGAGGCATTGAAACATGTCCGGTCAAGAATTTCGATAGTTTTTTCTTTTCTATTTGAATATGAAACGCTTGGGCAATATTTGTCAAAATATATATATTAGAATTTTGTTTAATCAGAGAAAAATAGCTTGTATTGGTACTCAGAGTTTCATGTATGTGGTCATACAATCATCAGCCAAATGAACATTGCAATCTACAGCTTTTGTTTAATATCACAGATAGCCTAAATAGTAGTCAGAAGTGTGCGGGGCGTAAAATTCACAGACTGAAGTTAGCAAGCAAGTGCTTGTCTCTGTGCCGACACTTTGACACCAGTTCACTTCTCCCGTTTAATAATTTGCCAGTCTGATCCGTCAGAATGAAATATTTTTCATAAAGACACAAATCACATTTTGATACACCAGGCTTGAATGGCTTGCATCTCCTTCTTATTGACCATACTACTTTAGGATTTTTATTGCCTTCTTTTAATTTCCAATATTCTTTTGATAGTTCAGTTTCACTTTTGTATTTCTCATGATTGAAAGATTTTTTGTGATTCGCAAATCTTAATTTGAAAGTTCCTTCACATATCCCGATGTATTTTCTGTCTTCATATTTGGAGTCGTCGCAGGAGATTGTTGCTTCATACACCATATTCTTTGTGAGACATTCGTTTCTCAGGGGGCATTGCTCTTTTTAAGATATAAAAAAAGCTGTGTATATATATATAATATACAGGGTGGGCGGAAAGTTAATACCTATTTTGAATTGTCCCTAATTCGCTAAGTGCAGCTCAGGTTCGCATTATATTCAAGCATGATGTGTATCAAGCCTTGCCATTTTTCTCTTCAAAGTCTTAAAGTTAGATTATTAGTACTTTTGGATTTCTAAGTAATGGGAAGAAGACCGTTCCAGGACAAGACAAATTCAGAAAAATTGGTATCTTTAAAAACGACATAAATTCATGAATTTTAACCCTTTTTCAGGTTTTTAAGACCTAATTTCATAAATTTAGTCCATTTAAAAAGTACCATTTTTGAAAAATTAGTATTTTTAAAAACGACATAAATTCATAAATTTTGGTCATTTTTTCAGGTTATGAAGACCTAAATTCATAAATTTAGGCGTTTTGAAAATACCCAATTTTTCAAATTTTTCAAAATCTCAAATTTGAGATTATGGAATTTTTCTTGCTCAAATCATGACCGTTCAAGGACACCGAAAATCATAAAAGTTAAGAATCTCAAATTTGAGATTAAGATCATTTTTTACTTTGAAAATCATGACCGTTCCAGGACACCGAAAATCATAAAAGTTGAGAATTTCAAATTTGTGATTATGACATTTTTTTCTTGCTCAAATCATGACCGTTCAAGGACACCGAAAATCAATAAAATGGTAATTTTAAAAACGTCTTTTAAATCCATTTTCCAGGTTTTTAAAATATGAGATAACTAAAATTATGTGTCTAATAATATTTGAAGGAATTGGCATATTCTTAACAATAAGTTTAGGTACTTTAACAAGTGTTATATCTTCAGGTGTTTTAGTAATTCCTGTTGTTGCTACTGCTTTGCACTCAGATGATCACTCAATTGTAGAGAACATCTGCTTCTCGCATTTATGAAGAAAAGCATTTCAGAGCAAAAAGCTGTGACCCCCCACTCAAACATTTGAAAGGAAACAATGTATTAAAGAACAAACAGCTGCTACTGCTACTACTCCGTGAAACAATGAGATTTTAATTGTACGTTAGGCAAGTTGTTTTAATTCTTGTCAGTGCGTCAGCACACCCATATGACGTTAAGATATCTGCCAGCTGTACTGTTTTCATTTATCTCTCTCGTCTGTCATTGTATCGTGTGCTGCGCTGTGATCAGTCATGACACAAGAAGTTATCGAAGAGCAGTCAAACATTATTGCTACGTTTCCGGAGTTATTTGCAGAAATTTCAAAACGATATATTTCCAATGATAAGAAGGAAGAATATAACACTTTCATCATTGAACAAATGGAGAAATTTCCTATTATTTTTGACCCTACATTTTTTGATAAGGAAAGAAAACGGCGAAGAAAAGCAAAACGCTTACTCGTGAAAGAAAAGAAAGAAAGAGAAAGGGGCGGAAAGATTGACGACCTTCATCATCAATTATTGACGTCTTTATCTACCCGATATGAATTTGTGGATTCCTTTGAAGACTTTGTTGAGCCTTCAGGAGATACTGATAAAGCCATTGCAAATTTAAATACTCTTTATGTGATGGAGAAGAAAAATAACGTTATTAACATAATGATGAAAATCTACCTGGGAAACACGCGAATTATTTACTGGATCTGTGTGAAAAGGATAAGGCATACTTTTAACATTTATTGCAAACTAATAACATTTCTTATTCAAGGACTGAAATTGCATTTGCAATTAAATTAGGTAAGATGGCATCTATTTTTCCAAAGATTTGTAGACTAAATGTACCCTTACGTTTTTTGAAATCGAATTTATCATTGTTAGAAGATTGTCTTCGGAAATGTGAAAAGTTTTGGAAAGAAGCTTAAAAGAACTTAAAAGTAGTAGTAGCTGATTTTATTTTATTTTACTGGAGAACGAAAATTCGTTGTCCACGGTGTGGACATATTGTTAATGCAATTTGTAATATTATAGTTAATAACCGATTGTTTTAAGGAAGTTGAATAGTAGTATCTGATTTTATTTTATTTTACTGGAGAACGAAAATTCGTTGTCCTCGGTGTGGACATCAATATTTGTAGACTTGTGTGGTTGCATTTTTGTAAATATACATATTGAAATATCCATGTGTTGTTTTTAATTTCACATTTACGGGAATATAATAGAAACAATTTATCTCATGTAAAATGACTGGTCTGACTGAGTTCTTAAAATATATGGCAAACAAATAACTACGAATTTCGATTTAAATAAGATCACAAATCAATTAGGAATAAAGAATTTTCACATATTGATGAGAAATGAATTGCAGTTGATTAAAGATGTGCGAAGCACTAACTCTGCTTATAAACCGATTCTTTACAATGTCACTTTTTAATTTAGATTAAATTAAATCATTTCAAAATCGAATAAGAAGTAAGGAAAGTCATCATTATGGAACAGTTTTAAATCAATACCCCCTTCTGACTTCTAGGGGTCCCTATAAGAAATTTTTTTTATTATAAAATGACAAACATAAATGAGTTTTTAAAATTATATGGAACGGAAACAACTACAAATTTTGATCTAAAGAAAATCGCAAATCAATTGGGAATAAAGAATTTTCATGTCCTAATGAGAGACGAGTTACAATTGATCAAAAATAAGCCAACAGGAACCTTCAGTTCCCGGAACAAAGTTCCAACTATAAAATTCATAACAAATCTTCAGACATCAGATAAAAAAGGAGTACATTGGTCTGCAGGTACGTCTAATAAAAATGGAGATAATTACTATTTTGACTCATACGGACTTCCATCTACAAATGAAGTAAGAGAAATACTTGGAAATTGAACTTATAATGCGTTTCAAATTCAAAAACCAGGAACAACTTATTGTGGGCAATTATGTCTTTATGTTTTATTGAAATTACAGGAAGGAGTACCATTTCTAGATATTATGTTAGAACTGAACAAGGGAATTTCATTCCCGAAACGTTAGTTCCAATAATAATGACAATTAAAGCTCACTTCGTTGTAATTCGTTTTAATAAAATCTGCCTCTGATTTCCTCATTTTCTAAATCTTTAATTTTATAAGTAATCGGATAAGTTTGGTTTATTTTACAAACTTCAAATATTTCTTTAGTCCAATAGCCAACAAAGCCTTTTTCAAATTCATTTTTATACTTAAATATTCTAACTCTATCTCCAATCTTATATTTCGGCTTAAGTTTCTGTAAATTCGGATTACTCTCATTCGAGTAATTATTTTCGAATATTTTTTTCGTATCAAATCAGGATCGTCAGAAGCATTCTTTGGAGTTTCTTCAATACCTGAATGAATCTTATTGTTATACTCTTCTACAATTCCTGGTAATATCTTCAACCATTTCTGATTTCCTTGCTCAGTAAATTTTTTGGAAAATTTTATTTTTTAATGATCTATTGAATCACTCAACAGCCTTTCCTGCATTTTCAGTTGAATAAACTGAGCCTTGGCGATGACTTTCGTCTGTTTCAAATAGTGGCTGAACATTTCTGTTATAAAACTCCTATCCTTTATCAACAAACAATTTCCTTGGCTTTCTATTACTTTCTTTAAAGATTTCTTCAAACGCATATTTAACTGATAGACCACTTTTATTTTTTAAAGGCTTTACCCAAGCGTATCGTGTATATAAATCTATAACGGTCAATGCGTATTTATAATCTTTTTCATTCGGCATATGAATAAGATCAGCACTCCAAATATCATCTTTATTAAATACTTTTACTTTCAATAAATATTTAGGCTTTCTATATTCTTTATGAATTTCGGACGCGTAGGTTCGAGTGTTGCTCTCAGAGAGCTTTGCTGTCGTTTCACAGTTATGAGTTTTGTTTATCCCCTGACCAAAAAGCATTTTTGCTTGTAAAGCTTTCATAACAAACATTCTTTCAATTCATTCTCTAAATGTAGGATTTTGAATACTATCTAATTCTTGAATCATCTTATCAGCTACATGTCGAGAACTTAGGTCATGATTTCGATAAGCTAAATCATGTCTGTAAGCTGCTTCATCTACTCTGTTTATTGGTTCTTCACCTGGTTTTGGATTATTATTTTCATCTAGTCTTATATCTAATCGAGTTCCTGGACCGGTATATGAATGACCAGGAAGATGTTTTTCTTTCGAATATTTACTCCAAATAAAACCAGGAAAGTTTTCTAATGTTTTTTGTATGTCACCTCCAATATGCTGACAATTTAGGGGTTCATGTACTTTTAAGAGATAATTCAATAAATCTAAATTAGCACTTAAAAGTCTAAAAGTCGATCTCACGATCATTTGTGAGATCTGGAACATCAGACTCCGTAATGTTTTCGTAAAAGTCTCTAAAAGTCTCTGGCATGTTGCAGCACAACTTCATGAGATCACGTTTTTTCAGGGGATTAATGCCTCTCTTTTTTGTTTCATGTACAGAGTTGAGTAAACTCGATAATGAAAGATGCCAATCCTTGGCAAGAGATTTCTTGAATATTTCGTTTTCTACAACTTCTCCTTCGAAGGACGATTTTGTATAGACTTTGATGGATCCTTTCCTCGCTTCAACAACTCTAACATCAGATAAACCACGCAAACGGTTCACTGCATGCTTTATGTCAAATAACCAGAAATTCGTATGGTCGAGCGTAATAACATTAATTTTTTCCTTGAATTTTTTATCAAATTTACGAGACCATCAAAATCATAAACCTAACCGGATTTTTTCATCTTCTTGGTAATCGATCCGTGCACGCTATCGGCTGTCATATACGTATGACCCATCTCGAGATATTTTATTGTTATCTTTTTTGCAGATATCCATGAATCGTTGATTGTTCTCACTAAGGCACACAACAACAAACGGTTTTTATTTTGGGCGCCACAATTGTCTGCAAAAAGTATAATTTCATCAAATTCTGCAAATTTTAGAATAAAATGTACATAAGCCGAGGCGACATCCTTCGCTTTTCGGCCTGCCTCGCCTTCATGCCAAACAATACATGTTGAATACCCTTCCTTCGAGACGTCGCTGAAAGTTTCATTAAATACGATAAGTTTTCTGCTGAAGACTGCGTCCTTGACATCAAGTATTGGCATGAGCAAAACCTTCTGCATGTCAACAGAGACAACCTTCACATTTTCAGTTTTCGATCGCTCGCCATCGTTTCTCATTTCCTCTCTTGCTATTTTGCTTCTTTCTCTGTGCATCTTAAACTCATGACATTTGTCATCACCTTCACATTGATGCTCACCTTTTCTTCTGTGGTCTTCGTAAGTCGAACATTTATCACTTTGTGGACTAAGAAAGGAAATGTTCATTTCATGAAAAACGTTTGAAAACCAAGACAATGAGCATGGCTTTCCAATTTTGAAATGCTTTGCGCCACATGATTCTTCGCGGATAACGTTATGCCTGTCAATGAATAAATTGTACAATTTCTGTATAGAAAGTTCATTTGATAAGTATCTGCTATGGGGTGAGTGAGCCAACCGGTAATGTGAAATCATGGGGTGAAATTCTTCTACGAACTTCTTTACCTCAATACGAAGCTCATTATGAAGCTTGTTGGCTGGTTCATGTCGACCTCTTTTATCTGGAGGCGCCCGAAGGTTGAGTGATAATTCATTATCAGAAATATTGTCAAATACCGTACGGATTATAGAATCTGTGGAGCAGCCGATGGTAGATAGGAAAAACTTTTTACATACTCTATGTCCTGCCAACATATACGACATGGATTTGAATTTTCGTTTTCTGGATGGCTCGCTGGATGGTGTTGCATTAACATTAGCAAAAATAAGTTCTCGGCGACCTTGATTATGTTTCCTTGAATACGAAACATAAATCTCTTGTCTTACTTCAGAAGATATCAAATGACAATTAAACAACTTATTTCTTGGCAAATTCATGTCATGATTGCATTCATCGAACACGACAGAAGAACATGAAACATCTAATACGTTGTCAGAAAAAGCAAAACTTGTCGTTTGACCACTGTTAACTAAAGTACACGACGTATCAGGAGTGCTAACTTCAATCGGATAAGCGTAAGTATTGAACTCTCGACTATCAAGATCTGCTAAGAAAGTCTCAACAGGAACAGGCACTGGATGATCACGATCAGTTGAGAGCACAGCCTGAGCAGGAACACACACTTGTGGATCAGAGGAGAAAGTCTCAACAGGAACAGGCACTGGACGATCACGATCAGCGGAGAGCACAGCCTGAGCAGGAACACACACTTGTGGATCAGAGGAGAAAGTCTCAACAGGAACAGACGTAAGACGATCACGATCAGCGGAGAGCACAGCCTGAGCAGGAACACACACTTGTGGATCAGAGGAGAAAGTCTCAACAGGAACAGACGTAAGACGATCACGATCAGCGGAGAGCACAGCCTGAGCAGGAACACACACTTGTGGATCAGAGGAGAAAGTCTCAACAGGAACAGACGTAAGACGATCACGATCAGTTGAGGGCACAGCCTGAGCAGGAACACACACTTGTGGATCAGAGGAGAAAGTCTCAACAGGAACAGACGTAAGACGATCACGATCAGCGGAGAGCACAGCCTGAGCAGGAACACACACTTGTGGATCAGAGGAGAAAGTCTCAACAGGAACAGACGTAAGACGATCACGATCAGTTGAGAGCACAGCCTGAGCAGGAACACACACTTGTGGATCAGAGGAGAAAGTCTCAACAGGAACAGACGTAAGATGATCACGATCAGCGGAGAGCACAGCCTGAGCAGGAACACACACTTGTGGATCAGAGGAGAAAGTCTCAACAGGAACAGACGTAAGATGATCACGATCAGCGGAGAGCACAGCCTCAGCAGGAACACACACTTGTGGATCAGAGGAGAAAGTCTCAACAGGAACAGGCACTGGACGATCACGATCAGCGGAGAGCACAGCCTGAGCAGGAACACACACTTGTGGATCAGAGGAGAAAGTCTCAACAGGAACAGACGTAAGACGATCACGATCAGCGGAGAGCACAGCCTGAGCAGGAACACACACTTGTGGATCAGAGGAGAAAGTCTCAACAGGAACAGGCACTGGACGATCACGATCAGCGGAGAGCACAGCCTGAGCAGGAACACACACTTGTGGATCAGAGGAGAAAGTCTCAACAGGAACAGACGTAAGACGATCACGATCAGCGGAGAGCACAGCCTGAGCAGGAACACACACTTGTGGATCAGAGGAGAAAGTCTCAACAGGAACAGACGTAAGACGATCACGATCAGTTGAGGGCACAGCCTGAGCAGGAACACACACTTGTGGATCAGAGGAGAAAGTCTCAACAGGAACAGACGTAAGACGATCACGATCAGCGGAGAGCACAGCCTGAGCAGGAACACACACTTGTGGATCAGAGGAGAAAGTCTCAACAGGAACAGACGTAAGACGATCACGATCAGCGGAGAGCACAGCCTGAGCAGGAACACACACTTGTGGATCAGAGGAGAAAGTCTCAACAGGAACAGACGTAAGACGATCACGATCAGCGGAGAGCACAGCCTGAGCAGGAACACACACTTGTGGATCAGAGGAGAAAGTCTCAACAGGAACAGACGTAAGACGATCACGATCAGCGGAGAGCACAGCCTGAGCAGGAACACACACTTGTGGATCAGAGGAGAAAGTCTCAACAGGAACAGACGTAAGACGATCACGATCAGCGGAGAGCACAGCCTGAGCAGGAACACACACTTGTGGATCAGAGGAGAAAGTCTCAACAGGAACAGACGTAAGACGATCCCGATCAGCGGAGAGCACAGCCTGAGCAGGAACACACACTTGTGGATCAGAGGAGAAAGTCTCAACAGGAACAGACGTAAGACGATCACGATCAGCGGAGAGCACAGCCTGAGCAGGAACACACACTTGTGGATCAGAGGAGAAAGTCTCAACAGGAACAGACGTAAGACGATCACGATCAGCGGAGAGCACAGCCTGAGCAGGAACACACACTTGTGGATCAGAGGAGAAAGTCTCAACAGGAACAGACGTAAGACGATCACGATCAGTTGAGAGCACAGCCTGAGCAGGAACACACACTTGTGGATCAGAGGAGAAAGTCTCAACAGGAACAGACGTAAGACGATCACGATCAGCGGAGAGCACAGCCTGAGCAGGAACACACACTTGTGGATCAGAGGAGAAAGTCTCAACAGGAACAGACGTAAGACGATCACGATCAGTTGAGAGCACAGCCTGAGCAGGAACACACACTTGTGGATCAGAGGAGAAAGTCTCAACAGGAACAGACGTAAGACGATCACGATCAGTTGAGAGCACAGCCTGAGCAGGAACACACACTTGTGGATCAGAGGAGAAAGTCTCAACAGGAACAGACGTAAGACGATCACGATCAGCGGAGAGCACAGCCTGAGCAGGAACACACACTTGTGGATCAGAGGAGAAAGTCTCAACAGGAACAGACGTAAGACGATCACGATCAGCGGAGAGCACAGCCTGAGCAGGAACACACACTTGTGGATCAGAGGAGAAAGTCTCAACAGGAACAGACGTAAGACGATCACGATCAGCGGAGAGCACAGCCTGAGCAGGAACACACACTTGTGGATCAGAGGAGAAAGTCTCAACAGGAACAGACGTAAGACGATCACGATCAGCGGAGAGCACAGCCTGAGCAGGAACACACACTTGTGGATCAGAGGAGAAAGTCTCAACAGGAACAGACGTAAGACGATCACGATCAGCGGAGAGCACAGCCTGAGCAGGAACACACACTTGTGGATCAGAGGAGAAAGTCTCAACAGGAACAGACGTAAGACGATCACGATCAGCGGAGAGCACAGCCTGAGCAGGAACACACACTTGTGGATCAGAGGAGAAAGTCTCAACAGGAACAGACGTAAGACGATCACGATCAGTTGAGAGCACAGCCTGAGCAGGAACACACACTTGTGGATCAGAGGAGAAAGTCTCAACAGGAACAGACGTAAGACGATCACGATCAGTTGAGAGCACAGCCTGAGCAGGAACACACACTTGTGGATCAGAGGAGAAAGTCTCAACAGGAACAGACGTAAGACGATCCCGATCAGCGGAGAGCACAGCCTGAGCAGGAACACACACTTGTGGATCAGAGGAGAAAGTCTCAACAGGAACAGACGTAAGACGATCACGATCAGTTGAGAGCACAGCCTGAGCAGGAACACACACTTGTGGATCAGAGGAGAAAGTCTCAACAGGAACAGACGTAAGACGATCACGATCAGCGGAGAGCACAGCCTGAGCAGGAACACACACTTGTGGATCAGAGGAGAAAGTCTCAACAGGAACAGACGTAAGACGATCACGATCAGTTGAGAGCACAGCCTGAGCAGGAACACACACTTGTGGATCAGAGGAGAAAGTCTCAACAGGAACAGACGTAAGACGATCACGATCAGCGGAGAGCACAGCCTGAGCAGGAACACACACTTGTGGATCAGAGGAGAAAGTCTCAACAGGAACAGACGTAAGACGATCACGATCAGTTGAGAGCACAGCCTGAGCAGGAACACACACTTGTGGATCAGAGGAGAAAGTCTCAACAGGAACAGACGTAAGACGATCACGATCAGCGGAGAGCACAGCCTGAGCAGGAACACACACTTGTGGATCAGAGGAGAAAGTCTCAACAGGAACAGACGTAAGACGATCACGATCAGCGGAGAGCACAGCCTGAGCAGGAACACACACTTGTGGATCAGAGGAGAAAGTCTCAACAGGAACAGACGTAAGACGATCACGATCAGCGGAGAGCACAGCCTGAGCAGGAACACACACTTGTGGATCAGAGGAGAAAGTCTCAACAGGAACAGACGTAAGACGATCACGATCAGCGGAGAGCACAGCCTGAGCAGGAACACACACTTGTGGATCAGAGGAGAAAGTCTCAACAGGAACAGACGTAAGACGATCACGATCAGTTGAGAGCACAGCCTGAGCAGGAACACACACTTGTGGATCAGAGGAGAAAGTCTCAACAGGAACAGACGTAAGACGATCACGATCAGTTGAGAGCACAGCCTGAGCAGGAACACACACTTGTGGATCAGAGGAGAAAGTCTCAACAGGAACAGACGTAAGACGATCACGATCAGCGGAGAGCACAGCCTGAGCAGGAACACACACTTGTGGATCAGAGGAGAAAGTCTCAACAGGAACAGACGTAAGACGATCACGATCAGCGGAGAGCACAGCCTGAGCAGGAACACACACTTGTGGATCAGAGGAGAAAGTCTCAACAGGAACAGACGTAAGACGATCACGATCAGCGGAGAGCACAGCCTGAGCAGGAACACACACTTGTGGATCAGAGGAGAAAGTCTCAACAGGAACAGACGTAAGACGATCACGATCAGCGGAGAGCACAGCCTGAGCAGGAACACACACTTGTGGATCAGAGGAGAAAGTCTCAACAGGAACAGACGTAAGACGATCACGATCAGCGGAGAGCACAGCCTGAGCAGGAACACACACTTGTGGATCAGAGGAGAAAGTCTCAACAGGAACAGACGTAAGACGATCACGATCAGCGGAGAGCACAGCCTGAGCAGGAACACACACTTGTGGATCAGAGGAGAAAGTCTCAACAGGAACAGACGTAAGACGATCACGATCAGCGGAGAGCACAGCCTGAGCAGGAACACACACTTGTGGATCAGAGGAGAAAGTCTCAACAGGAACAGACGTAAGACGATCACGATCAGCGGAGAGCACAGCCTGAGCAGGAACACACACTTGTGGATCAGAGGAGAAAGTCTCAACAGGAACAGACGTAAGACGATCACGATCAGCGGAGAGCACAGCCTGAGCAGGAACACACACTTGTGGATCAGAGGAGAAAGTCTCAACAGGAACAGACGTAAGACGATCACGATCAGCGGAGAGCACAGCCTGAGCAGGAACACACACTTGTGGATCAGAGGAGAAAGTCTCAACAGGAACAGACGTAAGACGATCACGATCAGCGGAGAGCACAGCCTGAGCAGGAACACACACTTGTGGATCAGAGGAGAAAGTCTCAACAGGAACAGACGTAAGACGATCACGATCAGCGGAGAGCACAGCCTGAGCAGGAACACACACTTGTGGATCAGAGGAGAAAGTCTCAACAGGAACAGACGTAAGACGATCACGATCAGCGGAGAGCACAGCCTGAGCAGGAACACACACTTGTGGATCAGAGGAGAAAGTCTCAACAGGAACAGACGTAAGACGATCACGATCAGCGGAGAGCACAGCCTGAGCAGGAACACACACTTGTGGATCAGAGGAGAAAGTCTCAACAGGAACAGACGTAAGACGATCACGATCAGCGGAGAGCACAGCCTGAGCAGGAACACACACTTGTGGATCAGAGGAGAAAGTCTCAACAGGAACAGACGTAAGACGATCACGATCAGCGGAGAGCACAGCCTGAGCAGGAACACACACTTGTGGATCAGAGGAGAAAGTCTCAACAGGAACAGACGTAAGACGATCACGATCAGCGGAGAGCACAGCCTGAGCAGGAACACACACTTGTGGATCAGAGGAGAAAGTCTCAACAGGAACAGACGTAAGACGATCACGATCAGTTGAGAGCACAGCCTGAGCAGGAACACACACTTGTGGATCAGAGGAGAAAGTCTCAACAGGAACAGACGTAAGACGATCACGATCAGCGGAGAGCACAGCCTGAGCAGGAACACACACTTGTGGATCAGAGGAGAAAGTCTCAACAGGAACAGACGTAAGACGATCACGATCAGCGGAGAGCAC
The DNA here is from genome assembly GCA_907163375.1 of Prostheceraeus crozeri. Lineage (NCBI taxonomy): Eukaryota > Metazoa > Platyhelminthes > Polycladida > Euryleptidae > Prostheceraeus > Prostheceraeus crozeri. The sequence goes on along the minus strand of CAJQUW010011539.1, from coordinate 125,771 downwards.
AGCCTGAGCAGGAACACACACTTGTGGATCAGAGGAGAAAGTCTCAACAGGAACAGACGTAAGACGATCACGATCAGCGGAGAGCACAGCCTGAGCAGGAACACACACTTGTGGATCAGAGGAGAAAGTCTCAACAGGAACAGACGTAAGACGATCACGATCAGCGGAGAGCACAGCCTGAGCAGGAACACACACTTGTGGATCAGAGGAGAAAGTCTCAACAGGAACAGACGTAAGACGATCACGATCAGCGGAGAGCACAGCCTGAGCAGGAACACACACTTGTGGATCAGAGGAGAAAGTCTCAACAGGAACAGACGTAAGACGATCACGATCAGCGGAGAGCACAGCCTGAGCAGGAACACACACTTGTGGATCAGAGGAGAAAGTCTCAACAGGAACAGACGTAAGACGATCACGATCAGCGGAGAGCACAGCCTGAGCAGGAACACACACTTGTGGATCAGAGGAGAAAGTCTCAACAGGAACAGACGTAAGACGATCACGATCAGCGGAGAGCACAGCCTGAGCAGGAACACACACTTGTGGATCAGAGGAGAAAGTCTCAACAGGAACAGACGTAAGACGATCACGATCAGCGGAGAGCACAGCCTGAGCAGGAACACACACTTGTGGATCAGAGGAGAAAGTCTCAACAGGAACAGACGTAAGACGATCACGATCAGCGGAGAGCACAGCCTGAGCAGGAACACACACTTGTGGATCAGAGGAGAAAGTCTCAACAGGAACAGACGTAAGACGATCACGATCAGCGGAGAGCACAGCCTGAGCAGGAACACACACTTGTGGATCAGAGGAGAAAGTCTCAACAGGAACAGACGTAAGACGATCACGATCAGCGGAGAGCACAGCCTGAGCAGGAACACACACTTGTGGATCAGAGGAGAAAGTCTCAACAGGAACAGACGTAAGACGATCACGATCAGCGGAGAGCACAGCCTGAGCAGGAACACACACTTGTGGATCAGAGGAGAAAGTCTCAACAGGAACAGACGTAAGACGATCACGATCAGCGGAGAGCACAGCCTGAGCAGGAACACACACTTGTGGATCAGAGGAGAAAGTCTCAACAGGAACAGACGTAAGACGATCACGATCAGCGGAGAGCACAGCCTGAGCAGGAACACACACTTGTGGATCAGAGGAGAAAGTCTCAACAGGAACAGACGTAAGACGATCACGATCAGTTGAGAGCACAGCCTGAGCAGGAACACACACTTGTGGATCAGAGGAGAAAGTCTCAACAGGAACAGACGTAAGACGATCACGATCAGCGGAGAGCACAGCCTGAGCAGGAACACACACTTGTGGATCAGAGGAGAAAGTCTCAACAGGAACAGACGTAAGACGATCACGATCAGCGGAGAGCACAGCCTGAGCAGGAACACACACTTGTGGATCAGAGGAGAAAGTCTCAACAGGAACAGACGTAAGACGATCACGATCAGCGGAGAGCACAGCCTGAGCAGGAACACACACTTGTGGATCAGAGGAGAAAGTCTCAACAGGAACAGACGTAAGACGATCACGATCAGCGGAGAGCACAGCCTGAGCAGGAACACACACTTGTGGATCAGAGGAGAAAGTCTCAACAGGAACAGACGTAAGACGATCACGATCAGCGGAGAGCACAGCCTGAGCAGGAACACACACTTGTGGATCAGAGGAGAAAGTCTCAACAGGAACAGACGTAAGACGATCACGATCAGCGGAGAGCACAGCCTGAGCAGGAACACACACTTGTGGATCAGAGGAGAAAGTCTCAACAGGAACAGACGTAAGACGATCACGATCAGCGGAGAGCACAGCCTGAGCAGGAACACACACTTGTGGATCAGAGGAGAAAGTCTCAACAGGAACAGACGTAAGACGATCACGATCAGCGGAGAGCACAGCCTGAGCAGGAACACACACTTGTGGATCAGAGGAGAAAGTCTCAACAGGAACAGACGTAAGACGATCACGATCAGCGGAGAGCACAGCCTGAGCAGGAACACACACTTGTGGATCAGAGGAGAAAGTCTCAACAGGAACAGACGTAAGACGATCACGATCAGCGGAGAGCACAGCCTGAGCAGGAACACACACTTGTGGATCAGAGGAGAAAGTCTCAACAGGAACAGACGTAAGACGATCACGATCAGCGGAGAGCACAGCCTGAGCAGGAACACACACTTGTGGATCAGAGGAGAAAGTCTCAACAGGAACAGACGTAAGACGATCACGATCAGCGGAGAGCACAGCCTGAGCAGGAACACACACTTGTGGATCAGAGGAGAAAGTCTCAACAGGAACAGACGTAAGACGATCACGATCAGCGGAGAGCACAGCCTGAGCAGGAACACACACTTGTGGATCAGAGGAGAAAGTCTCAACAGGAACAGACGTAAGACGATCACGATCAGCGGAGAGCACAGCCTGAGCAGGAACACACACTTGTGGATCAGAGGAGAAAGTCTCAACAGGAACAGACGTAAGACGATCCCGATCAGCGGAGAGCACAGCCTGAGCAGGAACACACACTTGTGGATCAGAGGAGAAAGTCTCAACAGGAACAGACGTAAGACGATCACGATCAGCGGAGAGCACAGCCTGAGCAGGAACACACACTTGTGGATCAGAGGAGAAAGTCTCAACAGGAACAGACGTAAGACGATCACGATCAGCGGAGAGCACAGCCTGAGCAGGAACACACACTTGTGGATCAGAGGAGAAAGTCTCAACAGGAACAGACGTAAGACGATCACGATCAGCGGAGAGCACAGCCTGAGCAGGAACACACACTTGTGGATCAGAGGAGAAAGTCTCAACAGGAACAGACGTAAGACGATCACGATCAGCGGAGAGCACAGCCTGAGCAGGAACACACACTTGTGGATCAGAGGAGAAAGTCTCAACAGGAACAGACGTAAGACGATCACGATCAGCGGAGAGCACAGCCTGAGCAGGAACACACACTTGTGGATCAGAGGAGAAAGTCTCAACAGGAACAGACGTAAGACGATCACGATCAGCGGAGAGCACAGCCTGAGCAGGAACACACACTTGTGGATCAGAGGAGAAAGTCTCAACAGGAACAGACGTAAGACGATCACGATCAGCGGAGAGCACAGCCTGAGCAGGAACACACACTTGTGGATCAGAGGAGAAAGTCTCAACAGGAACAGACGTAAGACGATCACGATCAGTTGAGAGCACAGCCTGAGCAGGAACACACACTTGTGGATCAGAGGAGAAAGTCTCAACAGGAACAGACGTAAGACGATCACGATCAGCGGAGAGCACAGCCTGAGCAGGAACACACACTTGTGGATCAGAGGAGAAAGTCTCAACAGGAACAGACGTAAGACGATCACGATCAGCGGAGAGCACAGCCTGAGCAGGAACACACACTTGTGGATCAGAGGAGAAAGTCTCAACAGGAACAGACGTAAGACGATCACGATCAGCGGAGAGCACAGCCTGAGCAGGAACACACACTTGTGGATCAGAGGAGAAAGTCTCAACAGGAACAGACGTAAGACGATCACGATCAGCGGAGAGCACAGCCTGAGCAGGAACACACACTTGTGGATCAGAGGAGAAAGTCTCAACAGGAACAGACGTAAGACGATCACGATCAGCGGAGAGCACAGCCTGAGCAGGAACACACACTTGTGGATCAGAGGAGAAAGTCTCAACAGGAACAGACGTAAGACGATCACGATCAGCGGAGAGCACAGCCTGAGCAGGAACACACACTTGTGGATCAGAGGAGAAAGTCTCAACAGGAACAGACGTAAGACGATCACGATCAGCGGAGAGCACAGCCTGAGCAGGAACACACACTTGTGGATCAGAGGAGAAAGTCTCAACAGGAACAGACGTAAGACGATCACGATCAGCGGAGAGCACAGCCTGAGCAGGAACACACACTTGTGGATCAGAGGAGAAAGTCTCAACAGGAACAGACGTAAGACGATCACGATCAGCGGAGAGCACAGCCTGAGCAGGAACACACACTTGTGGATCAGAGGAGAAAGTCTCAACAGGAACAGACGTAAGACGATCACGATCAGTTGAGAGCACAGCCTGAGCAGGAACACACACTTGTGGATCAGAGGAGAAAGTCTCAACAGGAACAGACGTAAGACGATCACGATCAGCGGAGAGCACAGCCTGAGCAGGAACACACACTTGTGGATCAGAGGAGAAAGTCTCAACAGGAACAGACGTAAGACGATCACGATCAGCGGAGAGCACAGCCTGAGCAGGAACACACACTTGTGGATCAGAGGAGAAAGTCTCAACAGGAACAGACGTAAGACGATCACGATCAGCGGAGAGCACAGCCTGAGCAGGAACACACACTTGTGGATCAGAGGAGAAAGTCTCAACAGGAACAGACGTAAGACGATCACGATCAGCGGAGAGCACAGCCTGAGCAGGAACACACACTTGTGGATCAGAGGAGAAAGTCTCAACAGGAACAGACGTAAGACGATCACGATCAGCGGAGAGCACAGCCTGAGCAGGAACACACACTTGTGGATCAGAGGAGAAAGTCTCAACAGGAACAGACGTAAGACGATCACGATCAGCGGAGAGCACAGCCTGAGCAGGAACACACACTTGTGGATCAGAGGAGAAAGTCTCAACAGGAACAGACGTAAGACGATCACGATCAGCGGAGAGCACAGCCTGAGCAGGAACACACACTTGTGGATCAGAGGAGAAAGTCTCAACAGGAACAGACGTAAGACGATCACGATCAGCGGAGAGCACAGCCTGAGCAGGAACACACACTTGTGGATCAGAGGAGAAAGTCTCAACAGGAACAGACGTAAGACGATCACGATCAGCGGAGAGCACAGCCTGAGCAGGAACACACACTTGTGGATCAGAGGAGAAAGTCTCAACAGGAACAGACGTAAGACGATCACGATCAGCGAGAGCACAGCCTGAGCAGGAACACACACTTGTGGATCAGAGGAGAAAGTCTCAACAGGAACAGACGTAAGACGATCACGATCAGCGGAGAGCACAGCCTGAGCAGGAACACACACTTGTGGATCAGAGGAGAAAGTCTCAACAGGAACAGACGTAAGACGATCCCGATCAGCGGAGAGCACAGCCTGAGCAGGAACACACACTTGTGGATCAGAGGAGAAAGTCTCAACAGGAACAGACGTAAGACGATCACGATCAGCGGAGAGCACAGCCTGAGCAGGAACACACACTTGTGGATCAGAGGAGAAAGTCTCAACAGGAACAGACGTAAGACGATCACGATCAGTTGAGAGCACAGCCTGAGCAGGAACACACACTTGTGGATCAGAGGAGAAAGTCTCAACAGGAACAGACGTAAGACGATCACGATCAGCGGAGAGCACAGCCTGAGCAGGAACACACACTTGTGGATCAGAGGAGAAAGTCTCAACAGGAACAGACGTAAGACGATCACGATCAGCGGAGAGCACAGCCTGAGCAGGAACACACACTTGTGGATCAGAGGAGAAAGTCTCAACAGGAACAGACGTAAGACGATCACGATCAGCGGAGAGCACAGCCTGAGCAGGAACACACACTTGTGGATCAGAGGAGAAAGTCTCAACAGGAACAGACGTAAGACGATCACGATCAGCGGAGAGCACAGCCTGAGCAGGAACACACACTTGTGGATCAGAGGAGAAAGTCTCAACAGGAACAGACGTAAGACGATCACGATCAGCGGAGAGCACAGCCTGAGCAGGAACACACACTTGTGGATCAGAGGAGAAAGTCTCAACAGGAACAGACGTAAGACGATCACGATCAGCGGAGAGCACAGCCTGAGCAGGAACACACACTTGTGGATCAGAGGAGAAAGTCTCAACAGGAACAGACGTAAGACGATCACGATCAGCGGAGAGCACAGCCTGAGCAGGAACACACACTTGTGGATCAGAGGAGAAAGTCTCAACAGGAACAGACGTAAGACGATCACGATCAGCGGAGAGCACAGCCTGAGCAGGAACACACACTTGTGGATCAGAGGAGAAAGTCTCAACAGGAACAGACGTAAGACGATCACGATCAGCGGAGAGCACAGCCTGAGCAGGAACACACACTTGTGGATCAGAGGAGAAAGTCTCAACAGGAACAGACGTAAGACGATCACGATCAGCGGAGAGCACAGCCTGAGCAGGAACACACACTTGTGGATCAGAGGAGAAAGTCTCAACAGGAACAGACGTAAGACGATCACGATCAGCGGAGAGCACAGCCTGAGCAGGAACACACACTTGTGGATCAGAGGAGAAAGTCTCAACAGGAACAGACGTAAGACGATCACGATCAGCGGAGAGCACAGCCTGAGCAGGAACACACACTTGTGGATCAGAGGAGAAAGTCTCAACAGGAACAGACGTAAGACGATCACGATCAGCGGAGAGCACAGCCTGAGCAGGAACACACACTTGTGGATCAGAGGAGAAAGTCTCAACAGGAACAGACGTAAGACGATCACGATCAGTTGAGAGCACAGCCTGAGCAGGAACACACACTTGTGGATCAGAGGAGAAAGTCTCAACAGGAACAGACGTAAGACGATCACGATCAGCGGAGAGCACAGCCTGAGCAGGAACACACACTTGTGGATCAGAGGAGAAAGTCTCAACAGGAACAGACGTAAGACGATCACGATCAGCGGAGAGCACAGCCTGAGCAGGAACACACACTTGTGGATCAGAGGAGAAAGTCTCAACAGGAACAGACGTAAGACGATCACGATCAGCGGAGAGCACAGCCTGAGCAGGAACACACACTTGTGGATCAGAGGAGAAAGTCTCAACAGGAACAGACGTAAGACGATCACGATCAGCGGAGAGCACAGCCTGAGCAGGAACACACACTTGTGGATCAGAGGAGAAAGTCTCAACAGGAACAGACGTAAGACGATCACGATCAGCGGAGAGCACAGCCTGAGCAGGAACACACACTTGTGGATCAGAGGAGAAAGTCTCAACAGGAACAGACGTAAGACGATCACGATCAGCGGAGAGCACAGCCTGAGCAGGAACACACACTTGTGGATCAGAGGAGAAAGTCTCAACAGGAACAGACGTAAGACGATCACGATCAGCGGAGAGCACAGCCTGAGCAGGAACACACACTTGTGGATCAGAGGAGAAAGTCTCAACAGGAACAGACGTAAGACGATCACGATCAGCGGAGAGCACAGCCTGAGCAGGAACACACACTTGTGGATCAGAGGAGAAAGTCTCAACAGGAACAGACGTAAGACGATCACGATCAGCGGAGAGCACAGCCTGAGCAGGAACACACACTTGTGGATCAGAGGAGAAAGTCTCAACAGGAACAGACGTAAGACGATCACGATCAGTTGAGAGCACAGCCTGAGCAGGAACACACACTTGTGGATCAGAGGAGAAAGTCTCAACAGGAACAGACGTAAGACGATCACGATCAGCGGAGAGCACAGCCTGAGCAGGAACACACACTTGTGGATCAGAGGAGAAAGTCTCAACAGGAACAGACGTAAGACGATCACGATCAGTTGAGAGCACAGCCTGAGCAGGAACACACACTTGTGGATCAGAGGAGAAAGTCTCAACAGGAACAGACGTAAGACGATCACGATCAGCGGAGAGCACAGCCTGAGCAGGAACACACACTTGTGGATCAGAGGAGAAAGTCTCAACAGGAACAGACGTAAGACGATCACGATCAGTTGAGAGCACAGCCTGAGCAGGAACACACACTTGTGGATCAGAGGAGAAAGTCTCAACAGGAACAGACGTAAGACGATCACGATCAGCGGAGAGCACAGCCTGAGCAGGAACACACACTTGTGGATCAGAGGAGAAAGTCTCAACAGGAACAGACGTAAGACGATCACGATCAGCGGAGAGCACAGCCTGAGCAGGAACACACACTTGTGGATCAGAGGAGAAAGTCTCAACAGGAACAGACGTAAGACGATCACGATCAGCGGAGAGCACAGCCTGAGCAGGAACACACACTTGTGGATCAGAGGAGAAAGTCTCAACAGGAACAGACGTAAGACGATCACGATCAGCGGAGAGCACAGCCTGAGCAGGAACACACACTTGTGGATCAGAGGAGAAAGTCTCAACAGGAACAGACGTAAGACGATCACGATCAGCGGAGAGCACAGCCTGAGCAGGAACACACACTTGTGGATCAGAGGAGAAAGTCTCAACAGGAACAGACGTAAGACGATCACGATCAGTTGAGAGCACAGCCTGAGCAGGAACACACACTTGTGGATCAGAGGAGAAAGTCTCAACAGGAACAGACGTAAGACGATCACGATCAGCGGAGAGCACAGCCTGAGCAGGAACACACACTTGTGGATCAGAGGAGAAAGTCTCAACAGGAACAGACGTAAGACGATCACGATCAGCGGAGAGCACAGCCTGAGCAGGAACACACACTTGTGGATCAGAGGAGAAAGTCTCAACAGGAACAGACGTAAGACGATCACGATCAGCGGAGAGCACAGCCTGAGCAGGAACACACACTTGTGGATCAGAGGAGAAAGTCTCAACAGGAACAGACGTAAGACGATCACGATCAGCGGAGAGCACAGCCTGAGCAGGAACACACACTTGTGGATCAGAGGAGAAAGTCTCAACAGGAACAGACGTAAGACGATCACGATCAGTTGAGAGCACAGCCTGAGCAGGAACACACACTTGTGGATCAGAGGAGAAAGTCTCAACAGGAACAGACGTAAGACGATCACGATCAGCGGAGAGCACAGCCTGAGCAGGAACACACACTTGTGGATCAGAGGAGAAAGTCTCAACAGGAACAGACGTAAGACGATCACGATCAGCGGAGAGCACAGCCTGAGCAGGAACACACACTTGTGGATCAGAGGAGAAAGTCTCAACAGGAACAGACGTAAGACGATCACGATCAGCGGAGAGCACAGCCTGAGCAGGAACACACACTTGTGGATCAGAGGAGAAAGTCTCAACAGGAACAGACGTAAGACGATCACGATCAGTTGAGAGCACAGCCTGAGCAGGAACACACACTTGTGGATCAGAGGAGAAAGTCTCAACAGGAACAGACGTAAGACGATCACGATCAGCGGAGAGCACAGCCTGAGCAGGAACACACACTTGTGGATCAGAGGAGAAAGTCTCAACAGGAACAGACGTAAGACGATCACGATCAGCGGAGAGCACAGCCTGAGCAGGAACACACACTTGTGGATCAGAGGAGAAAGTCTCAACAGGAACAGACGTAAGACGATCACGATCAGCGGAGAGCACAGCCTGAGCAGGAACACACACTTGTGGATCAGAGGAGAAAGTCTCAACAGGAACAGACGTAAGACGATCACGATCAGCGGAGAGCACAGCCTGAGCAGGAACACACACTTGTGGATCAGAGGAGAAAGTCTCAACAGGAACAGACGTAAGACGATCACGATCAGCGGAGAGCACAGCCTGAGCAGGAACACACACTTGTGGATCAGAGGAGAAAGTCTCAACAGGAACAGACGTAAGACGATCACGATCAGTTGAGAGCACAGCCTGAGCAGGAACACACACTTGTGGATCAGAGGAGAAAGTCTCAACAGGAACAGACGTAAGACGATCACGATCAGCGGAGAGCACAGCCTGAGCAGGAACACACACTTGTGGATCAGAGGAGAAAGTCTCAACAGGAACAGACGTAAGACGATCACGATCAGCGGAGAGCACAGCCTGAGCAGGAACACACACTTGTGGATCAGAGGAGAAAGTCTCAACAGGAACAGACGTAAGACGATCACGATCAGCGGAGAGCACAGCCTGAGCAGGAACACACACTTGTGGATCAGAGGAGAAAGTCTCAACAGGAACAGACGTAAGACGATCACGATCAGCGGAGAGCACAGCCTGAGCAGGAACACACACTTGTGGATCAGAGGAGAAAGTCTCAACAGGAACAGACGTAAGACGATCACGATCAGCGGAGAGCACAGCCTGAGCAGGAACACACACTTGTGGATCAGAGGAGAAAGTCTCAACAGGAACAGACGTAAGACGATCACGATCAGTTGAGAGCACAGCCTGAGCAGGAACACACACTTGTGGATCAGAGGAGAAAGTCTCAACAGGAACAGACGTAAGACGATCACGATCAGCGGAGAGCACAGCCTGAGCAGGAACACACACTTGTGGATCAGAGGAGAAAGTCTCAACAGGAACAGACGTAAGACGATCACGATCAGCGGAGAGCACAGCCTGAGCAGGAACACACACTTGTGGATCAGAGGAGAAAGTCTCAACAGGAACAGACGTAAGACGATCACGATCAGCGGAGAGCACAGCCTGAGCAGGAACACACACTTGTGGATCAGAGGAGAAAGTCTCAACAGGAACAGACGTAAGACGATCACGATCAGCGGAGAGCACAGCCTGAGCAGGAACACACACTTGTGGATCAGAGGAGAAAGTCTCAACAGGAACAGACGTAAGACGATCACGATCAGCGGAGAGCACAGCCTGAGCAGGAACACACACTTGTGGATCAGAGGAGAAAGTCTCAACAGGAACAGACGTAAGACGATCACGATCAGTTGAGAGCACAGCCTGAGCAGGAACACACACTTGTGGATCAGAGGAGAAAGTCTCAACAGGAACAGACGTAAGACGATCACGATCAGCGGAGAGCACAGCCTGAGCAGGAACACACACTTGTGGATCAGAGGAGAAAGTCTCAACAGGAACAGACGTAAGACGATCACGATCAGCGGAGAGCACAGCCTGAGCAGGAACACACACTTGTGGATCAGAGGAGAAAGTCTCAACAGGAACAGACGTAAGACGATCACGATCAGCGGAGAGCACAGCCTGAGCAGGAACACACACTTGTGGATCAGAGGAGAAAGTCTCAACAGGAACAGACGTAAGACGATCACGATCAGCGGAGAGCACAGCCTGAGCAGGAACACACACTTGTGGATCAGAGGAGAAAGTCTCAACAGGAACAGACGTAAGACGATCACGATCAGCGGAGAGCACAGCCTGAGCAGGAACACACACTTGTGGATCAGAGGAGAAAGTCTCAACAGGAACAGACGTAAGACGATCACGATCAGCGGAGAGCACAGCCTGAGCAGGAACACACACTTGTGGATCAGAGGAGAAAGTCTCAACAGGAACAGACGTAAGACGATCACGATCAGCGGAGAGCACAGCCTGAGCAGGAACACACACTTGTGGATCAGAGGAGAAAGTCTCAACAGGAACAGACGTAAGACGATCACGATCAGTTGAGAGCACAGCCTGAGCAGGAACACACACTTGTGGATCAGAGGAGAAAGTCTCAACAGGAACAGACGTAAGACGATCACGATCAGCGGAGAGCACAGCCTGAGCAGGAACACACACTTGTGGATCAGAGGAGAAAGTCTCAACAGGAACAGACGTAAGACGATCACGATCAGCGGAGAGCACAGCCTGAGCAGGAACACACACTTGTGGATCAGAGGAGAAAGTCTCAACAGGAACAGACGTAAGACGATCACGATCAGCGGAGAGCACAGCCTGAGCAGGAACACACACTTGTGGATCAGAGGAGAAAGTCTCAACAGGAACAGACGTAAGACGATCACGATCAGCGGAGAGCACAGCCTGAGCAGGAACACACACTTGTGGATCAGAGGAGAAAGTCTCAACAGGAACAGACGTAAGACGATCACGATCAGCGGAGAGCACAGCCTGAGCAGGAACACACACTTGTGGATCAGAGGAGAAAGTCTCAACAGGAACAGACGTAAGACGATCACGATCAGCGGAGAGCACAGCCTGAGCAGGAACACACACTTGTGGATCAGAGGAGAAAGTCTCAACAGGAACAGACGTAAGACGATCACGATCAGCGGAGAGCACAGCCTGAGCAGGAACACACACTTGTGGATCAGAGGAGAAAGTCTCAACAGGAACAGACGTAAGACGATCACGATCAGCGGAGAGCACAGCCTGAGCAGGAACACACACTTGTGGATCAGAGGAGAAAGTCTCAACAGGAACAGACGTAAGACGATCACGATCAGCGGAGAGCACAGCCTGAGCAGGAACACACACTTGTGGATCAGAGGAGAAAGTCTCAACAGGAACAGACGTAAGACGATCACGATCAGCGGAGAGCACAGCCTGAGCAGGAACACACACTTGTGGATCAGAGGAGAAAGTCTCAACAGGAACAGACGTAAGACGATCACGATCAGCGGAGAGCACAGCCTGAGCAGGAACACACACTTGTGGATCAGAGGAGAAAGTCTCAACAGGAACAGACGTAAGACGATCACGATCAGCGGAGAGCACAGCCTGAGCAGGAACACACACTTGTGGATCAGAGGAGAAAGTCTCAACAGGAACAGACGTAAGACGATCACGATCAGCGGAGAGCACAGCCTGAGCAGGAACACACACTTGTGGATCAGAGGAGAAAGTCTCAACAGGAACAGACGTAAGACGATCACGATCAGCGGAGAGCACAGCCTGAGCAGGAACACACACTTGTGGATCAGAGGAGAAAGTCTCAACAGGAACAGACGTAAGACGATCACGATCAGCGGAGAGCACAGCCTGAGCAGGAACACACACTTGTGGATCAGAGGAGAAAGTCTCAACAGGAACAGACGTAAGACGATCACGATCAGCGGAGAGCACAGCCTGAGCAGGAACACACACTTGTGGATCAGAGGAGAAAGTCTCAACAGGAACAGACGTAAGACGATCACGATCAGCGGAGAGCACAGCCTGAGCAGGAACACACACTTGTGGATCAGAGGAGAAAGTCTCAACAGGAACAGACGTAAGACGATCACGATCAGCGGAGAGCACAGCCTGAGCAGGAACACACACTTGTGGATCAGAGGAGAAAGTCTCAACAGGAACAGACGTAAGACGATCACGATCAGCGGAGAGCACAGCCTGAGCAGGAACACACACTTGTGGATCAGAGGAGAAAGTCTCAACAGGAACAGACGTAAGACGATCACGATCAGCGGAGAGCACAGCCTGAGCAGGAACACACACTTGTGGATCAGAGGAGAAAGTCTCAACAGGAACAGACGTAAGACGATCACGATCAGCGGAGAGCACAGCCTGAGCAGGAACACACACTTGTGGATCAGAGGAGAAAGTCTCAACAGGAACAGACGTAAGACGATCACGATCAGCGGAGAGCACAGCCTGAGCAGGAACACACACTTGTGGATCAGAGGAGAAAGTCTCAACAGGAACAGACGTAAGACGATCACGATCAGCGGAGAGCACAGCCTGAGCAGGAACACACACTTGTGGATCAGAGGAGAAAGTCTCAACAGGAACAGACGTAAGACGATCACGATCAGCGGAGAGCACAGCCTGAGCAGGAACACACACTTGTGGATCAGAGGAGAAAGTCTCAACAGGAACAGACGTAAGACGATCACGATCAGCGGAGAGCACAGCCTGAGCAGGAACACACACTTGTGGATCAGAGGAGAAAGTCTCAACAGGAACAGACGTAAGACGATCACGATCAGCGGAGAGCACAGCCTGAGCAGGAACACACACTTGTGGATCAGAGGAGAAAGTCTCAACAGGAACAGACGTAAGACGATCACGATCAGCGGAGAGCACAGCCTGAGCAGGAACACACACTTGTGGATCAGAGGAGAAAGTCTCAACAGGAACAGACGTAAGACGATCACGATCAGCGGAGAGCACAGCCTGAGCAGGAACACACACTTGTGGATCAGAGGAGAAAGTCTCAACAGGAACAGACGTAAGACGATCACGATCAGCGGAGAGCACAGCCTGAGCAGGAACACACACTTGTGGATCAGAGGAGAAAGTCTCAACAGGAACAGACGTAAGACGATCACGATCAGCGGAGAGCACAGCCTGAGCAGGAACACACACTTGTGGATCAGAGGAGAAAGTCTCAACAGGAACAGACGTAAGACGATCACGATCAGCGGAGAGCACAGCCTGAGCAGGAACACACACTTGTGGATCAGAGGAGAAAGTCTCAACAGGAACAGACGTAAGACGATCACGATCAGCGGAGAGCACAGCCTGAGCAGGAACACACACTTGTGGATCAGAGGAGAAAGTCTCAACAGGAACAGACGTAAGACGATCACGATCAGCGGAGAGCACAGCCTGAGCAGGAACACACACTTGTGGATCAGAGGAGAAAGTCTCAACAGGAACAGACGTAAGACGATCACGATCAGCGGAGAGCACAGCCTGAGCAGGAACACACACTTGTGGATCAGAGGAGAAAGTCTCAACAGGAACAGACGTAAGACGATCACGATCAGCGGAGAGCACAGCCTGAGCAGGAACACACACTTGTGGATCAGAGGAGAAAGTCTCAACAGGAACAGACGTAAGACGATCACGATCAGCGGAGAGCACAGCCTGAGCAGGAACACACACTTGTGGATCAGAGGAGAAAGTCTCAACAGGAACAGACGTAAGACGATCACGATCAGCGGAGAGCACAGCCTGAGCAGGAACACACACTTGTGGATCAGAGGAGAAAGTCTCAACAGGAACAGACGTAAGACGATCACGATCAGCGGAGAGCACAGCCTGAGCAGGAACACACACTTGTGGATCAGAGGAGAAAGTCTCAACAGGAACAGACGTAAGACGATCACGATCAGCGGAGAGCACAGCCTGAGCAGGAACACACACTTGTGGATCAGAGGAGAAAGTCTCAACAGGAACAGACGTAAGACGATCACGATCAGCGGAGAGCACAGCCTGAGCAGGAACACACACTTGTGGATCAGAGGAGAAAGTCTCAACAGGAACAGACGTAAGACGATCACGATCAGCGGAGAGCACAGCCTGAGCAGGAACACACACTTGTGGATCAGAGGAGAAAGTCTCAACAGGAACAGACGTAAGACGATCACGATCAGCGGAGAGCACAGCCTGAGCAGGAACACACACTTGTGGATCAGAGGAGAAAGTCTCAACAGGAACAGACGTAAGACGATCACGATCAGCGGAGAGCACAGCCTGAGCAGGAACACACACTTGTGGATCAGAGGAGAAAGTCTCAACAGGAACAGACGTAAGACGATCACGATCAGCGGAGAGCACAGCCTGAGCAGGAACACACACTTGTGGATCAGAGGAGAAAGTCTCAACAGGAACAGACGTAAGACGATCACGATCAGCGGAGAGCACAGCCTGAGCAGGAACACACACTTGTGGATCAGAGGAGAAAGTCTCAACAGGAACAGACGTAAGACGATCACGATCAGCGGAGAGCACAGCCTGAGCAGGAACACACACTTGTGGATCAGAGGAGAAAGTCTCAACAGGAACAGACGTAAGACGATCACGATCAGCGGAGAGCACAGCCTGAGCAGGAACACACACTTGTGGATCAGAGGAGAAAGTCTCAACAGGAACAGACGTAAGACGATCACGATCAGCGGAGAGCACAGCCTGAGCAGGAACACACACTTGTGGATCAGAGGAGAAAGTCTCAACAGGAACAGACGTAAGACGATCACGATCAGTTGAGAGCACAGCCTGAGCAGGAACACACACTTGTGGATCAGAGGAGAAAGTCTCAACAGGAACAGACGTAAGACGATCACGATCAGCGGAGAGCACAGCCTGAGCAGGAACACACACTTGTGGATCAGAGGAGAAAGTCTCAACAGGAACAGACGTAAGACGATCACGATCAGCGGAGAGCACAGCCTGAGCAGGAACACACACTTGTGGATCAGAGGAGAAAGTCTCAACAGGAACAGACGTAAGACGATCACGATCAGCGGAGAGCACAGCCTGAGCAGGAACACACACTTGTGGATCAGAGGAGAAAGTCTCAACAGGAACAGACGTAAGACGATCACGATCAGCGGAGAGCACAGCCTGAGCAGGAACACACACTTGTGGATCAGAGGAGAAAGTCTCAACAGGAACAGACGTAAGACGATCACGATCAGCGGAGAGCACAGCCTGAGCAGGAACACACACTTGTGGATCAGAGGAGAAAGTCTCAACAGGAACAGACGTAAGACGATCACGATCAGCGGAGAGCACAGCCTGAGCAGGAACACACACTTGTGGATCAGAGGAGAAAGTCTCAACAGGAACAGACGTAAGACGATCACGATCAGCGTAGAGCACAGCCTGAGCAGGAACACACACTTGTGGATCAGAGGAGAAAGTCTCAACAGGAACAGACGTAAGACGATCACGATCAGCGGAGAGCACAGCCTGAGCAGGAACACACACTTGTGGATCAGAGGAGAAAGTCTCAACAGGAACAGACGTAAGACGATCACGATCAGTTGAGAGCACAGCCTGAGCAGGAACACACACTTGTGGATCAGAGGAGAAAGTCTCAACAGGAACAGACGTAAGACGATCACGATCAGCGGAGAGCACAGCCTGAGCAGGAACACACACTTGTGGATCAGAGGAGAAAGTCTCAACAGGAACAGACGTAAGACGATCACGATCAGTTGAGAGCACAGCCTGAGCAGGAACACACACTTGTGGATCAGAGGAGAAAGTCTCAACAGGAACAGACGTAAGACGATCACGATCAGCGGAGAGCACAGCCTGAGCAGGAACACACACTTGTGGATCAGAGGAGAAAGTCTCAACAGGAACAGACGTAAGACGATCACGATCAGCGGAGAGCACAGCCTGAGCAGGAACACACACTTGTGGATCAGAGGAGAAAGTCTCAACAGGAACAGACGTAAGACGATCACGATCAGCGGAGAGCACAGCCTGAGCAGGAACACACACTTGTGGATCAGAGGAGAAAGTCTCAACAGGAACAGACGTAAGACGATCACGATCAGCGGAGAGCACAGCCTGAGCAGGAACACACACTTGTGGATCAGAGGAGAAAGTCTCAACAGGAACAGACGTAAGACGATCACGATCAGCGGAGAGCACAGCCTGAGCAGGAACACACACTTGTGGATCAGAGGAGAAAGTCTCAACAGGAACAGACGTAAGACGATCACGATCAGCGGAGAGCACAGCCTGAGCAGGAACACACACTTGTGGATCAGAGGAGAAAGTCTCAACAGGAACAGACGTAAGACGATCACGATCAGTTGAGAGCACAGCCTGAGCAGGAACACACACTTGTGGATCAGAGGAGAAAGTCTCAACAGGAACAGACGTAAGACGATCACGATCAGCGGAGAGCACAGCCTGAGCAGGAACACACACTTGTGGATCAGAGGAGAAAGTCTCAACAGGAACAGACGTAAGACGATCACGATCAGCGGAGAGCACAGCCTGAGCAGGAACACACACTTGTGGATCAGAGGAGAAAGTCTCAACAGGAACAGACGTAAGACGATCACGATCAGCGGAGAGCACAGCCTGAGCAGGAACACACACTTGTGGATCAGAGGAGAAAGTCTCAACAGGAACAGACGTAAGACGATCACGATCAGCGGAGAGCACAGCCTGAGCAGGAACACACACTTGTGGATCAGAGGAGAAAGTCTCAACAGGAACAGACGTAAGACGATCACGATCAGCGGAGAGCACAGCCTGAGCAGGAACACACACTTGTGGATCAGAGGAGAAAGTCTCAACAGGAACAGACGTAAGACGATCACGATCAGCGGAGAGCACAGCCTGAGCAGGAACACACACTTGTGGATCAGAGGAGAAAGTCTCAACAGGAACAGACGTAAGACGATCACGATCAGCGGAGAGCACAGCCTGAGCAGGAACACACACTTGTGGATCAGAGGAGAAAGTCTCAACAGGAACAGACGTAAGACGATCACGATCAGTTGAGAGCACAGCCTGAGCAGGAACACACACTTGTGGATCAGAGGAGAAAGTCTCAACAGGAACAGACGTAAGACGATCACGATCAGCGGAGAGCACAGCCTGAGCAGGAACACACACTTGTGGATCAGAGGAGAAAGTCTCAACAGGAACAGACGTAAGACGATCACGATCAGCGGAGAGCACAGCCTGAGCAGGAACACACACTTGTGGATCAGAGGAGAAAGTCTCAACAGGAACAGACGTAAGACGATCACGATCAGCGGAGAGCACAGCCTGAGCAGGAACACACACTTGTGGATCAGAGGAGAAAGTCTCAACAGGAACAGACGTAAGACGATCACGATCAGCGGAGAGCACAGCCTGAGCAGGAACACACACTTGTGGATCAGAGGAGAAAGTCTCAACAGGAACAGACGTAAGACGATCACGATCAGCGGAGAGCACAGCCTGAGCAGGAACACACACTTGTGGATCAGAGGAGAAAGTCTCAACAGGAACAGACGTAAGACGATCACGATCAGCGGAGAGCACAGCCTGAGCAGGAACACACACTTGTGGATCAGAGGAGAAAGTCTCAACAGGAACAGACGTAAGACGATCACGATCAGCGGAGAGCACAGCCTGAGCAGGAACACACACTTGTGGATCAGAGGAGAAAGTCTCAACAGGAACAGACGTAAGACGATCACGATCAGCGGAGAGCACAGCCTGAGCAGGAACACACACTTGTGGATCAGAGGAGAAAGTCTCAACAGGAACAGACGTAAGACGATCACGATCAGCGGAGAGCACAGCCTGAGCAGGAACACACACTTGTGGATCAGAGGAGAAAGTCTCAACAGGAACAGACGTAAGACGATCACGATCAGCGGAGAGCACAGCCTGAGCAGGAACACACACTTGTGGATCAGAGGAGAAAGTCTCAACAGGAACAGACGTAAGACGATCACGATCAGCGGAGAGCACAGCCTGAGCAGGAACACACACTTGTGGATCAGAGGAGAAAGTCTCAACAGGAACAGACGTAAGACGATCACGATCAGCGGAGAGCACAGCCTGAGCAGGAACACACACTTGTGGATCAGAGGAGAAAGTCTCAACAGGAACAGACGTAAGACGATCACGATCAGCGGAGAGCACAGCCTGAGCAGGAACACACACTTGTGGATCAGAGGAGAAAGTCTCAACAGGAACAGACGTAAGACGATCACGATCAGCGGAGAGCACAGCCTGAGCAGGAACACACACTTGTGGATCAGAGGAGAAAGTCTCAACAGGAACAGACGTAAGACGATCACGATCAGTTGAGAGCACAGCCTGAGCAGGAACACACACTTGTGGATCAGAGGAGAAAGTCTCAACAGGAACAGACGTAAGACGATCACGATCAGCGGAGAGCACAGCCTGAGCAGGAACACACACTTGTGGATCAGAGGAGAAAGTCTCAACAGGAACAGACGTAAGACGATCACGATCAGCGGAGAGCACAGCCTGAGCAGGAACACACACTTGTGGATCAGAGGAGAAAGTCTCAACAGGAACAGACGTAAGACGATCACGATCAGCGGAGAGCACAGCCTGAGCAGGAACACACACTTGTGGATCAGAGGAGAAAGTCTCAACAGGAACAGACGTAAGACGATCACGATCAGCGGAGAGCACAGCCTGAGCAGGAACACACACTTGTGGATCAGAGGAGAAAGTCTCAACAGGAACAGACGTAAGACGATCACGATCAGCGGAGAGCACAGCCTGAGCAGGAACACACACTTGTGGATCAGAGGAGAAAGTCTCAACAGGAACAGACGTAAGACGATCACGATCAGCGGAGAGCACAGCCTGAGCAGGAACACACACTTGTGGATCAGAGGAGAAAGTCTCAACAGGAACAGACGTAAGACGATCACGATCAGCGGAGAGCACAGCCTGAGCAGGAACACACACTTGTGGATCAGAGGAGAAAGTCTCAACAGGAACAGACGTAAGACGATCACGATCAGCGGAGAGCACAGCCTGAGCAGGAACACACACTTGTGGATCAGAGGAGAAAGTCTCAACAGGAACAGACGTAAGACGATCACGATCAGCGGAGAGCACAGCCTGAGCAGGAACACACACTTGTGGATCAGAGGAGAAAGTCTCAACAGGAACAGACGTAAGACGATCACGATCAGCGGAGAGCACAGCCTGAGCAGGAACACACACTTGTGGATCAGAGGAGAAAGTCTCAACAGGAACAGACGTAAGACGATCACGATCAGTTGAGAGCACAGCCTGAGCAGGAACACACACTTGTGGATCAGAGGAGAAAGTCTCAACAGGAACAGACGTAAGACGATCACGATCAGCGGAGAGCACAGCCTGAGCAGGAACACACACTTGTGGATCAGAGGAGAAAGTCTCAACAGGAACAGACGTAAGACGATCACGATCAGCGGAGAGCACAGCCTGAGCAGGAACACACACTTGTGGATCAGAGGAGAAAGTCTCAACAGGAACAGACGTAAGACGATCACGATCAGCGGAGAGCACAGCCTGAGCAGGAACACACACTTGTGGATCAGAGGAGAAAGTCTCAACAGGAACAGACGTAAGACGATCACGATCAGCGGAGAGCACAGCCTGAGCAGGAACACACACTTGTGGATCAGAGGAGAAAGTCTCAACAGGAACAGACGTAAGACGATCACGATCAGCGGAGAGCACAGCCTGAGCAGGAACACACACTTGTGGATCAGAGGAGAAAGTCTCAACAGGAACAGACGTAAGACGATCACGATCAGCGGAGAGCACAGCCTGAGCAGGAACACACACTTGTGGATCAGAGGAGAAAGTCTCAACAGGAACAGACGTAAGACGATCACGATCAGCGGAGAGCACAGCCTGAGCAGGAACACACACTTGTGGATCAGAGGAGAAAGTCTCAACAGGAACAGACGTAAGACGATCCCGATCAGCGAGGGCACAGCCTGAGCAGGAACACACACTTGTGGATCAGAGGAGAAAGTCTCAACAGGAACAGACGTAAGACGATCACGATCAGCGGAGAGCACAGCCTGAGCAGGAACACACACTTGTGGATCAGAGGAGAAAGTCTCAACAGGAACAGACGTAAGACGATCACGATCAGCGGAGAGCACAGCCTGAGCAGGAACACACACTTGTGGATCAGAGGAGAAAGTCTCAACAGGAACAGACGTAAGACGATCACGATCAGCGGAGAGCACAGCCTGAGCAGGAACACACACTTGTGGATCAGAGGAGAAAGTCTCAACAGGAACAGACGTAAGACGATCACGATCAGCGGAGAGCACAGCCTGAGCAGGAACACACACTTGTGGATCAGAGGAGAAAGTCTCAACAGGAACAGACGTAAGACGATCACGATCAGCGGAGAGCACAGCCTGAGCAGGAACACACACTTGTGGATCAGAGGAGAAAGTCTCAACAGGAACAGACGTAAGACGATCACGATCAGCGGAGAGCACAGCCTGAGCAGGAACACACACTTGTGGATCAGAGGAGAAAGTCTCAACAGGAACAGACGTAAGACGATCACGATCAGCGGAGAGCACAGCCTGAGCAGGAACACACACTTGTGGATCAGAGGAGAAAGTCTCAACAGGAACAGACGTAAGACGATCACGATCAGCGGAGAGCACAGCCTGAGCAGGAACACACACTTGTGGATCAGAGGAGAAAGTCTCAACAGGAACAGACGTAAGACGATCACGATCAGTTGAGAGCACAGCCTGAGCAGGAACACACACTTGTGGATCAGAGGAGAAAGTCTCAACAGGAACAGACGTAAGACGATCACGATCAGCGGAGAGCACAGCCTGAGCAGGAACACACACTTGTGGATCAGAGGAGAAAGTCTCAACAGGAACAGACGTAAGACGATCACGATCAGCGGAGAGCACAGCCTGAGCAGGAACACACACTTGTGGATCAGAGGAGAAAGTCTCAACAGGAACAGACGTAAGACGATCACGATCAGCGGAGAGCACAGCCTGAGCAGGAACACACACTTGTGGATCAGAGGAGAAAGTCTCAACAGGAACAGACGTAAGACGATCACGATCAGCGGAGAGCACAGCCTGAGCAGGAACACACACTTGTGGATCAGAGGAGAAAGTCTCAACAGGAACAGACGTAAGACGATCACGATCAGTTGAGAGCACAGCCTGAGCAGGAACACACACTTGTGGATCAGAGGAGAAAGTCTCAACAGGAACAGACGTAAGACGATCACGATCAGCGGAGAGCACAGCCTGAGCAGGAACACACACTTGTGGATCAGAGGAGAAAGTCTCAACAGGAACAGACGTAAGACGATCACGATCAGCGGAGAGCACAGCCTGAGCAGGAACACACACTTGTGGATCAGAGGAGAAAGTCTCAACAGGAACAGACGTAAGACGATCACGATCAGCGGAGAGCACAGCCTGAGCAGGAACACACACTTGTGGATCAGAGGAGAAAGTCTCAACAGGAACAGACGTAAGACGATCACGATCAGCGGAGAGCACAGCCTGAGCAGGAACACACACTTGTGGATCAGAGGAGAAAGTCTCAACAGGAACAGACGTAAGACGATCACGATCAGCGGAGAGCACAGCCTGAGCAGGAACACACACTTGTGGATCAGAGGAGAAAGTCTCAACAGGAACAGACGTAAGACGATCACGATCAGCGGAGAGCACAGCCTGAGCAGGAACACACACTTGTGGATCAGAGGAGAAAGTCTCAACAGGAACAGACGTAAGACGATCACGATCAGCGGAGAGCACAGCCTGAGCAGGAACACACACTTGTGGATCAGAGGAGAAAGTCTCAACAGGAACAGACGTAAGACGATCACGATCAGCGGAGAGCACAGCCTGAGCAGGAACACACACTTGTGGATCAGAGGAGAAAGTCTCAACAGGAACAGACGTAAGACGATCACGATCAGCGGAGAGCACAGCCTGAGCAGGAACACACACTTGTGGATCAGAGGAGAAAGTCTCAACAGGAACAGACGTAAGACGATCACGATCAGCGGAGAGCACAGCCTGAGCAGGAACACACACTTGTGGATCAGAGGAGAAAGTCTCAACAGGAACAGACGTAAGACGATCACGATCAGCGGAGAGCACAGCCTGAGCAGGAACACACACTTGTGGATCAGAGGAGAAAGTCTCAACAGGAACAGACGTAAGACGATCACGATCAGCGGAGAGCACAGCCTGAGCAGGAACACACACTTGTGGATCAGAGGAGAAAGTCTCAACAGGAACAGACGTAAGACGATCACGATCAGCGGAGAGCACAGCCTGAGCAGGAACACACACTTGTGGATCAGAGGAGAAAGTCTCAACAGGAACAGACGTAAGACGATCACGATCAGCGGAGAGCACAGCCTGAGCAGGAACACACACTTGTGGATCAGAGGAGAAAGTCTCAACAGGAACAGACGTAAGACGATCACGATCAGCGGAGAGCACAGCCTGAGCAGGAACACACACTTGTGGATCAGAGGAGAAAGTCTCAACAGGAACAGACGTAAGACGATCACGATCAGTGGAGAGCACAGCCTGAGCAGGAACACACACTTGTGGATCAGAGGAGAAAGTCTCAACAGGAACAGACGTAAGACGATCACGATCAGTTGAGAGCACAGCCTGAGCAGGAACACACACTTGTGGATCAGAGGAGAAAGTCTCAACAGGAACAGACGTAAGACGATCACGATCAGCGGAGAGCACAGCCTGAGCAGGAACACACACTTGTGGATCAGAGGAGAAAGTCTCAACAGGAACAGACGTAAGACGATCACGATCAGCGGAGAGCACAGCCTGAGCAGGAACACACACTTGTGGATCAGAGGAGAAAGTCTCAACAGGAACAGACGTAAGACGATCACGATCAGTTGAGAGCACAGCCTGAGCAGGAACACACACTTGTGGATCAGAGGAGAAAGTCTCAACAGGAACAGACGTAAGACGATCACGATCAGCGGAGAGCACAGCCTGAGCAGGAACACACACTTGTGGATCAGAGGAGAAAGTCTCAACAGGAACAGACGTAAGACGATCACGATCAGCGGAGAGCACAGCCTGAGCAGGAACACACACTTGTGGATCAGAGGAGAAAGTCTCAACAGGAACAGACGTAAGACGATCACGATCAGTTGAGAGCACAGCCTGAGCAGGAACACACACTTGTGGATCAGAGGAGAAAGTCTCAACAGGAACAGACGTAAGACGATCACGATCAGCGGAGAGCACAGCCTGAGCAGGAACACACACTTGTGGATCAGAGGAGAAAGTCTCAACAGGAACAGACGTAAGACGATCACGATCAGCGGAGAGCACAGCCTGAGCAGGAACACACACTTGTGGATCAGAGGAGAAAGTCTCAACAGGAACACGGACTTCTGAATCAAGGTCACAAGTAGACTCTTCCAGGTTATCAGTCAATAAATTGGATAATCTATAATCATTACAAGTTTTTCGACTCAAGAAATCTGGTGAGCATTCATCGTCGGATTTCACGGATGGGCTGATGTTTGTCGGAGTTGTTGACGTATTTCTTGTTGAAATATCGGGTTGAAGCAAATAATATAGGCTGTTAGAATCTTTCGGATGTTGCTTTTTATCTTTAATATTTGGATTTAAAGCGGCTAAAACCATCCTTCCGGACCGTGAGTTCCAATTTATACCAGACATGCCGTTAATCAAAAATAACGCGCCTCGTTCCGCTTTCGTGCGAGAGAGAATCTATACTGATATTATAATTTTTGTCAGCACAAGTCATGTAGTCTAATTACTAGGCATTGTTCATCATTCACACACGCATGCGATATTCCACAGCATGCCGATGCGTGGGAAGAATGATATGAAAACATAGCAATCGCCTCGATAACTTTGCTCATAGAATTTTTCAAATGACTATGGTCAATTTAGAGAAATCATGAGAATTGCATGCATAGAAATTGCCGTGTCTCTTAAATACGTGGTTCTGCCTTGTTGAATTGATAGTTTTTAAAATACGTGGATCTGCCTTGTTCCGGATAACGATATTATAGACATCTTTCAAATACGTGGTTTTGGCTTGAGGAATGTATTATAATAATGTTCTCCAGAGAAAAAGCAAAAATTAACCCAAGATACTCTTTTATGATCAAGTCTAGAAGATTAACTATTAAAGTATGAGTCATTTCATACCTACAGATCAGAAATATATATTCCAAACTTCATGTATTTGTTAAATAAGCCAAAACCACGTATTTTAAAATACGTGGATTTGCCTTGTGACGGGCGAAATGGGAGGATTCCTTACACTTGTCTTCTAGCATGATTGCCTCCAGCAAGAATTTGTAGAGTATTGTCAATTCAGTCCTTCCAAACAAGCACAATATTTAATTAATGGTTCCTACAAATTGAATTAGTCGTTTTTCCTGTCCTCAGAATGCAGCTGATGCTATGAATGAAATATTCTGCAGCTTCTTTTCGGACGCACCTGAATGGGATGAAATCGTGCAATCTATTCGCCATGATCAACAACCGTGGTGTCCTCATTTTGGTGTCGACGATGTATTTCGTTGCTTGTCGTCTCTCAAGACCAACAAGACTTCTGGAAATGATGATCTTTCCCCGAGAATCCTCAAAGGTGCAAGTTCTATCTTGGCTGACCCAATCACACATATGTTTGCACTTTCAATAGAAGAAAAAAAATTGTACCGCACCAATGGAAACTCGCAAATATTGCCACAATCCCGAAAGCTACACATCCAACTATTAACGATCTAAGACCCATTTCTATGACAACTATTATATCAAGGATATTGGAAAAGTTTTTGCTTTCATCTGTGATTGAGTCATTGATTTCAATGTATAGTCCAAATCAGTTTGGATTCAGGAAAGGCTCGTCTACTCTTTCAGCTAATATCGTCATTCATGACTACATAACCAGACAACTTGATCTTAAGCACATTGGGGGAGTTGCAATAATCTCAGTTGACCTTAGCCGTGCATTCGATCGTTTGAATCACAACAATATATTTGAGTTTTTGTGTAGCAGTGTCCTTCCATCGGATTGCGTTCTGTGGTGTGCAAACTTTTTTCCGAGATCGGACTCAACGTGTGCGCCTTAATGGTCCTGTACTCAGTAAGGTTTTAGGGGTCTCTTCTGGTGTCCCACAAGGGTCAGTCCTGTCACCTGATCTCTTTGCTGCCTACGTCGGTACGCTGTATACGGCGTCAGTGGAAAATCTAATGATAAAGTATGCTGATGACATCTTCATATTAGTTCCCTACAGCAATATAGCCTTGGCGATAACATCTGTTGACTCAGAAGTTCATAATATACACAGATGGTGTCAATCGAATGGACTTTCTATGAACAGCAACAAAACAAAAGTTATGTTTATTGACAAGGGCCATCATGATAATCTCTTACCTGCTCCTATATCAGAGGTAACAAAATTACGCATTCTCAGAGTAATGTGCCATAACACTCTAAAGTGGGATGATCACATCAATATGATCTGCAAAAGGGCGAGTCAACGAATAGATCCTCTGAAGCAGTTGAAAAAAAGTCGGGTGCATTAAAAAACATGATTTGGTGCAAGTATATTATGCTCACATTCTTGGTGTCATCGAGTATAATGCCCCTTTGTTCATCGGACTTAATGAGAAGAATTCAAAAGGACTCGAAAAAATAAGACGCCGATGCCATCGCATCATATATGGTTTGGATTGCTCATGTGGTGAATTCACTCCAATCTCCATTAGAAGACAGAACCAAGCCACCAAAGTTTTCAAGTCAAACATGAATCCATCCCATATACTCCATGACCTATCTCCGGATAAGATGTTGTTTTCCGGTCATGTTAAGATGCCCGTGTGCAAAACAAACAGACGCTCTTGTTCATGTTTCCACAATGTTCAATAATTTATAATCGTTTGTACATCTGATACGTTGCTCTGCCCAAAGTTCTTTTATTCAAACGCCGCACATGCTGTAATTGTATGTTAAACTGACTTTGAATTATTACTTATTTGTGAATTTTGCCTCGTATTGATTTCCATTCTCAAAAATATACGCTTATTCTATTCTGTCAACTTTTCAGATGTCATTTCTATAAGAAAAGTACTGAAACAGATATATTTCATAAGCCCACAGATAGCTTTAACTACGTTCATTTTTATTCTGGACACCCACATCATGTTCTTAAGAATAGCCTATACCATACAATCTTGCTAACAGAATAACTAGAATTGTATCAGAGGAAAATAACAGAACTAAAAGGTTGAATGAGCTCAAAAATAACTTGTTGAACTCCAATTATCCACTGACTTTAATTGATAATGCTATTTTAGTTGCACAATCTCAACACCGTGATGACTTAATGCCTGTGAAGAATAAAGCACTGTTACCTTTTGTATCAACCTTTAATCCAAACAACCCAAATGTTTATCAAAATATAATTCACCCAACCACTGGTAGTCTCAATTTAATTAAACCTTTTAATAACTTGAGAGTTATCCCTTCTCATCGTCAAAGTCACTCTTTATTGAATATTTTCCGCAAGAATGATCATGCTATGTAGTGATACCAGGTGTAAATGCTGTGACCATCTCATTACTGGCACGACGATAAATATTGGCGATTTTGCTTTCCAAATAAAAAAGAACTTTAATTGGTATTCAAGTACTGGCTTGTATTTCCTGAAATGTAATGGTTGCAACGATTTCTATGTAGGTCAAACTGGTGATATCTTACGTAACAGAATGACCGTTCATCGCCAACAGATTAGTAATTCCAGGCTTGCTTTGCTCCACGTAAGCAAACATATAGCCTCTTGTTGTAGGAACATGGAAATCAAATTTGTAGCTGCGCCTTTCTATCAGTTTTATAATGATGCAACTAGTCTCACAGGGAAAATGAAGAAAGCTATTTTATTTCAAAATTTAAGCTCTCTTTAAATAGAGATCATCATATATAGTTGCCTTTCAGTTTGTTGCAATTTCTAAGTGTCTGATGAAGTGCATTTTAATAAACACGGAAACCGGCAACACCAAAGCCATCTTCTGGTTCTCTCCTTATATATGTATATAACAGAGATATTGTCATTTGTCGTTTTGACAAGGGAAACGGCATCTTCATCGGCGATCATTCTCGGTATGTTAGTCAAGTCAATAATATCCTTGAGGATGACTCCAAATTTAAAAGCTATAAATTCGGCAAACGTTCGAAGAAAGACCCGTTCATCCTCGAAGAGGATGGGTTTAATCGTAAAATTCAAAGCATAAAATCTAAGAAGCTGTTGAAGGATGAAGTAATAAACCAAATCAAATCTGTCGGCTCACAACCTGCCAGATTGTATGGTCTTCTTAAAGTACACAAAAGTCAAAACTGCCCTCCGTGTCGTCCCATATCAAACATGAGGAATTCTTATCTTTCAACTTATCGGGTTGGCTAGACAATCTTCTGAAACCTTATAATCCAAAATGCTATAGTGTTACTGATACTTTTCAATTGACGGAAAAATTGAAAACTCTCAACATTCCTGATCTAAAAAGGTGCAAGTTGTTTAGCTTTGATGCTAGTAATTTATTCACGTCCATTCTGTCCTGTCTCGCAATCTGCATTGAAAAGTTTGCTAGAAATAGCATGCACTAACATGCTGTTTTCTTTTGATGGAAAACTTTTTTATCAGTATAATGGTATGCCGATGGGCTCTAAGTTAGCGCCAACAATGGCGGCTTTTACTATGAACCTCATTGAAAGTCGTTTTTCTGAACTGAGTAATCACCAACCTTTTTATTACGCGCGGTATGTTGACGACTGTTTTGCAGTTTTCAAAACAGAAGAAGATGATAAACAATTTTTCGATTTTCCTAACTGTCTTGGAGACATTACTAAATTCACCATGGAGGTTGACTCAAATGGTCGCCTGACTTTTTTTGACACTGAAGTTGACATTTCTGATGACACTTTTTAAACTGCTCACCACATAAAAGAAACTAGCACAGGTATCTATATACCTGTTTCTTCTTGCATCCCTTCGTCTTATAAAGTTTCGGCTATGTGAGCTTTGTTTTCTCGAGCTTTCAAAATTTGCTGGAGTAAAGATAATTTTGAAAAAGCTTCTGAGCAAATAAAATATATGTTTTTGAAGAACGGCTACGATGAGAATTTTATTAATAAAATTCAACGTACTACTTTAAATAAATGTCAGCAATCACAATCTGATAGTGGTATAGTATATGATATCCGGCGCATTCGCTTCGCTCTGCACCGGATATCATCTACTTCATTTTTTTTAATTTTTTTTCTGGATTTTTTCGATATTTTACACACTTGTGTTTTTAGTGAAAATTTTGAAAATTTATGTAGTCTAAATTTTTTCGAAAATTTGCGTATTCATTTCACATAGTCTAAAAATTTACAAAATTTATGTAGTAAAAATTTTACAAAATATTTATTAAAAAAATGGATGAAACAAAAGTGGAAGAAACCTCAAAAATGGAAGGAACCTCGACAATATATCCTTCGTTATCTCAATTAAAAACAAGTGAAATAGACATTAAAAAATGAATAAAGAAAAGCACAAAGATAGATTTAGGTATATGAAAGATAAGGAATCTCAATTATTACTTAGACATTCTTCGTCATTGTACTCTCAACATTGTTTATAGTACTAATTGTGTGAACTAGAAGATCATTGTAACTCATAAACACAAAATTATTCAATGAACACGTACACTACATTATCTTTGCGTACACTGGCTGATGATTGAAGAGAGAGAGAGATTTATTGTTCTAGCAACGGAAAACATCTAACAGCATTCCCCTAAAATTATATTGCAATCTCTTGTCATTTCAATTTACGCATCGGTAAAATTTTGACAGTTCAATTTACGCGTCGGTAAAATTTTGACAGTTCAATTTACCCCTATGTAAATTATTTTCAGAATCAGTTTTCAAAGTCAGTTTTATAAATCTATTTGCAAAATTCATTTAGCGTTTCTTCTTTCCGCATGAATAGGTTAAACACATAATGGTAGCAATAAAAAGCAATTCTTCTTGTGAATTGAGAACACATGCGGGTGTGGTGGCAATAAAAAGCAATTCTTATTGTGAAGCGTGAAACGGCGAGAATGAAATGTTCTCTTGATGAACGACTTGAAACGGATTATTATAATAAGACAATGAAACCTGAATGAATCTTAATGTTATAATCCTCAACAATTCCTGGTAATATTTTTAACCATTTCTGATTACCTTGTTCTGTAAATTTCTTGAATAATTTACTTTTTAAAGTTCTATTGAACCTCTCTATTACTACAGCTTTGCAGCATTTTCTGTGGAATAAACAGTTTCAAATAATGGTTTAACATTTCTATTATAAAATTCAGATCCTTTATCAACAAACAATTTTTTTGGCTTTCTATTACTTTCATTGAATATTTCTTCAAACGCATATTTAACTGACAGATCACTTTTGTTTTTTAAAGGCTTCACCCAAGAGTATCGTGTATATAAGTCTATAACGGTCAATGCGTATTTATAATCTCTTTCATTCGGCATATGAATAAGATCAGCACTCCAAATATTATCTTTATTAAAAACTTTTACTTTCAATAGATATTTAGGCTTTCTATATTCCTTGTGAATTTCGGAGGCATAAGTTCCACTATGCCGAACTAAGTCATTCAACATTTCGGACGCGTAGGTTTCAGTGTTATGAGTTTTTTCTAAACCCTGACAGAACAATATTTTTGCTTGTAAAGCTTTCTTAACAAACATTCTTTCAATTCTTTCTCTAAAGGAAGGATTTTGAATATTATCCAATTCTTGAATCATATTCTTATCTGCTTCATGCCGAGAACTTAGGTCATGATTTCGATAAGCTAAATCATGTCTATAAGCAGCTGCATCTACTCTGTTTATTGGTTTACTGTTTTCTCTAGGTGTATTATCATCGTTTAATCTTCAATCCTATCTTGTACCGGGGCCAGTAAAATTATGACCAGGTAAATGTTTTTCTTTCGAATATTTACTCCAAATGAATCCAGGAAAGTTTTCTAATGCTTTCTGTATGTCTCCTCCTTTATAACGGTGATCATAGAGATAATTTAATAAATCTAAATTTGAAATTTTTCATTAAATTAAATTTTCGGGATTTATGCAACTTTTAGATACAAACTTAGATGCATTTATCGTGTGAATCTCCCTTCCGACGCGATAGCAATGAGCTGTGTGGGAATGAGCTAGGTGGGAGGTAACGATATGTTCCTGCATCTTGGGAGAGATGCGATAGCTCTCTGTTTCATGTGACAGACGGGCGCCAGAGAGAGAGAGAGAGAGTGCGTACCACTTTGTGTTTTACTCTATCTGCTGAGGGGCTAGGGAGACAAACATGCGTCAGAGTGATTTTATGATTCTTTGTGGGCACAGGAGGGTTTTTTTCACTGATAGGTTTTATGATAATCATTTTGAATGGCAGTGTGTTGACTATTGCAAGCCATGTTAAATGTCATGTTTACATCATCTGCATTCGCACAGAAAATCACTGCAGGTTTCAATATTGAATCTATGATCAATGCACGATTCGTTTAGAAATGAGACACGGTTTCATTTGTTATGTAAATGAAAAGCAAACGTTGATTCTAACCTTTCATGCTCATGGTCAGTCCTAATGTTCGCTGCTTCATACTCATGAAATAATTCCGTTATGTCAGTCAGTCTTGATCATTCAATGACAAGCTTTGCTGTTTCCTACTGATGAGTCTTCTACACAGACGTATTCATTGTGTGAGTTCAAGGGTCGAGTCGTTGAACTAAGACTTATGCGTTTCTAAACTTTAAGTGCGGCTAGAATCTATGAAAGTTTTACCAACATAGAGTTGTTGTCATACTTACACCGCAGTTCATGTTTACGACTTTCATTTGAATGTTAGAAAGTTAGACTATATGTTCATCTGTCTATGATGAGTGTAAACGTTGTCACAGCTCTCCTTTATTTCCCGTAAACTAGTTGTGACACTTTTGTGTTTCACTTCATCTAGCAGGTTGATTTTTATCTCACACATGCTTTGAGTGTTTCCTAACTCATATGCATTCGACTTACAACGTTACAGGTTGTTATGTCTATACTTGTATGCTGTCGATGCAGAGTGCAAACACGCTGTCTGTCTTTATTTACAAAACACACGCATTCAATTTGATAAAGGCAAACAACACATTTAGTAAAGCTGGTACGCTAACGAGTGTGACTTCAGAAACATTTCATAAAACTTTTTTCAACGTTCGCTAAGTTTCACAACAACCTGTCAAAGACTTCTTACAAAACTTATTTCAACATTTGCGTTTAAAGAGAACATGTGCTTCACGTATTCTACACGAATGGTTAACGCATGTGATATAGAACCTTAAATCCAACCGTAGATGAGTCTAGCCTTGGATTATGAACTTTACAACCCATGCGATCCAATGTCATGGAACTAGCTGTCACACACTCAACGTTTGTGACAACATCTGGTTTTATAAAACATTCAACGCTGACTAAAAGACCTTGTGTGAAACAATCTACACAGTGCAGTAAAACTTTCTAGCACTGTGGTGAACACTGTTTTCATATAACATTCTAAACTCTCAGTCTTACTGCAGTAGAAAACTGCTTTAGTAAACCTGATGAAGCTAATCTAACAGTCATGAAGTTTGAATTTTCAAATAGGGAAACATTTGGCAACTGTCTCCAATAAAACTTTCTAACACTGTGAAAGTAAGTTACAAGACAATCTACACTGTGCAGTAAAACCTTTTCGATAAAATTTTCTAACACTGTGAAAGTAAGTTACAAGACGATCTACACTGTGCAGTAAAACCTTTTCGATGAAATTTTCTAACACTGTGAAAGTAAGTTACAAGACAATCTACACTGTGCAGTAAATCCTTTTCGATAAAATTTTCTAACACTGTGAAAGTAAGTTACAAGACGATCTACACTGTGCAGTAAAACCTTTTCGATGAAATTTTCTAACACTGTGAAAGTAAGTTACAAGACAATCTACACTGTGCAGTAAAACCTTTTCGATAAAATTTTCTAACACTGTGAAAGTAAGTTACAAGACAATCTACACTGTGCAGTAAAACCTTTTCGATAAAACTTTCTACTGCTGTGAAAGTAAGTTACAAGACAATCTACACTGTGCAGTAAAACCTTTTCGATAAAACTTTCTACTGCTGTGATGACTTCGGTCAGTCATACAACGTCAATGATCAAACTTTATTTTCACAAACGTGCGTCGAGGTAAATTATTTGACTACACTAACACTTGCATTTCATGACATGTGTGTTTCATAAAACATCATCATCAAACTTTTCTAACTATACATCAACCTATGTTACAGTAAAAATATTTGACTATACTAAACTTTGCTTTTGCCGACCATGATACACTTTCTAACGACACTCACGAATACAACTTCGATTATCAGACTTTACTTTCTCAAACGGGTGTCACAGTAAAATTATTTGACTACACTAACTTTGCAAACCATGATACACTTTCTGACTAGACTTACAAATACAACGTTGATTATCAAACTTTCTAACTATACATCAACCTGTGTTGCAATAAAACTTTTGTACAACATGATAAAGTTTCTGACTACATTAACTTTGCTTTTACAAACCATGATACAGTTTCTGACTAGACTTACGAATACAGCGTTGATGATCAAACTCTCTAACTATACAGCAACCTGTGTTGCAGTATAAACTTTTCTACAACATGATAAAGTTTCTGACTAGACTTATGAATAAACGCCATGATCAAACTTTCTAACTATACATCAACCTGTGTTGCAGTATAAACTTTTGTACAACATGATGAAGTTTCTGACTAGACTTATGAATAAACCTTCGATGATTAAACTTTATTTTCATAAACGGCTGTCGCGGTAATATTATTTGACTACACTAGCTTTGCTTTTGCAAACCATGATACACTTTCTGACGACACTGACAAGAGCTTGTTCACTAGCGAAGAGAGAAGTCTGTGATGTGTTGCGTGTGGCGCATGAATGTCCTCCCGTTTCATCCCTTCATCATTTCGTCTCCGTGATAGAGACAAGAAGAACTGATGGTTCATTCTCGCATGGTTGGCCAACTGTCGGGAGACAAGTGCAATGGATATTTTATGAAGTAACCAGTGGCAGATAGCTAAATGTCTCCCTGGCGGTCAGAGTACAACGTTGAGACGAAGGGCAACCACTTGCAAACATGACGCAGAGAGGTTTCACAAGGATTACCATTGCCCACGTCCCGTGCAGTACTCATCGCTACGGACTTCACCGCTGTCTCGAAAGAACGCCCACACACAGGAAGTATCACACCGAAAATCTCCGTGACTTGCACCGTCCATGACTTGATCGCCAGACATGAAAAGCGGTGTAGTTATTTACAGGAGGTTGGTAAGTCGTTGCTTTGATCAGCTTGATAGCAAGCCGTAGAGAGCTTGATTCACCAGCGTCACGGACATGAAAAGCGGTGTAGTTATTTACAGGAGGTTGGTAAGTCGTTGCTTTGATCAGCTTGATAGCAAGCCGTAGAGAGCTTGATTCACCAGCGTTTTGCAATGGAGATGTTTAGAGGCCACCCATGACAAGATAGCTAAGACTCAACCGATTGGCGTTCAAAGTGCTACGTTGAGAACTGTGTCAAATGCCCAACATGAGACATGAATTGCCCAGCGGTTTCGGTCTAAACTATGACACACTCCCTTGCCACACTTATCACTACGGCATCGTCCGCCGTCCCGAAGGCACACCCTGTCAGTGGAATATTACAGCAAACTCTCCGTATCTTGCTCGCTTTCAGTGAAAAGCCGCTTATTCCATGAGAAGACTGGCTCAGACATCATTAAAAATGCTTTCATTGACTTCAGCAGGGTCGAAAACCCCAGAAAACCTCCAAAACTAGTGAATTTAATTTTTTCAACTTTTTAGCACTACTTATGAAAATTTATAAGTAGTCTATCACTTAGAGCAGGTCAATAGCGACCGAACCTTTTTGAATCAAGTCAAACGGACTTGTAGAAGCAAAGTTACAAGCCTTTAAAGTTTTGGAGTCTTTTATGGCCTGGAGACGAAGGCCATCTCCTGGCGAACCTCTAAGTCTGACGCCTTAGCTGACTTCAGCAATGAAATTTTCTAAGTCGGTTTCATACAGAAACTGGGAATTTGGAATGTCCGAAGCTATCATCGGAGCTCAGAGAACGACCTACCTTTGACAATCGCTCTCCTGTAAATGAAAAGTCTCTGTCGGTTCCCGCTTATATAGTGTGTGGCGATCAGCTGATGACGTAATACCCATCATCCAAATAATTAAATCCGTCTATCTCTGGTTCTAGTGCTCCGATGGAGCTGGAAGTTCACCATTTACATGTAGAATTTGACGCTAAATCCGAATCTGCCCTCCATTTTCCCATCCGATGCTTCGTTTCGGCTCTACAGCCCACAGCCATCCCAAAAATTCTAACTCGTTTTTCGGAAAAATGATGAAAAATGTTTTCTCTCCGATGGCTTTCAAATTTACCATGCCGAAGCAGAATTTGACGCTGATGCCAAATCTGGTCTCTGTTTTCCCGAGGCTTGCTTCACCTACTAGAGCGATTTTCATAAACATTCTAACTCTGTCGTTTTTTCGTCAATGTCCAAAATTTTCAATAACGTCTCACCTCTAAACGAAGGCAGATACGAACAAGCCATGTTTTCCACTGAATTAGTCTCACTCCCAGCTTTCAAACGAGCTATTGCACGACTTTCTACGATGTCTACCACCAAAGTTGGAAGATCGTTGCCAAGGGGGGTGGGGTCAGCACTTTTTCTCTCCGATTGAGTTGGGAAGACGTTTCTAGACCCAAAATTTCACGTAGAGTTCGAATCTGCACTCCATTTTCCATCCGAGACTTCCTTCCTACCGAAACATGGACTTTCTCATCCCAAAACCACCAACATCCGCCTTTTTCAACTCTACCCTTCCGAGATTCCACCCCTTTACCTCATCACTCTTCCTTCCTTCCTTCCTTCCAGAGGGGGGACCTGCTTCCTCCTCTCGGACCCATTCCTCCCAACACATCCTTGGCGACTTCATTCCAGAGGGGGGGGGCTGAGTCACCATGATGACTCAGCATTTCGCATTTTGTCCTTGCGCCTGGGATGGGGTTACTACTGATGTCTTGGATGGATTCTGTCATTAAATGATTTGATCATTGTTTATCACTCCATCACAACTTCACTTTTCTTGTATGCGTCAGCCGTTTATGGAGCTGTACCTGTGACTCTCCTACATAAGTTTGAGCGATTTCAAAAGTGCAGTCATCGCTTGATTTGTGACTCATCATGCAGCTGTGATGCTTTCCCTGATTTGTCAAATCCTTTTCATAGAGCTGCAGTCAGTTTATTGATATGTTCTGAGACTCATCAGTTGGTTCCTTTGCATCATTTGGTTCCTAAACGACTACCTCACACACAAAAGTTATTTGTTCTTTTCTCTCGTTCCCAAAGACCTTTAAACTCACTTTTACCTTTAGCAACGATCTTATATTCGTATGTTTTTTCACTTGATTATCTTATTTGGTTAATTTTCTATTCTGTACGAGGGGCACTCCAAAAGTTTTGCAATTCGACTAGAAGGCGGAGTTGCCTGACACTCTTCGGTTGTCATATGAAAGTTTCATTCAATAGCCGACAGCACCGCAAGAATCTATTGATTTCATGATCATAGTTCATCACAGTTGATCGTTGGTTTTATCTACTTCAGTCATTTGGCTGGAAGGCAGTCACTACCCATGGAATTGACACGCGAGCAGACCAGGTTACTAATTTGGTACTGCTTCAAGTGCAGGTTGTCTGCACTTGAAGCTCATGGCGAGCTGGACACCACTTTTGGGGACTTTATGTGACAGTTTTGTATGTGATTGCTTGTGATTATCAATATTTGAAAATATACACTACTACTACTATATTGCACGATATGTCTTGTATAGCGGATACGCACGACTTTATTGCTGGTGAAATCAAAACGCATCAACTGCTTAGAACTTGGTCTATTTCTTCATTGTTCAGTACAGTGAAAACTTGAAAACGCTTCAAAACATTTGAGCACATACATGTAGTTACTTTTCTAATTTATTAGGAAAATGATTAAAATTTAATTAATTTTACAATTTGATGAACTTCTGTCAATAATTGGTTCAGTGTTTTTCCTGCCCCCGAGTCAATTTAGGGGGAATGAGGAACTCCTCCTTTGAACATCTTTCAAAAATTACGTTCATGATCGTCTTCCCCGGCCCTCCAGCTATCAAGACGTCAACCCATACAGTCGATCTAGAAGACGCTGTTACTTCAGACTGTGAGTATCCATTCCCGTGGGCGTCATAAAACTTATATTTTTTCCCGACTTTCACCAGGGTGACAGCTTCCCCGTTCACCTTTCCTCGCCGCTGCCAGATGTCATTGATACACGTTCCCTTGAATCTGTCGAGGGCAAGAATCGCTTTACTGATACTTTTGTAGGTATACATTCCGGGCCGCAGGTTAGTTTTCACGTGAAAGTCTATATCGATTACGGGAGCCTTTCGATCAGTGTCGGAGTACATTTCATACGATAAAATGACACCTGAAACAGAAAGGAAATACCTCAGACAACTTCATTTTCAAACAATTTCACAGTTCCTCATCTTCAAAATATCAAATTCTCTTCAACGCAGAAGTGAACTTTCAGACATTTGAGGAAAGGTTTTATTCTAACTGAGACAGAATCTCCTATTTTCCAATTAGTTAAGAAGTGATTCAGAAGGTGGTCATCGGTCGGGGATAGAATCACACGAATCAGGAAAATTCAAAACATTTCACATCCGTGCGTTCTTATCAGCTATCATAGCATCTTCAAATCTATTCACAAACGTCAACTCGCTCATCAAATCTCTCACTCAAGATGATTCACAGCTGAGATTCTTCATCCATATCAAGTCAGCAAAAGTCAACAATTCCCATTTGTTTCTTCAAAATTCATCCTCCTCATCTGCTTCCGCAAAATTTGGCATCCGCAGATGCTACCGCAAAGCTTTATAAATTGGATCAACAGCTATTTGTGTAATATCCAACAGCGAGTGAAATTGGGAGAAGTGCTAAGTTCTGTGGCAGGTGTTTCCAATTGATTTCCACAAGGTTCATTGGTAGGGCATTTTCTATTTCCTTTGCATATATTGATTTACGGACCACTAAATGCGAGCGTAAATCTCGTAAAATATGCCGACGATGTTGCACTTATAGTTCCTGTCTTAAAAAAGGTGCCAAATGATTTTTCACTTTTTTCTAGAGAAGTCTTGCATTTAAATTCTTCGTGTTCAAACCATAGAATGCTTATACTCGTACATAAAGACAAAGCAACAGTTCTTCTTTAGCGAGTCTGTGATTTTCAAACTGTTGGTTGTATTTAGATTTTGGGACTTATTTTCGACAGCAATCTGAATTGGTCAGATCATTTTGCATGTGTCATCAAATGGATCAAAACACCTTTACATTTTACGTGTCTTTAAAGACTCATGATTAGTTCATTCTACTCTCTAGCTCCATCATACGTTCACTAATTGATTATGTGTCTCGTTTTCCTTAATCCAGGTATTGTCCAAAGCTGAAAGCCCAAGTTCCTGTGTAAAAAACCTCTCGCACAATTCATGTTGTTTAGGTTAGTACTTGTGATGATTGTTCGATGTTCTATATGTGCTGTGCTTCATGTGCCTGTTTCACCAAGGACTGAGCGAATCGAATCATATCCCACATCAACTCCTTCATCCTTCATCAAAATGCAGTAAAAACTGATTCTTCCTCACGTAAAAACCATGCGAAGACTAAATAAATTTGTGTTATCGTGTTCCATGTGCTACAACAATTTGATTTGATTTTCTCACTTCAGTAACTTATCTCTTCATGATGTACATGTTAGTTCTATCAATCTGCCCGATTTCTATTGGAGATTTCGTGTACTGTATCTATTTGTTCTCGAAATAAACGCTTATTGTTATTATTATTGGGGCGCTTGATACACGCGATTACTTAAAACTCGGGCGCTTCGTACATTATAAAAAAATCAAGGCTCTCTGTATAAAAAGTGCGCTCTGCACAAAATTCACGAAAATAGGGCGCTCGGTAGAGAATTCACGAAATTTCTACAAATTCATTGATATAATAGAAAACAGAAAAAACTATCATTGTTTGTTCTAGATCGTGTTTTTTTGAAATTACATTAAAGCTTGATTTTGTGTATCTAAGTCCAATGATATCTCTACTCTCGATTTATCTATCAACAATGATGAATCACATGATGAAATATTAAGTTTACTTGTTATGTCGACAATCTTAGACTAAACAGAGATGCTTACAGCATTTCGTAAAATGATCGACGCAAAGTGTCTTTGTATTTCCTAAATATTCTTATATTTCATCCTACACTTCATATGCTTCCTGTGATCCAAACGATGAGATTATCAAAGAAAAGAATGTCACGTGTGTAGGTATAGACAATCTTCTATTACGCAATTAAACCAAGCATTTGTAGCAGAAGAATAAAAAATTGCGACGTGAATTCGTCCCAGTCGCTTGCATTTTCATCTGACATCGCAAAATGAGCCTGCGAATTCTAGGAAAATGCCTTTAATGGCATCGGTTCAGCGCATCGATCCTCATTGGCTTCAATTAGCTGCTACTAGCTGTCACGTTTGACAGTATGCATTCCTCCATCTTGATGAAATCACTGTCATCATGCCGAGTCATTTTTGTATTATTCTACTTTTTTAGGGGCGATTGGGGTAAATCACTATTAGAAAATGTAGCACAATCTGAATTTGGAATTTCTAAAATACATAGTTCAAATTACCCACTAGTGACGGATTTTTTTGTCTAAGATTTAGCTGCAATGTTCTTTAGGTCTATCAATGTGTTAAATAGTGGATATGAGCCATGAAGGACAATTACTGAAAAATTAAAGCCAATTTTTACTGTGGTCACTGGCATACTAATTTTGTAGTTTGATAGCAAAAAACAGATTTGATGCACTCCCTAATTTATTGGCAAGTTTAAGTAAAAGGTTAAAAAGAAATTTAATGTGTAAA
This sequence comes from Prostheceraeus crozeri, assembly GCA_907163375.1. NCBI lineage: Eukaryota > Metazoa > Platyhelminthes > Polycladida > Euryleptidae > Prostheceraeus > Prostheceraeus crozeri. The sequence goes on along the minus strand of CAJQUW010011539.1, from coordinate 85,771 downwards.
TTTCTTTTTAACCTTTTACTTAAACTTGCCAATAAATTAGGGAGTGCATCAGATCTGTTTTTTGCTATCAAACTATGAATAACCTCCCGTGTATGGCTATAAATCGGATACTAATTTTGGCTGCATTTACTTTTACTCTTCTGATTTAGTGATTCAGATCCAGGTTGAATCGTTATCTAGTGTTCAATATTGAATGTGAAGCCAACATTTAAATGCTCCGAAATTAAACATAGAAATAAAATTAAACATAGAGTGTTTATGTAAACGTGTAATCTACAAAATAATCATACTTTATCGATAATTCTTGAATTTGTCTGCGAAATGTTGTCTGTTACTGAGTATGAAACAGCTTGAAGTATTTTGGATGTAAAGCTACATTGAATTTTTCGCATCTCCGCGGTGGGAGAAATGTCGGCGAGTCTGAATTATTCCGTCTGCGAATAGTTTTTTGCGTCGTTTTGTCGTGGAAGGATCAATGGCGTCGGATTCTGGAGGATGATAATCGTGGTCAATATCATGAAAAATTTCGATTTCTGTGTTCAATGTTGTGGCACATAGATGACTGATAGATGGAAATTCCTGGTTATCCGATTTTGTTACACTATCGTCGATCGGCGGCAAAATAACGATATCCTCACTCCAATTTCATCCAATGTCATTTGTTCCAATGTTTGTTTGACTTCATCATGGGGCACAGAATGTGAATAAAGTGCCGGAAGATCATAGCTTTTGATCATATAAACGTGCTTGAAAATTCAAATTTGTCGATATCTATAGCCATGACAAAATTCTCACGCTTTCTTCAGCTGTCTGCATTGTGCTATCACTAGCTAACAATATCAAATTCAGTCTCTTTTGGTCGAACACTGAATATTGAGTTTGTGTTGCAAGTAACAAATGTTCCAACTTCTACCTCTAACTAATCAATCTGTATTTCACTGCTATGCGAGTTCACATTGCCATTTGACCGTTCCATCAGAAGAAAACATATAATAATCAATCAAAATATACTATTATTGGCAGAAGGTTACCAACATATCATGATGATATTTGTGCATCAAATATAAAAACAAAAATTGAAATCACGAATGCAAGTACGTATTGCAAAATCGCACGCTGTCACAAAATGATGAAATTGTCATTTAAGCTATAAAATTTTTAATGACATAGCATCTAAAGCGAGTATATAATATGTATCTGTTTCTTAAGCCTGAAACCTATATAAACTTCTTAAAAATTGACGTGCTAGAAAAATCTACCATTTGGAACTAATGGGTTAAGATATTGAATTTTTTATTATTTTTAAATAATTGGATATTTTTGTACAAAGTGTCCGCAAACATTGTCATCTTTATTCAAATGATGATTTATCTTTCTTCGAAGAATGCACTGTGATTCACCCACAAGAATCCTAATATGCATTGTATTCAACCAGACAAGCGACATTTCACAAAACAGATGTTTTAGTCGTTGCAGTTGCAATTTTTGTGACATGGTAAATTATATTTCTAAATTTTAATCGCTGCGATAGAGGTCTTGGGCCGACAAGTATTGGAATGATAGTGACAATCATCAACCTTTTCATTTCATTGCGGAGATCGCGCGGTTGTATTCAGTTTATGAATGGAATACGAAGATAAATGTTGTTTTTCGTGTTATTTTGAATTTTTGTTCTTGTATGAGTTTATCTCAGTTGATGTATTTTTGAACATAATAATCTGGATAACAGTTATTGCGAAATCTGTTTTTTAAGAAAATTAATGGCCTCTACGGTGATCATGAGACGACAGATACAATGGGTTCATAGATATTCGGACTTCAGGAGATAGACTTTGAGCTACAATGGAACATAACTTCCCATGGTAGTAAATGGCCACTGTGGAGAATTTTAGAATAAAATTTGGTAGAAAACGAAGAGGAATATTGATGGCATGAAAAAGTATGATCAAAAGAAGATAGTTTGTCTATCTAAGATGAACAACCTCTTAGCATCAAGGATATTTTAAGAACTATCTTTTACAATTTGGCACGACGAATAAGAATTATTGCATCAAATGAAGAAAAATGACAGTACATATACATAAAGTGAAAAAACGGTTCCTTGACTTGAAATACCCTTCTTATCTAGTTGACGAAGCACTTTATCGAGTGAATTCATTTGAAAGCACTATAAATAATAAAGAATGAACAAAAAGATCATTCTTCGCAATTGGTGAAAACCCCAGTATGGCTGATGTCAGCCTTAAGACAAAACGTCACTTCTTTTCTTCAAATTGCCGAGATCTTACGACCAGCACTGCCGGCCATCATCAGAGAACTGACTGTAGAACTAGCCAGAGATCACAATTCACAGATAGCCATTCACTCTACTGCAGTGTAAGACACAAGATGCAAAAGTGAAAATATAAGCATAAAATAGCTACTTGTTGCAAGAGAGTTAGTAATATCATCAAACACAAAAGATAAGTGAAGAGAAAGTACAAAAGAACAATCACTTCATATAAGATTGCAACAAACAAAAATCCTGATATTTTTGGAAAAATCATCCAACCATTATCGTTTAGCATGAACGTCTTTGAAAAGTTTAAAAAGCCGTACATTATTTTGTCTCATATCACATCAGCAAGATAAACAACGATAATGGGCGTTCAAAAATGTGGGAGAACCGATGTAAATGTTGTGAATCTATAGAATGTGAAAAAGCAGTGAATTGTGACGGAAAGACATTTCAGAGAGGCTAAAGAACCTCAATTTTCATTTCGTATGGGAGAGAAAAGATATCTCTTCTACGTAAACTACCGGGAGGAAAAAAAGTACCGGGATCACAAAAATGACTTTTCCTCCCGCATTTAGCTTTTCCTTTGTAAGCTCTTGCGCAAAAAATCATAGAAATAAACAAGTTATGATTAGCCGGAGACTACCAAAATAATGATATAGTCCCTGAATGATAAATTCAAGTATTATCTATGGATTGAGAAATCCCAATTTTCGTACATTTGAAACATGATTGAGTTCAGAACATCAGCTTCGATATAAAAGTTGAAGTGAGTCACATGATTTCAGTATTTGATGTCTGGGAGGCTCTACAAAATGAGTAAAATCGTTAAAATCAAGTCAAAAAATAAAATTTCACGGGAGTAAAAGTTGGTATTTCCTTTCTCAAAAAATAGCTATTATATCTTTTTGCATTTAATATGGCCAAAACTGCATTGATTATTGACAAGAGTGATTTCCTTGTACTTGGACGTTATACTTTTGATCCTCAATATTTACCATCGATTTGTTTATATGTGTTTATTGTTATTAGAAGACCTACAGAAAGGATACTGCCCTATTTTCATATCTTGGAATGAAGTAAGGAAAATCCGTCTTTTGATATCTTATAACTTACATGTAATTAGCGGCAATTAAAAAAGGTTTCCCATCATTGAATTTATAGGCCTACTTCTGACATTGTCAAAGTCCAACTCAGAGTCGCTGATATGTTGTCATCGAAGGCCGAAACCTCTGTGAAATCTCTATCGAGAGAGGAAACATGCATTTACATTCAGAATTGTTTCAGATATTTTTCATAGTCATTGTCTGTGAATTGAGAAAAGTGAATTTGTTTAATATGTCAAGTAGGCCTATGCATAGACCATCTTCTGAAAAAGAAAATGCGGGCTCGAAAATTGAATTACACTTTCGCACGCGACTATTAGCCACTCTTCATGAACGGTAGATACACTTTGCCTTTGAGCCACATGTTTAGATCGCAGATGAAGGAACTAATTCAAAGATGGATGTTTTTCAATTTCTGAATAGAGAAAAACGACAGGTATAGCAGCATGTCATGAAAAATGCTAAAGCATTTCATGATACTAGTATTTATCAAGCGTTTGAAAATCATCAATCAATGAAGTCATAATATAGAACAAAGATATGTTGGAGTAATAAGGAAATAGATTACCTATTTTGGCAATAATCAATGCAGTTTTGGCAATACAAAATACAAAAAAATCTATTAAGACATTTCATCCACCATTGAATTCCTCTTTAGTTAATTATTTGTCCTATGTCTTGTTATTGTGTGTATTTTGAATTTGCAAGCTTAATGATTTCAATAAACATTCGTTTCAGTGCCCTGAAAGTTCACTAGAGTCAACGAAATGCATCTGCACTCATTGAGTAATCCATTTTTAATTTTGGATTCAAATGTTTGGATTCTAGTTTTATGTACATTGGGAGTCAACCCTTGCTTTTAAAATAATCTTTCTGCATGTATATATCAAAGAGTGCAAATGGTTCCCAGAATGGATCGCAGATTCATGTGGGTGCCTTTGTGAGCAAGAAAGATTATTTAACTTTACAAGAAAAAGTAGATTACAAAAATCAGACCACAAAATGCTGATATCTAGTATTATTACGCAAGCTATATCTATATATTTCGTTTGATTCAGAAGTTCGTCGTATGCAAAAATTCGCAGGAGAATACGGCAGTAAAAAATAGGGTTGTGCACGGTGCACCCCAGAGATGTAACCGGCCATACCAGTGTTATTCCGTTCCCGTCCTTTTTGAGAAATAGCACTTGTCGTACAGAGTCCTTGACTTAAAGACAGTCGCTGTCATTGACGTTCAGTTAGGCATGCGATTATATCAACGTTTTTATATTGGACAAAATTACAAAGATTTTGTTGATAGGGAAGAGTCAAGAATAATTTGATTATTAATAACTTCCCTATCAACAAAATATGCTCTTTAGTCAAGACATTTTCAAATATATACAACGAGTTGAAATAAACGTCTACACTGTAAATTCTAAGGTGTATAAAAGGCTAAAAAGTATATGCGAAAATCTATTTTCGCTGGTTTTCTCACAGTAGAAGGCACTACCCTCAAATATGTGCGAAAATGTCATTTTTTATTCAGTGTCATCCCATTGTAGACTTATTGAAAAAATATATCAGCTGGGTACATAAATGTGATTAAAGATAATTTAATGGATATTTTGCCTTATAACAGAAATGATCTTGTATAATCTATACACATGGTATATTTGTTTATATATTAAATCATTTCACTGATGTTTGAAAAGTATAACACTTTCAAGGGAGGATCAAAGCTTATAATGGTTGTCTGTCCTGTATGTCATACAGAATTGCGGAATGCACATAGTTTATTGATACATTTGGCTGAATATATTTCTACAATTGGAAGGTAGGTAGATGTTTCAGCAAGAAATCAGATCCATAGTTTATACAACACTATCAATGACCTATTCCCATCCATTCTGCATACGTGATCTAGTGCATATATATTGAGGAATGGAAGAAGGAAAGAGGTTGTTTTTGTCTCATTAGTTGATCGAGTAAAATGTCAGGATTATGCTGTGTAAGCGGCTAAAAATTACAGATCGCCAATTGTGGATCCTCGGATGCGATCTTGGTCGCTCTGATCATGAATTGTGCACTATACTTGCGTAGCTATACATTTCAAATTACATCAGTTAGGTAGAGTTTTAAGTGATGCTGATTGTTCAAGTCAGCTGTTTTATTCGGTAGTGCATGTTTCTGGCAACAAGTTACTCACTAGCTCATCGGAAATTGGACAGTGACCTGCATGTGCGCTGATGCCGAAGGAGGATGTCATTATAAATCAAAAGTAAACAGATACCCAGTCCTTGCAGACACGTATCGCTTCTAAATATTGACCTTGCAATAAATTATCGCTGCAGTAAGCGACAAAGGTGTTAAGGAAGAATGACCTTAGTGGTATTGTCTTACACGCAAGTCAACTGGTGTAAAGCCTTTCTCAAGCATCAGTTTTAGCTGCATCTTAATTGTGGAAGTGAGTGCGATTGAAGGAGAAGAGACAAAGCGCAGGGGCAGACTGAGCGAAAACCAAGAGAGGCAGGCCAATTTCGCGCTGTTCAGTTACTCGGCAAGTAAAGTAAGACGCAATTAGTGATATAGCCAAACTATTTTTATACATTATTATGTGTCCTCATAGCAATGGAAGTATAATTTTAGTCATCGCAGTCTGTTAGGTAAGAAGATTTGGGAATAGGCCAAGTGCTTATTAGAAAAATACAAAAATACAAACTACTACGATACGTATTTCTTTGACCAACGGTCAATATGATCAGGGAGTATACTCCATTTGTATTTTTGTGTTTTTCTATTAAACACTTGGCCTATTCCCAGATCTTCTTACCTTTCATAATGCGCGGTCAAGGCATTTTTTACATAATGCAGTCTGCTAGCAAAGACTGATTTCTAAGTGAATCAAACTAGAAAGCTAAATTAAGTCATGAAATTTCACAATGAGGCATGTATATTTTCATTATTTTGTTTGCCATCCTGAATATCATATCAAAAAGTTCGGTACTTCTATTCTCTTTCCCCACATTTTTGTTGTTAACACCCGCGACAGTTGCATCATCAGCGATCTTCTCTTGCTCGCAAGAGCAGTCTCACTACCGTCGCACTGACGCTATGAGTGTGTGAAATTTCTCTGGTTTGTAGAAAATTCACAGCATTTGCTTTGTTGCTCACTGTAGACAGCAATAACACGAAGTTCGTGATAAATATTTCACAGCTGTATCTTGTATTCTAGCTGAGCATCCAGGGGACCAATCCTTCATCCTAGACTTCAAGTAAAACTTGTGAGTGGTGCTGTGCTAGTGTCACTCAGTGAGCAGATCAAGTCTATTCTAAATCCAATCTGACTTGATGAAATTTGATGAATTTGGAAAAATTTGAAAATGTGGGGGGAAGAATAGAAGTACCAAAAGTTCCTTTGTTGCATGCAGTCTACAAGGGATTGCAGTCATTGAGGAAAGGAAAGTCAGGCCTTCCATGAAATATGATTCAGAAGAATAGGGTGCAGATCAAAATTGAGGAAGCGTAAAGCCAGACAGGAGCTTCGGCGCATGGTACCCGTCTTCTTTAGTCTATCTTATACTGTCTGTTTCATGCTAGAATTCGTCAATAACTTTATTGTCTGATTTTACCTCATCTATCTTCTAAAAATTTAAATCAATCAATAAATGCTATCCCCCACCAAATGTCATCGAAGAGATCCAATATGACACACGCTTCACTAATCGATGCTTAATAATATGATCTTTGTTAATGCATCCCCAAATATATACGTGCACGTCTGTAAAAGCTGTTTAACTGAGACAATTGCCACGAAATTTGAAGTACAGGTACAAGTGAGCGCATTATCTGAGTATATAGGGGAGAGCGGGGCTAGTTGGAACGTGGGGTTAGTTGAAACATTCCATTTATTTAACTATATGAAATAAAACTTTAATGTTCAGAAGTAATATTTGAATGATCATTTCAATTTACACATTTTCGCTTCAATTTCGTTCGTTCATTGTCAATTGTTTGATAAGGAGACAAGTTTATTTTCCGATGTTTCGAGTAAATATTCTTTCTGCCAAAAACTTGTTTTTATCGGGCGTAATACAAACATTATCGAAGTCACTAATCACTCAAGCAGTAGCATTTAGAACACTGGCATCACACAAGAAGCAGCTTTTATGACTTAGATGTTAGCAAGTTGTGATTACAAACCCATATAGATCACACTTGGGGTTAGTTGAAACATTGTTCCAACAAACCCCATGTCATGTTCCAATGAGCCCCGTGTAGATTTATATTACTTTAAGGCTTGTTTTTGCAATGACACCGGCATATTGTCACACTGTATTTTATAAATCCCTAAAAACGGAAGTCTTAGAAGTAAACAAATATATTGATAGAGTTGTGCTACTGCGACATAATCATATTGCAGCAAAGAAAAAAGTTAGAAAAAATAAAATCAGTCCATGTCTAAAGATAGATTAAGATTAATTTCCGCTTTCTCGAACCTTACAGAAGTTCTCATCAGTAAGCAAAAGTATGTCCGAGTGGGACTCGAACCGCACATCATTCAACGGTAAAATCATCAATTACTGTTACCTTAGCCTTACCTTTAAGTTTACTGCTCACATAAACTTCAGCCGCTTGACAAGGGCGTTTATGGCCCATTCAAATCATATTATCAAATATATACATCAATCAAAATTTGTTTTCTATAAAAAGTTTGTTGATGTCCAAACTTTATTTTTATTCAACTCATGAGAAAGACAAAGTTGTTGTCTGGGTTTTATCATAGGCCTACAAAGAGTTCAAATCTTGATATGTTCACGTGAAGACGCATAATGGACATAGATATCAGTTTCCTATTATCTAATGCTTTACTGCAATACCATAAGCAATGCAACTGCATGTGCATTAATTCAAAATTAAAAACAAGTGATGCGTTTCAACAAACCCCATACGATGTTTCAACTAACCCCTGGATGGGGGTTAGTTGAAACATTAAAGTTCCCCTGTTTAATGAAGTAATAGAGCAATTTGTGCTAACTTTCAAGTACTGCAAATATGACTAACTGGATTTTCGTACCCTTAATGCATTACGACTACATTTTCAAGTTCAGCTAATGTCATCTTCATACATTTTTTTGAAAAAAATAAATATTTGTTCCAACAAGCCCCGCTCTCCCCTACGTTCCTAATGTTCGATAAGGTGCGTGTATGTTTGTCAGTCGCTAAGGTGAGTCACGTGACATTGTTTCTCCTACACAACCGGTAGAATTACTGTGGAATCAGGCAAAGGGTCGCAATCGAAAGCAATTTGGAACTCATCGCTCAATGTTGGACTCGTACATGTTTGGATAAACATGAATAATAACCGAATAACGTACGAATAATACGCCACTTACCTGTGCCTTAAATTTCGTGGCAATCGGTTGAGTTAAATAGCCGCTACAGAGACGTTTGTATTTGGGGTGAATATACACAGAAGACCCGCTTAATATACTCGTACTTCTGCTAGCTTTACATTAATATAACCGATTAATATATTTTTGTGAAAGAATAATTAATCATGTCACCAAGCTGCGTAGGAAAGAAGTTGCGCTTCATTAATCGCATCCACGTAAGAGACAGATATTCCAAAATTTTCCAATTTATGAAAAGAAAATTCAAGAATTAAGAATAAAAAAATTAAATTGAGAAATTGAGAAAGAAAATTGTCTAATTCATTAGCAATTAGCATATGGTAAACTTAATCCAAATTTTTGATAGGATTAGAGGGTACACGTGAGCCTGAAAAAGTGAGAATTATCATGAATCATGATTGCAAATTACCGAGTACTTTTACCTAGCGAAGAATTGTTACTATGTTGAAGTTTTATTTTATAGTTACGTGTTATTTTGTATGGCCCTATATTGTGTAATTAAATCGCCGTTGATCAACAACGCTTTTTAAACGTTTGATTTAAATTCAATAGATTGTAATTTATTCATTTTTGCCATCGTTACAAAATCAGCCATTCGGAAATTAACTTAAGTACTTTAAGAATTCGAACATACATCCAATGAGTCTTATCAATTCAATCTATTTCATTTCAGCTACTCTGCGACGCTACGAGCATGGTTAAAACACACGCAAAAATGAAGAAGTCTTGTTATCAAATACCTCTTTATGCAGACACATGGTCCTATCGTATGCAAAGCATTCTTGTACGGTTGGGAGAAAGTCTGGAAGGCAGCATTGGCAATTTCAAGGCGTACAGACAAATTAAAATAATGTCTTGTGAGGATGCTGGTCTGGTAAGTTTACATATCCACATGCACATTTATTCAAATATCCTCATTTTATCCACTAATTTCAGATTCGAAGGCTTTGAAAGGGTTTTTGTCACTGATCGTGAAGCTGCATATTAATCCAAGTGCATTTTCAGCATTGGGCAAGTAAGTGTACTTTAAGGATTTGATCAACAACTGTCAATTGAATGTATAATTGAGAATTTAAAATATTTTTGTCACATTTATTGTGTAGCTCATCAGAGATAATGAGAAGGTTTGACAGATTTTCAAAAGATGAAGACTGACGTATGTCACTATGAATATGATTCAAGTGCAATAATCATTTCACATCTGTTCCACATCAGCGGCAGTAAGGGGAGCAAATTTCATAGTGATTCACGTACAGTAGTGATTACAAAATGAGTAATCCTGAAGTTCCGGACTCTTCTCATAGAGGTATTGCTAATCGTCAACATCCACTGAGGGGAGCAAGTAAGCCTGGGCATGTTATGAGGCTTGCCCAAAATCAAAACTATTCAAACATAGCATCAGATCAATTGAGTAACATAGATGCAGCTTATCATTCACACATCCGGCTGAAGGCAACAGATAGGGTGCTAATCATATGGGGATCATACTCTATTGCCCTATGGTATACGATTAAGCCATCTTTTTCTTACAGGCCTTTCATACATTCTGGAGACGGCTCATATTAATCGCGATATAAGATACTACGGATGATTACGATACACTTATATTGCATGTATTTTGCAGTTTGTTACTTCTATGATATTGTCTACATGGTGTAACAAAAGAAGTGATAAGCCTATTGATAGGGAATGACAATGAGAGATTCTCATACGCTTTACGATGAGATGATCAGTATGATAACACAATATACAATAGTTATTTTATTAATTTGTCTCTCGAATCAAATTATAGTATACTATAGCAACTGATGAGGTGATTGCGAATCGCAATAACGCAACCGTGATGAACCGTAGATGGTAAACGCTCTAGCCGTAACCGACCGTAGCCGTGACACCTTTTGGCCTCAGCCACACTGAAAGCAAGGCAAACGCGAGCGTCTCGAGCAAACGTATGTCCGCAAGCTATAATCACTCTGGTTTGCTTTGCTCGCAGTGTGGCCACCTACAACAGTTACAATGATGACTTCATAAAAGCTCCAAAACGCTTTGCTCGGAAAAGCTCGCAGTGTGGCTGACGCCTTAATCGTAATCGTGGGATTTTTATTAACTGTAACCGATCGTTAACCGTGGTTGACCGTAATCACTATTACCTACACATAGACTATTATTTGTTTCAGTTATTCATTTTATAGACCTAGTGGAATTTGCAGCCAGTAATAGTTGTCATACTGCAATGCATTAATCAATTCTCGTATATCATACGAAGCAATTAAACCTAGGGTTGCATGATCGGATAGATTTCAATTTTCAGACAGTAACAAAATAATATGTTCCATAGCCATGTCTTCATTTTAAGGACGCTATACGTTTTACACAGGTATATAATTAGACTTCAAGATTACATTTCAGTGATTTGACATAGATCTTCATTCTGCTTAGTTATTCCATTAACTCCGCCCTTTCATGAAATACGCTACAAAATAATTACAATACCTTTGTCATAATTACAAAATTTTGCAGCTGATCTTCATTGCTATTTTATGCCTTGAACATTGGTACCTACTAAAAATGAATCCTGGAGCCCGACAGGTAAATCCCGTACATAGACACAAATCCCGTGATAAACCTGAGTTATTATTATAAAAATACATCATTATACATTTATTCAAATTTTTCTATATATACATGCATATATGCTTTCATTATGCCTACATACATGTGTCTAAGTACATATCATTTTCAGGAATCGACATTCATTGATGGAATCGCGACAAGTCCGGAGCTCAATGTCTTCCTCAATGGGGTTAAGATATCTGCGGCCAATTTCACAGAAACTGTCTCAGTGCTTGTTGGTTCGTACCTATGTTTCAATCTAAATTATTCGGCCGAACAAGAGAGTGTTCTGGAATACTTGGAAGGACTGGTTGGCTTGAGACGGTCGTTTAAGTCACCAAACATTAAGAATTTGGTAAAATTTTTTATGTAAATGCACGACCCCTCACTTTGTCTCCTCAAATTTTTAGATTCATATTGTATGCTGTTATTGCGTTATTAAACTACCAACCTTTTGTAATTGCATTTTAAGACATTCAACGTACAAATTTATAGTTTTGATTATTCTTTCTAAGCTTATTTTGTTAATAAGTGTAACAACCAAATTTTTGCAACCACTGTTTTTAGAGATTCAATGTCAAGAGTGTACAATTTAAAAAATTTAGATTTTTTCAATATTATTCTGCTGTAAGAAATTCTTTTCTTAAGTTATTTTTAAGAAATTCTACATATAACATCTTGTTCAGTGTACAATTTTGAGTTCTATATCATTAGTAAGCTTATTTTGTTATTAAGTTTTGTGACCACTTTTTAGGAAATTCCATGTCGATATCATGTTTAGCGTGCACAATTTTGAAGTTTGGATTCTTTTCTAAGCTCTCTTGTTATTAAGTTTTGTATCCACTTTTTAAGAAATTCAATGTTGATGTCATATAGAGTAGGCCTATACAATTTTAAAGTCTAGATTTTTAAAGAATATTTTGATAATTATGTTTTGTAACCATTTATTGAGAAATTCAACTTACGATATCACGTATAGAGTGTGCAATTTTGAAGACGTTTCTTTCTAAGCTTATTTTGTTATCAAGTTTTGATGATGTGACGTATGGCGAGTGTAGCAGCTTCATTTTGTGTGTTTCTTCCATTCTCAACGCAAATAGCTTTACATCCTGACGAGGACATGTTACTCCTGCCACGATGGAATGATGGACTTGCTCAATTTTCCAGTAGGCCGTCTGGCCCCATGTATGACCTCAAGAAATTGTGTAGCTTTTAGCATTCGTCGTCAATAAAGATTAACGCATTCCAATTTATGTTCTATTCTACTAATTACATGGGACAATTGCTGCAGATCTTGCATCTTGCTTCAGTAACAAAGTTCATTTACAACTACATGTATATTTGATTTAGCAATATCTAGCGGGTAAATACAATTTTTGGCGTGAGTGCGAAATTAAGTAATACTGATAAATTTGGACAGTAAGATTAGATATAACTGAAATCTGAATCGCGAAGAAACATGAGCAAGGTGATAAAACCTGCGAAAATACGCTATAATACATCTGCGATATTTTCGCTGATATTACCTTCTTTAGCCTTTTATCAGTGACATTTTTAGGGTCGGTTTTCGCACGTAAATTTTAGCCTTATGATTTACAGTGTACGCTTTTCACTGTACTTTGATCATGTGCTTTTTTCATCAGATCGGGTGTAGCCATAAGTGGAGAATTCTTGACCGATGAATGTTCTTGGCATAGGAACACCAAGATGAAAGAGCTATAACAATAGACAACCTGTGATTAGCGATCTTGATTTGAGAAACACTTGAAATCTTTTATCTTGACGCACTGATTTTCACTCACTGATGATTATGCTGTTGAAGTCTCGCGAATATGCTCCCGACGAATTTGTGGGGACTGCTACGTAAATGCAAAGATGAAATCGCTGATCGGATAGGCGGCAAAGATTTCAAATTGTCAATTAGACATGATATCGCTCGCCTGATTATGAACGAAACGACGGAAGGATCCTCTACCGCCGATGTATGGACAGAATTTCAACTGGTGAAATACAGAGATATATCTTTAGAAGAGTCACAAAATTCATCGGACGTCGAATACACATACTTGTTCATGCCAGCCTGCACAGATTGCCTAAACTGTAGCCATGATCAGCGTACACATAAGCGATGTGAGAACGGAAAGCTGAGAATGCCGGTGTATCTTTACACACTAAAAAATCAAACACTAAAATAACGGATCAATAACGCCCAAACAGCAGAAATATCCGTTAGGAAGAAGCAAAAGCCGTTATGTTGCCGTTATCTTTGAAAATTTATCCGTTATTGTGGTACTAAATAACGCTAATTATTGGTTTATTCGTAATAACGGTTATTAAATAACGCTTAGCATAGCAGAGTGATGTTATATCCTAACGCATACAATGTCAATGGCGTTATGTTACACAAATGCGTTAGGCCATATATTGCAAAATTTAACAAGCGTTATGTTTCGTATAGGAGAGAGCCTGTAATATGCTTATGTATGCTACTCACATTTCTGTCACTGGAACAAGTTATGAATAGACAAAATTATTCTCCGACCTTATGTTTAGGCTGATGATTACTATGAAGTTATTCCTTATGACGTACATCAAAATCGAACACAACATATTCGATTTTGATTTGTTTTTTTTGATAATCTTCAACAAGAAGTGCTGGTCATGAGATCGATGAGATAAGCGCAAGAGAGGCCTATACCTCTAGCACATATGAGATCTAAATTCTGTGGCAACCAATATCATCAATCAAAAGAATTCAAATCCATTATGCGGCCTTGAGGTCGGAAGCTTATCTGAAAGACAATATTTACCGTATGTTGTACCGGTATTAATTATGTCCAATATCGATCTTGCGATGGGTAGTCACATTGTGATATACAATGTAAATTCTCATTGCTTGCAAATAGCCTACATTCAAATACTCAAAAGATCAAGTTAACATCATTCATCGAAATCGGTCTCTTGATACAGTTTCCTGCTTGTGTGTGCATGTGAAAAACATTGGTTTTATTGGCGCAAAGTCGATGGAAATTGAACGAACTGACATAAGATCTGATTTCTTCAGTTAACTGATTTTTTGGAATAAAAATTCCACATATAATGAAATAAATCCACTTAATCTTTAACATAATATTTTATATCAATGCAGTTGAAATCAACAAATCTTTATTCACAAACAGTGATTATTACATGATCCACTGCAGAAATACGTGTCTAAAACACGTGTCTTTCGACAATTTCAATTCCAGTAAAACAATGAGTTCAATAAATATAATGTTTTAAACAAAAACTTTAGAAATTGAACGTATTTCTCATTATTCAACATCAGTAGATAACTTTTTGACTCGTGTGTTGAAAAGACGTTGTAGTCATTCTCTGACGATTAAATGGTCAGGCACAATACTTTTATAACATTTATGAATCGGAGTTCAGTTGGTATACCTATTGTTATCCTCCATTTTACTCATTTTGCGATAATTCAAGTTTCATCATACCCTTGGTTAGAAAATCCTTGGTTGGTTAGTAGATTTACAATTTAAATCCTTTAGTCCCATCAACGTTGAATGAAATACTTTAAAGTGTTTTGATGCCCTACATCGCAGCGAACGAAAAGTGGAATCTTACCAACGAGGATTATGTGGCGCCTCGCTGTGTTGCCCAATGGATTAAGATGCATAGAACAGGTTAACTACAATGAATTGTTCTATATCATATTCCCTTATGGTTTGTAGTCCAACTGATCAATAAAAAAGCGAAATCGCGAAAGTTGGAAGTCATTGGATATCAATGGTTGTCAATGGAAACTATTCGATGTATATGGTTGGATTGCTATGACTTCGATTATCAGGTTTGAACAATAAGTAATTTCAGACATGCAGATGATTTGATAATATTATTAAAAGTAAACTGAAAAAAAATATCACATGATATTCACTCATGAATTGATTAATACAATCAAGAGTTACCTGACTTTGCATCTAAATTTGAAAAAAATGACTCAAGGAATTTACTTATCTATTACATATATAATGAGATCATGTATTGTCATAGACATCGGATTATTAGGACTAACAATATTAGATGTCTATGTGTATTGTTATCATTAATATATATATATATATATATAACTATAATATTCATTGTGCTAAAGAGGCATACTTTTGTACAGAACACTAATTCTTCTAGTGGGTGAGTCAAAGTTCACGTTAACACTGCTGATATATTACATCCTATTATATTGTAAGGTAGGGGTCTTTAAGTGAACTAATTTTATTGACTTTTACTGCACTACTTTTTAATTGCCTGTACTTTTCGCGGGAATTGTTTTTACTACCTGTAGGGCTCTGGACCAATCAGAGAGCAAGAAAGGAGTGAAGGTTACCCTTGATTCTTTCTAGAAGAATACTTTCAGTTTCTAGAGTTGGTCTCGGTGTGTTTAGACGACGAGAAAACCGGTTGTGTCAGATTTGAGTTATATTGAGTTTACGTGTGTGTATACGGGTAGAGTATCCCCGTAACTGTTAATACGGCTCTAACTATTATCACTCTCACAGAAGGGAGAGTGATAATAGGATATTTCAGTTGTTTTGAGTTATATACTGTAATATATTGGGTATCTGTTCCGCGCGCGGGTGGGCCCAAAAATGGAACCAAGGTCACCTCGTAAAAAGCCTTACCGCCAAGAGAAAAGTAACATAAAATGTTACAGGTGCGGAAAGATAGGCCACATGAAGAAAGACTGCTATGTGAGAATAGAAGGGCCAGTATCCAAAAAGGAGAAGGAATTGAAGGAGGAAAATCTAAAGGCCACGTCGGGAAACAAGAAACGGACGCCGCGCGACCCTCCGCAGTGGTCCGGCAACTGACTAAGAGGGTCAGGACAGTGAATACCATCAAAGTGGAGATTGGAGGAAGAACGATCACAGGAGTGGTAGATTTTAGGGCGGATACATCTGTTATCCATCCAAAATTTGTAGAGGCGGGAGCCCTCAGGCCCTCCACGCGGAAGCCGTTGGCTGGAAATGCCACCCCATACGATCTGATAGGTGAAGGAATGGTTGACATAACCATTGCAGGAATTACTTATCCGATGGAAGTAATTGTACCCCTTGCAGAGCAGTGCACCGATGAGTTGTTAATCGGAGCAGACTTCATTAATGGAAATCACTTGGTGATTGACACAGAGCAAGGACATTTGAAGAAGTCCAAAGATGGCTGGGCAGTGCCGCTTTTGCCAGCTCAAGCCTATATCGGAGGGTTCATCTAAAGGAACCAGTAGAACTACAGGCTCGGGAGGTCAAATGGGTCAAGGCCCAAGTCAAAATGAAAGGTTGTGCACAACGCCAAGTAGTGGGCGTGGTCGAGGAGTTACCTCGACGGATTGATGCCGGGATTCGGTTGCCAGATGCACTGACAGTGGCCCAGAAGGGTGAATTTTCGATACCGGTGGCAAATCTTTCAGAGGACGCACAATATTTATCCCGAGGAGCCTGGGTGGGAACTTTTGAAACACCCCGGTGGGTGCAGGATTGCGCACCAGAGACCGAAAAAGTCCTGAGAGTGACCACGGAACGTAGGTCGCGGTTGAGCGAGGAGCAAAAGCAAGCCCTGCAAGCGGTACTTGAAGAGTATGAGGACACTCAAATGAGGGAGGGGCGACAATTGAGTCGCACCAGCCTGGTGGGGCACCAGATACCAACGGGGGATGTTATCCCTCTTAAACAGCACCCTCGTAGATTACCCCCCTTTAAGAGGCAAGAGGTAAAAGCTCAGTTGCAGGAAATGCTGGGGCAAGACATTATTGCTGAATCGAATAGCCCTGGGCTGCGCCCATTGTGCTTGTCGCCAAGAAGGACGGGGGTACGAGGCTATGCGTGGACTACCGCAGGTTGAATGCAATTACGAGAAAGTGTGCATATCCGTTACCTCAGGCTCAAACAGTGATGGAAGCTATTGCAGGAGCCAAGTATTTTTCAGTCATTGATTTGAAAAGTGGGTACTGGCAAATTCCAGTAGCCCGGGAGGATCGGGAGAAGAATGCCTTTGTATGTCCTGAAGGCCTTTTTGAGTTTAAGGTTATGCCCCTTGGGTTGGTATCGGCCCCAGCCACCTTTCAGAAACTCATGGATAAGGTGTTGGCAGACTTGACAGGCAAATGTTGTTGGGCCTACTTGGATGATATCATAGTGTACAGCCCGGATTGGCAAAGCCATTTGAAGGACATCGGAAAAGTGCTGCAGAAAATGAGAGAAGCAGAGTTGCAGATAAATCCAGAAAAATGCAAATGGGCATTGGAGGAGGTCCGGTATTTGGGGCACATCATATCGAGAGATGGAGTAAAGACGGATCCTCAGAAAGTAGTAGCGATCAAGGAGTGGCCCACTCCACGAAAGGCCAGGGAGGTACGCTCCTTCCTTGGGCTAGCGTCCTACTACCGGAAATTTATCAAGGATTTTGCGAAAATCGCTAAGCCACTTCATGCTTTGACTCAGAAACAGGCCATATTTAACTGGACCCAAGGCTGTCAAGAGGCGTTTGAAACCCTGAAGCAGAAGCTTATGACCACTCCTATTCTAACAATGCCAGATTTCTCGGAAACTGGAGAGAAGTTTATATTGGACTGCGATGGTGGCTTAGACGCGATAGGTGCGGTAGTAATGGGCAAAAGACCGTTCCAGGACACCATAAAATTCAAAAAAATGGTATCTTTAAAAACGACATAAATTCATGAATTTGAACCTTTTTTCAGGTTTTTAAGACCTAAATACATGAATTTAGTCGTTTTTAAAGATACCGATTTTTCAACAAATGGTACTTTTTAAATGGTCTAAATTCATGAATTTTGGTCATTTTTCAGGTTATGAAGACCTAAATTCATAAATTTGGGCGTTTTTAAAAATACCCAATTTTCAAATTTCTCAAAATCTCAAATTTGAGAATTACAATTTTCTCGCTTAAATCATGACCGTTTCAGGACACCAAAAATCATAAAAGTTGAGAATTTCAAATTTGTGATTATGATCATTTTCATTGCTCAAATCATGACCGCTCCTGGCGTTCTTACAATTTATCTACTGCATTGCACTCAGATGAACACTCAATTGTAGAGAACATCTGCTTCTTGCATTTATGAATAAAAGGCATTTCAGTGTAAAGAGCTGTGTCCTCCAACTCAAACATTTGAAAGGAAACAATGCATGAAAGAACAAACAGCTGCTACTACTCTGTGAAACAATGAGATTTTAATTGTACGTTAGGCAAGTTGTTTTAATTCTTGTTAGTGCGTCAGCACACCCGTATGACGTTAAGATATCTGCCAGGTGTACTGTTTTCATTTATCTCTCACGTCTGTCATTGTATCGTGTGCTCAGATTGTTGTGATATTATTTCAATCAACACTTATCATCTGCTTGCTCTCATCGTTCCGCTATCTTTAATTACGATATTCTTATATTTTGAACATAGTGATTTGTACTAATTTATCCGTCAATCATGAGTCAAGCAGTCGTTGAACAACAAGCCAACATAGCAACGGTACTTCCAGAGTTCTTCAAAAATATTGCGGATTTGTTCATTCCATCGGAGAAACATTCTGAATACTTTTCGTATATAGACCAGCAAGTGAAGAAAGCGCCTCTACTCTTCAATCCTGACGCTATACGTTCTGCTCGAAAAGCATACAAAGAGCAACATAAAATCGCAGCCAGAGCAAAGAAGGAAGCAGCACTTCCCTTCAGAATCGAAACATTTACAAAACAGTTGAAGGAAAGTGTTGTTGAACGTCATACATTCATCGAATCAGTGGAATATTTTACAGAACCGGCGGGGGACATTTCAACGACAGTGAATTCTTTGAAACAACACTTGAAATACGAAAAACAAAGCCATCTTTTGAGTGTCACATGTAAAATTTTTATTGGAAAACACGCCAATCATATATTATCCTTGTGTGAGAATAATAAAGGAGATTTCACATATCTCTTAAAACATCACAATATTAACTATTCACGAACTGAATTGAGCTTCGCAATGAAGTTGGCAAAACTGGCAGATAAATTTCCGACTCTTTGTAGAGTCTCGCTTCCTATACGACTGTTAAAAACTAATCTTTCAATCTTGGAGCAGTGTCTTTCACAAGATGAGTGTTTTTGGAATAATTGATTATTCAACCCTTCTGTTTTCAATCATTTTCATTATGTTGTTATATGACGTCATTTTCTCTCATCCAATGAAACCTTGTCCACGCGTGGACAAATTTACATGTATTTCAATGTATCTAAATTGAATGTATGCAAAGTGGATGTAACCAAATTGAAATATCCATGTGTTGTTTTTAATTTCTCATTTACGGGAATATAATAGAAACATTTTATCTTCTATAAAAATGAGAAACATTAGAGACTTCCAAAAAATATACGGCAAACAAAACCACGTCAAATTTCGATTTAAATGAGATTGCTAAGCAATTGGGAATAAAGAATTTTCACATATTGATGTGTAATGAATTACTATTGATGAAAGATGTACGAAACACTAACTCTACTAATACAATGCAACAATGTAACGTTTAAATTTAGATTAAATTAAATCATTTCAAAATTGAATAAGTAGTAAAGAAAGACATCATTAGAGAACAGTTTTAAATCAATACCCCCCCCCAAGTAGTAAGGAAAGTCATCATTATAAAAATGTTTTAAATCAATACCCCTTCTGACTAAGTAGTAAGGAAAGACATCATTAGAGAACAGTTTTAAATCAATACCCCCCCCCTTCTGACTTCTAGGGGTCCCTTAAGAAATTTTTTATTATAAAATGAGCAACATAAATGGGTTTTTGAAATTATATGGAACACAGACAACAACGAATTTCGATTTAAATAAGATTGCTAATCAATTAGGAATAAAGAATTTTCATGTTCTAATGAGAGGCGAATTACAATTCCTAAAAAATAAGCCAACAGGAACCTTCAGTTCCCGGAACAAAGTTCCAACAATAACTATAAATTTCATAACAAATCTTCATACGTCAGATGAAAAAGGTGTACATTGGTCAGCAGGACAAAGAAATATAAACTGTTCTAATTATTATTTTGACCGCCCGGAGGCTGAGAACTATTGGTTCGACTCATACGGACTTCCACCTACAAACGAAGTCAAAAAATTACTTGGCAATGGAATTTATAATACATTTCAGATTCAAAAACCAGGAACTACATATTGCGGTCAATTGTGTCTTTATGTTTTATTTAAATTACAGGAAGGAGTACCATTTCTAGATATTATGTTAGAATTGAACGAACCGTAGGTTCTATGGCTACGCCTGACAAGGGAATTTCATTCCCGAAACGTTAGTTCCAATAATAATGATAATTAAAAATCAGTTCGTTGTAATTCATTTTGATAAAATCGGCCTCTGATATTTTCATCATCTAAATCTTTGATTTCGTAAGTAATCGGATAAGTTTGATTTAGTTTGCAAACTTCAAATATTTCTTTAGTCCAATAGCCAACAAAGCCTTTTTCAAATTTATTCTTATATTTAAATATTCTAACTCTATCTCCAATTTTAAATTTCGGCTTAAGTTTCTGCAAATTCGGATTACTCTCATTCAAATAATTATTTTCGTTCGAATAATTATTCTCGAATATTTTTTTTCTTATCAAATCAGGGTCGTCAGAAGCATTCTTTGGAGTTTCTTCAATACCAGAATGAACTTTATTATTGTACTCTTCTACAACTCCTGGTAATATCTTCAACCATTTCTGATTTCTTTGCTCAGTAAATTTCTTGAATAATTTATTTTTAACGTCCGATTGAATCTTTCTATCACTACGGCCTTCCCTGCATTTTCAGTTGAATAAACAGTTTGAAATAGTGGCTTTACATTTCTGTTATAAAATCCCGACCCTTTATCAACAAACAATTTTTTTGGCTTTCTCTTACTTTCTTCATAGATTCCTTCAAACGCATATTTAACTGATAGACCACTTTTATTTTTAAAAGGCTTTACCCAAGCGTATCGTGTATATAAATCTATAACGGTCAATGCGTATTTGTAGTCCCTTTCATTCGGCATATGAATAAGATCAGCACTCCAAATATCATCTTTATTAAATACTTTTACTTTCAATAGATATTTAGGCCTTCTATATTCCTTGTGGATTTCGGACGCGTAGGTTCGAGCGTTGCTCTCAGACAGCTTTGCTGTCGTTTCATTTAAACTCTGACCGAATAATATTTTAGCTTGTAAAGCTTTCTTAACAAACATTCTTTCAATTTTTTCTCTAAATGTAGGATTTTGAATACTATCTAATTCTTGAATCATCTTCTTATCAGCTGCATGTCGAGAACTTAGATCATGATTTCGATAAGCTAAATCATGCCTGTAAGCTGCGGCATCTACTCTATTTATTGGTTCTTCACCTGGTTTCGGATTATTATTCTCATCTAGTCTTATATCTAATCGAGTTCCTGGACCGGTATATGAATGACCAGGAAGATGTTTTTCTTTCGAATATTTACTCCAAATAAATCCAGGAAAGTTTTCTAATGCTTTTTGTATGTCACCTCCAATATGCTGACAGTTTGAGTTTTTATTTTTGTTTAATAGATAATTCAATAAATCTAAATTAGCAATTTTTAATTTAATTAAATTTTCGGAATTTGTAGAATTCATTTTAAAAGATAAAAAAAATTTAACAGATAAAATGAATGTTTTACCTAATAGAACCAAAGGTTCTTAGGCTTTAGCCGATCGGATCAAAAGTTCTGAGGTTATTACCTTATCATACTAGGACTTAGATATATTCCAGAACCATCTTTTGTTTCTTTAATTTCAATCAAATCATCAACATTGTGGAGAATATTTTTAAGAACTCGTTTTCCTTCATCATTTAATTTTAATTTACTAATAAAATTATCTACTACTCCTTCTCCCTTAGCAACTTTCTCTAACTCTCTATTATGTCGTTTTTGTTCTTCTAATGCTGCCTTCTCTGATTTATTTTTATTTACTGCTTGGACAATACCAGCTGTCCCACCTGCAACACTTCCTGCAGCTGCTATGCCACCTATTATTAGTGGAATTAATGGGAGAATCCCGCCATTCTTTTCTTCTTGTAATTGAATATTCTCTATCATTGGTTTACTTATGTAATACTTTTTTTTGTTTATCGTAATAGTTTTAGGGGTATTTTTGTCAACAATATTACGTAATTTTAATTCAACAGTTTTATTATTATTACTTTTCGGTTGCGACATTTTTAATAAAAAAATTTTAAGTTAACAAAAATTTTAAATCTATTCTAGTTATGAAAAATTTTAAGTTAAGAATTTTTAATCTATTCTAGTTACCAAAAAACAATTTATTACTAATTACTAAAAAAAATTTAATCTAAGAATTTAATTAACTTATCGGACCAAAGGTCCTCAGGTTACTAACCTATCCTAGCCATCTTTCCATTAAGAATTTCAATAGAATATTTTACATCTTCTAGCAATAAACCATAAGCCATCAATGAAGTTGTGGAATCTTTCTTTTCAATATTAATTGTTACATCACAACCAGTCTTGATAATATCTTCAGATTGTGCACTTAAATCGAAACAGAAAACAGGATATAAATGTCTCCAATCTCCAGGAGTTAATTGTGGTTCAACTCCAAATTCTATACAAAGATTTCTATAAGCATCATATCCTTCCATAAATTGATTATTGCTATCGTCAAATCTTAATGGATCAATTGGATAACGGGTTTCATTTAATGAAACTTGTAAACTTCGAATTGTATTAATATGGAAGAGATTATTGTTCTTATCAAAACTTGGAGAATTATTTCTTTGAAAAGTTAGTAATAAATATCTTGGAGTATTCGCAGTTCTAGTAAAATGCCAGTTAAATCTTTGTTCGGAAAAAGTTACCGAACTAGCAGTACGCTTTAGAAAATTTACTGGAATTGGTTTGTTAGTTTTTAATCTTTTTGCAATAGCTGTTTCAATCTCTAAACTAGGAGTAATATGCTTAATCCACCATTCAAGTCCATCAATTTTTAAATATGCTTTTTTTCCAGTCTTACCAAAAAAGATTAATTCATTATTTGCTGTACGATGAATTATTAATTTAAATTTTTATTGATATGATATTTTGTCATAATCTAAATATCCGAATAATGGAGACAATGACCAATTAACTGTCTGTTTACTTTTCGTGTTAAATTCACGTCTTTCTTTATATGAACTATTGTTTGTTTTATTTAAATGTTTTGCAATATTTTCTACATCTTTCGCAATTCCTGCTGCATCTGTTCCAGCGTGAGTTAAATCATCAACAATTATACCATCATTAGTATCAGGAAACCAACCTTCGATTTCATACTTTTTATTATTTTCACCAATTATTACAAATCTAAGCATTGTATCAATTACACCTGGAGAATCACTTATTGTTTCTATATTTTGAGTTGCAACATCTAAACGCATTTGTGTAAATAATCTTGGAAAAAAATTATTCTCTAATGCAATATTATCGGTATCTGGTAATGGTGTTGTAAAATTGGCATCACTATACAAAGAATATTCACAGTGTAAAAATGAATCAGGTAGATATATATAACTCTCCTGATTATCAACTTCAAAAATTAAATCACCTCCAGTATTTACTCTACTGGAAGATCCGGGATTCATAGCAATTCTTATATAGTCATTCTTTTTTTGATTGCAACTGACGAACGGAGGATCGTCTAATCTAAATTTATTTTCGATAAGCGAAGACATTTTTATAAAAAATAATTTGACTTTTTGTTTTTCTCACACACAGAAAAAATTCTGCTAAAATAATTTTACTAAAAAAATTTTGCTAAGAAAATTTTTCCTAAAAAAATTTTACTAAAAAAAATTTTACTAAAAAACATAATTTTAGAATTTTGCTAGACCAGCTCCGCTACAGCTTTGCTGGTTAAACCGAAGGTTGCTATTAATACCATTACCTCTTATTTCTTCAATTGAACGAACCGTAGGTTCAATTGAACGTTTTATGGCAACGCCTGATTTCTTCTTATGTTTACTATCAGACGGAGCTCCGCTCCTCGAGGTTTCACCCCCTACAGCTATGTTAGCAATTTTATTTTTTGTTTCCTCTCAAAGTTTTTTTAAATTTTTTAGTTCTTCAGAATCATTCCTAAGTTTACGAATAGCTTCTAGTTGTTTTAATTCGTTTTGAGGTCTGGTATGCTGGTGTGTGGGCATCGTGAGAGTGGTGGTTGGGGTGGGGTGGATGGGTAGGGGGGGCGGGTGAGGGGGGGGGGGGAGTGGGTGGGGTAGTGCGGGAGGTGGTGGGTGGGGGTGAGAAGGTGGTGAGGGTGGGGGGGGTGGTTGGGGAGTGCGGGGGGGGGGGTCGGGGGGGGGTTGGTTGGGGTGGTGGGTTGGTGGGGGGGGGTGGGGGGGGTGGGGGGGGGGGGGGTGGAGGGGTGGGGGGGAGGGGGTGGGGGGGGGAGGGGAGGGGGGGGGGGGGATGGTGGGGGTGGGGGGGGAGGGGGGGGGTGGGGGGGTGAGGGATTGTGGGGGAGGTGGGGGTAGGGGGGGCAGGTAGAGTGGATGGGGGGGGGGGGGGGGTGGGTGGATGGGGGGGGGGGGCAGGGGGGGGGGGTGGGTGGGGGGTCGTAGGTTAAAGGGTGGGGGGGGGAGGGGGTGGGTGTGGGGTGTTGGGGAGTGGGGTGGCGGGGGAGTGTGGGTAGGTGGGGGGCGGGGGGGGGGTTAGAGGTTGTGGTGGGGTAGTTATGGTGGGGAGTAGGGGGGGGGGGTCGGGGGGTTGGGGGGAGGTGGGGAGTGGCTGGGGGGGGCGGGGGGGGGGGGGAGGGGGGGGGTGGGTTTTGGGGGGGCGCGGGGTGGGGGATGGGGTGGGGGGGATGGGAGGTTGGGGGGAGGGGATGAGTTGGGGGGGTTGGGGGTGGGGGTGGTGGGGGGAGGGGGGGGGGCGGGGCGGCTGTCAGGTTTGGGTGGGGGGGGGTGTAGAGGGGGGCTGGCTGGGTGGAGGGGTGGGTGGGTTGGGTGGGGTATGGGGGGGGGGGGGGAGTGAGGTAAGTGTGACATCCGCGTTTTTTTTTTTTGGGATGTTGTTTGTGGTTGTTTCTCTGTTCAGTTTTTTATGGTTGATTTGATTTGTGGTTTTTTGTGGTGGTTTTTTGTTTCTCGTGCGTTTTTTTCTGGTTTTTTTGATTTTTTGAACTTGGTTGTTTCGTGTTAGTTTTTTGTTTTTTTTTTAGTTTGTTGTATTTATTATTTTTAGTATTTTTTTTTTTTATTTTTCTTTTTTACTACATTTTAGCAGCTGCCTTCCTTTTGCAGCAGATGTAATCAAATCTTGATTTATTTTTTATTATGTTAGCGATACTTCCAATACCAGGAAGATCACAGCTCCTTCCGTAGTGAACGGCATAATGGGTGCCTAGGAACTTTTGTTGTTCAGACTGTTTGTTTCTCTATTATCCTAATGATAAACAGGATTCATACGCCGTGGTTATGAGACAATTTTTTGATTTGAAGCAATTTAGTTTAAGATTGTTGTTTATAAATTATAGGCATTTTTTAGGATTTTAAATTGGACTTTTGGGAATAATTATTACGTGTTATGATTTAGTTTGTGAATGGACAATACCAACTTCGAATAACTTTATTAATTGAACTGTTGCACTTATCTATTGTTTTTTTTTTTTCGTCAAGCGCGTGTTGATGTTACTTTAATTATCTTTCTATTAACTTGCTTTTTCCTGATTCATCTTCAACGCCGTTTTAAGTGCATTTAACGTAATTTTAAGAACATCTAATGTCTTTTAACTGCATCTAATGTTCTTTATTTTTCTTTAGAGTTTTCTTGTAAATTTTTCTTTAATTTATTTTCTAAATGATTTTAGAGTTTTTTTTTATCTTGTTTTTGATTAAGCGATGTTTACTTCATTTCTTATTCTATTCATCTTTTTCATGTGTTGTGGAATTTTAGAACTTAATTCATCAACACTTTTTTGGAATGTAGTTTGGGAATGCTTTTAGAATTTTTTTAAATTCTTTCAGGTAGTTTTTCTATTTATCTTTAATTGTTTTTCACAATAGTTGTATATGATGTTTATTTTTAATGACTGCTGATTTTAACTTTATAGAAAGTACTATTAAATTTTTGTTTGTTCTGATAATCTTTTTTAAAAAAGTTTTGCTATATCTGCTTCTAGATCTCACTATACTTTTTTTCAAGGTTTTTTATTTTTTCGTTTTAATGAATTTGTCAATTTAAGTTTTAGAACTTTAATTCTTTGCATCTGTGGGAACCAAAACATCGTTTATTTATTTTCCTTTAAATCAATTGTTTTGTGTATCAACATATTGGTTTAGTTTGTCAACTTCTATTTTGTTGCGGAAGATAGAAAAGAGCAATGGAACCAGCTAATAAACGTCTCCAGTTTTCTTGATTATATTTTTCTATCTCTTTTTCTAATTCACGATTATTCGGGTATATTTTGCACTCATTTCCAACATTTGGTAACATCTTTTTTTTTTAACAATAAAATAAATATTGTTTTTTCTAATAAAAATAAAAAATGGAAAAAACAAATTTAAAAAAATTATATTGCCCGATCATACTTGTTCTTGTTTTCGACGTGATCTACGGGAGTTGGAAAATCAAATGTTTTGATAATTATTAATAATAATAATACATGTATAGATGTTTAATATTTTATTCTCAATTAAAAGCCGAAATAGTTATAGAACAGACTAAAGGTTTACCTTCTATAGAAACTAATTATTTGTTTATTTCCTGGGGGGGATCCAATTATTAAATTTATGGATTTGTTAGTAAAATTTTTTGTTGTAGCTTATGAGGATTTAAATAATAGAAATATGGTTATTATTGGTATATAATGTTTATGGTTTTATTTAGAGCATGCTTTTGCCGGATTAGTAATACTGATTTTGGATAAAAAAAAATTTAAATTATTAATTATTCAATATTAAAGATTTAGTTAATAAAATTAAATATTTTTCCAATAGAAAAAAGTAGATTTTTTGTTGAGGAAACAAAATCAATATACATTCATATTAGTGAGGTAAAAGCTTAACGAGAATTTTATGTCAAGTCTGATTATTGATACAAAATTTATAAACAAGACATTAGAAATGCCGCAATGCTATGTGATGATACGATATTTAGGATTATATTCCAACTTAAATATTAATTTATTAAAATCTTTATAATGGTTTTAGCTCAACAAGTGAGAAAAATTTATATGTTGGACAAACACCTTATTCTTTTTTTAACATGTCCATAATCAATTCATAATAAACGAACTGAAGGTTTGTGGGCTATGCCCGATCTTAAAGAATCTTATGTAATATTGATGATTATGTAACATTGAAAAAGGTGTAAATGGTATAAAAGATTATAAAATTATTAGTAATTATAAAAAATTTATACTAAAGTTCATTGTTTTTTTTTCTACAATTGAAAATTATTAATGATGCGAATAGTTGGAAGATATGTTAGACAACTATGTGTGGGTCTACAAAAATTTAAATTAGGTTTTAATCTAATCAATTTAAAATTTTATCATCTTTAATAAAAACTAAAAGTGATTAGATTATGGTTGGTGTTATTAAATTTTCCAAAAGAGATCAAAGACCAATTTTTTCTATATTATATTATTATCAGATAAAGATGTAAATTATGAATTAATATTCCAACTAAGAGAATAGGTATACTATCATGGGAAGGGCTATCCTATACCAAAAGTGTAATTTTTGATGATGAAGAAACAATTTATGTGATGATGAAGAATCAATTGATGATGATGATGTAGAATCAATATGTTGTGAAAAAAATTTTCAATTTATCTTTTGATAAAAACATTATAAGATGAAACTTTATATGATAAAACTTTAATGTGTTAAAACTTGATTGAATTAAAGAAAAATAATACTAAATAAGAATGTGAAATATATAATATTATTTTAAATCTCAATGTCCTTGATATGAGAATGTTTATATCTAAAATTAAAAACACAAATTTTTTTCTTAAATTTTCTCTAAAAAATTAAAAATATGGGAAATACATAGTTTTATTGTAGTTCTTATGTAAAAAAAGTTGCAAACAAAAAGAAGTTATCAATCTCATTTAAAAGTAAATTTGCATTCAAAAATGTAGATCGAGTTGATGAAGGAAATATATTAAAATTAAATAGTTTTAAAAACTTTTCTAGAAACATGTGACTACTGTTAGACAAAGTTAAAAAAATGTTTGATGATTATTCACATTCGGAATATAAAAAAGTTTTTCATAGATTAGTTGAAGATGAGTCCATACAAAACGAAGGTTTATAGGCTTCGCCCGTACCAGATGAAGATATTTATTTAGCGTTAATGATGATTTTGATGAAGCTGAAGCCCCCCCCCCCCACCCCCCCCCCCCACCCCAAACCGATTGAAGCTGTCACGGGACATCAAAGATGTCTTCCAGGGCTTCGCAGTAACAGATATAAAATATTTATTTAATGAATCGGTTGTCGAACCGAGGTTGACAGGGCTTAGCCCGGTGAACATAATGAAACCGATGAAACTTTTTATAAGTATAATAAAATTTTTCAAAATATTATGATATCATTTCAAATGTTATATGGATTGTAGAAGTAATTTTATACAAAAAATGGACCTGATGGAAATTCATGAAGAAATAATACAAGGACATTTTATAAATTCACAAGAAGTTCAGAAGGTTAATGAGATACAACCCATATTTGAATCGATGATACTTAATTAGAAAAGTGTATAATTGATAGCACAAGGTTACGTGAATTTGGTTGGAGATTTGTTATTAATATATCTAAGAATTTTGTAAGTGATATATATAAAAAATAATTATGGTGGGTGGATGATTGGGTATGGGTGGAGTGGTTGGGGTGGTTGAGGTTGGGATTGGGTGGTGGTGGGTGGGTGAGGCGTTGATTTAAGGGGTGTTGGGTGTTTGTGTGGGGGAGTGGGTTGGGTGGGATGGGAGAGGGTGATGTTTGGTGTGGGTATGTAGTGGGGAGTGTGGAGTTGCAGGGCGGTGGTTGGTGGGTGATGGGTTAGGTGTGGTATTGGGTGTGGTAGTGGTGGGGGGGTGGGTGTGGGTTGGGTGTTTGGGGTGTCTGCTATTGGGTCATGTTGGGATTGGGTGTGTGGGTTCAGTGGGTTGGGTGTGTGGAGGTGGGTCTTGTCTGAGTTGTGGTGTTTTGTGGGTGGTTTGGGATGTGGGTTTGGGTGGGTATGTTGGTAGAGTGGGTTGGTGGGTTTGGGGTGGGTGGGGAGGGAAGGGTGTGTGGTGAGGATCGGTTGGGTGGGTGTGGGGTTTGGTGCGTGGATTTGGTGGGTTGGGTTGGTGGGGTGGGGGGGGGTGTGGTGGTATGGTTGTGGTTGGGGAGGGTGTGTGGGCGTTTGGCTTGGGTTGGGTGACTGCGTGGTGGGGGCTTGTTGGGTGGATAGAGACGTGGGTTGGTATTGTGATTGTGGGTGTTGGGTGGATCTAGTGTGGGTTTGGTGTGTGGTTTATGAGGGATAGGGGTGGTGGATGGGGTGGAGGTAGGGGTTGTAGGCTTGACATATGTTATGTGTGTGGTAGTGGTGTTATGGAGTGTGGTAGTATGGGCAGGAGGTTATCAGTGTTGAGAAGATGGTGTGAGTTGTTGTGGTCGATTGTGGTTGTGGAGGTCTTTGTAGTGGAGGTGGGATTGGTTGGTGTTTGTTGTTTGTCGGTTGTTAGGTTTGAGGTACTGTGGTGGGTAGGGTGTGGTAGGGTTGTGTTAGGTTGGGTAAGGGTAGGGGTTGGTGAGGCCAGGTTAGTTTATGATCTGTTGAGGAGTAGGGAGTGATATAAGTTTACGAGGTTTTTGGCGGTAGGAGTGATAGGAGTTTATGTTAAGTAATGAAGTAAGTTTAGTATCGAATAGTGTAGAGTGGTAGAAAGTTTTTATAAGGAGTAGAGAGAGTATAGTTGATTTAAGTTTGGTGTAGAAGTTATAGTAGGGAAGTATAGTTTAGTTAGTTATGTTGTAAGGGACATGAGTTAGTTATTTCGAGTTAGTTAGTAGTTCGAAGTTTAGTTTAGTTAGTAGTTATGTTCCTTTAAAGTAGAGTCCAGATAAGTTAAAGTAGTTATAAGTTTAGTTAGTTCTGTTTTTTGTTTTTTTTTAAGGAGGTTTTATGTTATGTTCCTTTTACCTTTCAGTTCACCACAAATAATCAACATAAAAAATGAAGATGATTATTGTTTTCTGTGGAGTATTATAGCACATTTACATCCTGCAGAATATCACAAAGAAAGACTAGGTCATTACAATAAAGAAGAATACATAAATGAATTTGATCTCTCTGATGGCTTAGATGAATTTCCATATGATTATAATAGGTTAATAAAGTTTCATAAAAAGAATAAAAATTTAATAGAAGTAAATGTTTTTGAATTAAATGTGAATTATGTTTCTATTGGTAAAATTACTCCACTTTACCCAGATTCAAAAAAATTTTATTTGAATAATAAAAATTTATGTCAATCAGAACTAGTATATAATGACAGAGGAAATTACATGCATCATAATATTTTTTACCAAGGAAATATAATATGTACTGAAAAATTTCAAATTGTTAAAACACTATCACCAATAATGATTAATCATAATAATTATAAAGGACGTAATTATAATTATGATTATGATTCCGATTATTTATCTTTATCTTTAGAATATCAACAAAAATTACAAAATTTAAATGAAATTTTACAAAAATGTAAAACAGATTATCAACAACAAACAAAAATATTAGTACAAGAATATGGTCATAATTATCAAAATAAGATAGAAACGATTCAAAAATTAAATGAAGACAATAAAGAATTAAATAATGAAGAAAATGAAACCAATGAAAAAATAAATGAATCTTTAAAAAAATGTCAACAACAATATAAAGAACAATATGATAAAGAATATAGTTATCAGCTACAAATATTAAATCAAAATTTTCATCGAAATACATTTAATCTTGCAAAAGAAATTGATGAAACACATGAAATATATAAAGATAAATTTGAAAAACTAGAACAGTCAAAACAACCAGCACAAGCGAATATATTATATTATCAGGGTCATTTTATATTGTGTAAAGATGTTTCTATATTCACAAAAACTTCAGATAATGCTAATTTTCCTTGTCTCCATTGTATGACGAGCTTTAGAACTAAAGAAAAAATGAATAGACATTTGGAGAATTGTCAACAAAACGAAGCAGTTGAAAATACTTTTCCTAAAGATGATTATTTAGAATATAATAAATGGTATTTTAAAAATAAAGTACCCTTTACTATTTATTGTAATTTTGAAGCATATAATGTTAATATGATACAAAATCGAACGGAAAGTTCCAGGGCTTCACCCGATTCTGAAAATTATAATTCTGAAAATGGTACGGGCCAAGCCCTAGAACCTTCGGTTTTTAATTATGAAAAAAGTGCAGCTGAACAAAGTAAAGAAAAATATTTATTTGAACAAAAACCATTATGTTGGGGAATGTACATTCATTCAAATTATCCTTAATTATTTAAATCAGAATGTTTTCAATACTATGGTGAAGATAGTTCAGAAATGTTTACAAAGAAAGTAGAAGAATTACAAGGTCGCTTTTCACAATTGCTTGAAACAAATATACCGATGATGCCATTAACAGAAAAAGAAAAATTAAATTTTATTAATGAAACAAAATGTTATTACTGTGGAAGGGAATTTACAAAAAATTATAAAAATGGCAAAGGTAGATACCTTGATAAGGTAAAAGATCATGATCATCTAAATGGATTATATAGATGTGCAGCACATAATTCTTGTAATCTTAATGCTAATAAATTTAAATATAACTTTGTTCCTCTATATTTCTATAATGGTTCTAAATATGATTTCCATCTAGTAATGAAAGATTTATTTTCATCTGAAAAATTACAACAACAACAAATAAATGTACTATGTAAAACAGAATAAGAATATTTTTCAATGCAATTAGGTTGTATTAGAATTTTAGATGCATTTAGATTTTTTACTCCTTATTCATTAGATGTTATGGGAAAAACTTTGAAACCTGAACAATGTAAAATATTAAATAAATATAATTTAAAACCTTTAAAAGGCATATTTCCGTATGAATATTTAACCTGTGGTTCACAGTCGAAGACTGATATAACTGGAGATAAAACCTGTGGTTCACAGTCGAAGACTGATTTTAATTCTGTGAATAAAATTATGGAAGAAGAACAACTTCCTCCAATAAATAAATTTAAATCAACATTAAAACAATCACAATTATCTGACGAAGACTATGCAGAAGCTGAAAAGAATTGGAGAGAGTTAAATTGTAAAACAATGTATGATTATACAATGAAATATCTACAGATAGATGTATTAATACTAGCTGATCTTTTTGAAAACTTTCGTGATATGTGTTTAGAATATTACGGAATAGATCCATGTTATTGTTATTCTACACCAGGTTTAACATGGTTAGCAGGATTAAAACATACAAATGTTAAACTTAAACATTATAAAGAAAATACATATGATAAATTATTATTTTTTGAATCTGGAATTAGAGGTGGAGTTTCATCAGTTTTAGGTAATAGATATGTTAAATGTTATAATAAGAAAGTAAATCCTGATGATTATGGAATAATAAAACCTTTATCTCCAGAAGAAAAAGAAAAAATATTAGAAATTTTTCGAACGAAACGAGAAGGAGTAGAACGTGAAAATGCAATTGATGAATTCATGAGAGAAAACTATTTGTTATATTATGATTTTAATAGCTTATATTCTTCTTGCATGATACAAGAATTACCAACAGGTGAGATGGAATGGTGTAATATTCTAGATTATCAAAAAACATATGATGGAAATTATAATCATGGTTATATATATGAAGTTGATTTAGTATACCCTGATGAAATAAAAGATAAAACAAAATATTTTCCTTTCTGTCCCGAAAACAAAATTCCTAATATAGAAGATTTTTCAGATTATCAAAAATCTTTAATTCCTAAGAAATACAGACCAACAAAAAAACTTATGTTAACACAAAGCAATAAAGGAAAGTATGTTGTTGAAGGAAGAATGCTAGATTGGTATTTAGATCATGGAATGATTCTCACCAAAATACATCGAAAACTATTTTATCAAAAATCTAGGTGGTTAAAAAATTATATAGAGTTCAATATTGAAAAACGTAAAATAGCTAAAAGAAATAAAGATGATTTTGGAAACGTGTTCTTCAAATTAATGAATAATGCATTTTATGGTAAGACTTTAGAAAATATGCGTAATAGACAAAATATTGAAATAGTTTATGATAAAGATAGGTTTCAAAATTTAACAAGGAAACCTACATATAAAAGAACTACTAGATTTAGTGATGAACTATGTGCTGTACATTTACGTCGAATCAGCGTAAAACATGATAAGTTTAATTTCATTGGATTCACTATATTAGAATTAGCTAAACTATTTATGTATAAATTTATATATGATTATTTAGCACCTGCTTATGGCAAAAACTATAAATTACACTTTACAGATACTGATTCTGTTTTCTTAGAATTAACAATACCGTATAATTCTACACTTGATGAAGAAATAGATAAAATAAAAGATATCATTCATCCTTCTGATTTATGTAAAGTAAAAGATGAATTAGAAGGAAATGAAGATTTCATAACAGAAGCTATATTTTTAAAATCTAAATGTTACTGTTATGATACAACTAATAATATTAAAACACATAAAACATTAAAAGGAATTTCAAAGGCATCAGTGGCTAATCAAATAACATTTCAAGATTATAAAAATGCATTATTTAATAATGAAATAAAAACAGCATGTAATTATAGACTTAATTCAAAGAAACATAACATGTATTTAAAAGAAGAACATAAATTAGCATTAGATCCATTTGATGATAAAAGAAAAATTTTACCTGATGGAATAACTACTGAACCTTTTTAATTT
The DNA here is from genome assembly GCA_907163375.1 of Prostheceraeus crozeri. Lineage (NCBI taxonomy): Eukaryota > Metazoa > Platyhelminthes > Polycladida > Euryleptidae > Prostheceraeus > Prostheceraeus crozeri. The sequence goes on along the minus strand of CAJQUW010011539.1, from coordinate 51,330 downwards.
TCTAATTTCTAAGATAGACAAATTTGATATATACATAAAATAAAAAAATATTATAACACTATATTTGTATATTTTTATCACTCCGCGAAAATATTTTCTATAACTCTTTCATGAATTTTTTTATCAATATTAATTGTAATGAAGCCATAATCTTTTGACCAAGCATTGTTACACGATTGTTTAAATTCATCTTTATTTCTTACACATAAATCTCTTAACAAATCACTTAAGTTTCTTGCATTTATTTCAAATAGTATAAATATATTTGCATTCTTTCTAATAACACTTCCGTCTAATGAATACATACTTTGTGTTAAATAAAAAACACTACAGTTATTATGTCTACCTCTTGTAAAATAATTTCTCTGAACTGACTGATTTCTATCATTAACACAATCATCAAAAATTACACAATGTTTCATTGTTTTATCTAGTTTACTAGGATCTTGCACATTACCACTATCATCTATTAATTGTATTTTTATATGCTTATTTTTATTAGATTCTACTAACTGATTATTTTTTGCTGCTTCTTCACACCACGAACTTATTTCTTCTTCATCTTCAGATTTTTCATATTCTTTGAATAATGAAGCAATTGCTGTTTTTTTAAGATTATTTTCAAATCCATATTTTAAAAATTGATAGACGGGTTGTTCTGCCGTTGTTGTATAAATTATAAGATTGTTATAATCCAAAAAATTTGGAGTCGTTAAAATTTTAAATAATAGATGTGTTTTTCCACAACCTGATCTTCCACAAATAACTGACAAAACTTTATTAGATAAATTTGGATGATGATTAAATTTAAGTTTTTTTGTTTAATGGGGGTACTTCACTCATTTTTTAATAAAAAAATTTATTTTTATTTTATTTTTATTTTTAAAGAAGAAGAAGAAAATTAAACTTCTCTAGCTTCGCGTGGGAGTTTATACCTCCCGAACGGGAGTTTATACCTCCCGAACCAAAAGATCTATCATAATCTCTTCACCTCCAAAATTTATTTCTTGTCCTTTCTCATCAGTGATTCTAATGTTAATGTTGTTAATAGTTTTTCTTGTAATAGGAAAATATATTAATGTTTGGGGAAATACATTTAATCTATAACCAATGGGTACAGTAAAAGCTGGAAAACTGAATATTAAATTTGATAATTTACCATTTATATATCCTCCTTCAATAATGTCACAATGTACAACAATTGAATTTATTTCAGTTATTTTTGGAATCTTCTCACCTAAATGATAACCTTGACTATAGGTTTGTTTATTAAATCCTAATAGCTTTGACAATGATCTATCATGATTAAAATCAACTTGATGATTTTCGTCTAAAGTAAGAGAAAATTTATTAACTGCCGTTCAACTGCAAAATGTAATTGTTTCTTATCTTTAAATGGTATACCTAAATGTCTCTTAATTTCATTTGATATTGATTCAACTTCGTAAGAACCAGGAAGAGAAGTTAGTATTTTCCATGTTTTACCTTTATCAGTAGAATATCTAAATTGATCATTCACATCTTTGATAACGTTTTGAATAGTGTTAAATGTAGAGAAACTAGTCAATGCAATTTGATAATTTTTATTTTGTTCTAAATGAAGAATGGGTTCTAAATTACAAGTGTGTGATGAAGTAGTTGTTATAATTTTTAACGTCGTACTAAATTTTGATGAACCCAAAATCTCTGTCAAATTTTCTAAATGATTATTAATTTTGTCTAAATCTGCTGAACACATTTTTTAGTTAAAAATTTTGAATAAATATTTTTCTATGAAATATTTTTTTATAAAAAATTAAAAACAACAACATATTTCAGCTACACTTTTATAATCCTCTTCATTTAGAATCTTCTTTTCTAACAGTCTTTTCAATATAGCATGAATTTCATTGAAACTAGAATTATGTCCTTCTTTTATTGCAGATATTAAAATATTTAATCTATTTAGTAATTCTTGTGGATTATCTGGTAAAAATACAGTTGTTTCTGTTTTCTGTTTTTCAGATAAACCTTTCCCTACTTTAACTCCCGTTGATAATAAATTTTCTAATTGTTTATAACGTCTAAGAGATTTTACTGCACCAACTCTGTCTAACATAGCTTTATATTTTATGAGATCTTCTACAGCATAATTATTTAAATCTGCTCCTCTTAAAAGATCAACAAAATTTCTATCTAAATTAAAAGGAGATTTATCTGGTGAAAAAATTAAACCTCGAAAAGGTTGTGGAAATATTTCTTTTTGTCCGAGATAAAATCTAGTATTGTTTTTCCATCTATAAATGAAATAGAATGTTCAAATTGCATAGATTTTGGTAATTTCTTATTAATGTTTGATTCTAGTAATCCATAGTCATCTAATATAGTTTTGTGCTCTGGATCTGTTATATCAATTTGTTTATCATTATTTGTACTTTCTTTTTCAAGAGTTTTAAATGGTTTCATAGTTTTTTCAAAATCAGTTTTTATTTGCTCGGTTTGCTGCATTTTTTCAAACATATCAGATTGAATACCAGCTTTTATCATTCTATGTTGAAGATGATTTTCTTTCATAATATTTCTTTGTTTTATTAACTCTTCTAATTGTTTTATTCTTTTAAAATTATCAGCTCTAATTTTATCCATTTTTAAAATATAATATTTGAATTTTGTGGTAACATTGGAATACAGCAAAAACATTTTACTGAACAAATTATTTTTTTATTGCTTTGTTGTTTGACATCTTTTCGTTTAAAGTTTTCTCGTTTTAAGTTTTGTTTAATAAAGTTTTGTTTAATCAAGTTTTGTTTAATAAAGTTTTGTTTAATAAAGTTTTGCTTAAATTTTCGCTTAAAGTTTTTAGCTCTTCTAAAAAAATTTTGTCATTTTCTTCATTAGAAATTTTACCTCCAGTAAAAGTTTTACCATCACTAGAAATTTTGCCACCCTGTTTATTCTTATCATCAACTTTTTCGGACTGTAATTGAAAGGTTTGATTTACTTCATTAGCTATTTGATCAAATTTTTCAATCTCATCTAACGTAATAACATTATCATCACATACTCTTTGAAAGTAGTAATGTAGTTTATCATAGACTTCTTTAATATGTAAATGTTTAGTTTTTAATGATTTTCGTTTCTTAGTTATTAAAGATTTATCTAACATTGTAACAAGTGAAGTTGCAAAAACACCCGTACCTGTTAAAGCTGTAGCAACTACTGGAATTACTAGAACACCTGAAGATATAACAATTGTTAAAGCACCTAAACTTATTGTTAAGAATATGCCAATTCCTTGTGTTACATTCTTAACTTTACTCCATCTCTTTCTTAATTTATTATAATGTTCTAATCTAAGTAATAATTGAGATTCCTTATCTTTCATATAACGTACTCTATCTTTGTGTTTTGCAATATCCATTTCATATGATAATGAAGGATATATTCTTGCGGTTTCTTCCATTTTTGTTTCTTCCATTTTTAAAGAAATATTATTAGACACATGATATATTTTAAAAACCGAAAAGATGGATAAAATTCATGAATTTGAAATTCTCAACTTTTATGATTTTTGGTGTCCGGTTTTACATGACCTGGAACGGTCATGATTTTAAGGGTGAAAATTGTAATTCTCAAATTTTGAGATTTTGAAAAATTTGAAAAATTGGGTATTTTTAAAAACGCTTAAATTTTCGCCCTTCGGTCTTCGGCCACGTGAAATTTGAAGTCTACCTAAATTTTTGAAATCTTTGAAATTTTGATTTTTTTGAAAAACCCGCAAAAGTGTGACATCCGGCGCAAGCGAAGCGAAGCAAAGCGAAGCGAAGCGTCGCGCCGGATGTCACAATATATACTACTTGCGGTACTATCGCAGATACAGCCAGACGGGTCGGAAAAGCCAATTTTATATGCCAGCCATTGTCTGAATAAAGCGCAAAGAAGTTATGAAGCCACCAAGACACTACTTGTTGGGCAGGAAGTTCATGGCTCGAGTGGATCATAGGGCGTTGATTTGGCTGAAGAGTTTCAAAGAGCCACAGGGGCTGGTGGCCAGATGGATTAATATCCTCGAAGAGTTTGATTACGATTGCATTTACAGACCAGGCCGGGCACACGTAAATGCCGATGGCATGTCCAGGAGTGAGAGGTTGACCAGCGAGGTTCGCTCACCAGAATTGGACGCACCAGAATTTGTGAGATCCGTGACTCTCACAACGGATATGAGGAGTCAACTGATCGAAGAAACTAGGCTAGATGAAGATGTCAGTCAGCTTAAGACTTGGTTACGATCATTACCGGAAAAACCACACCCTAGCCGATTGAGAAATAAGTCGAACGAAGAAATTGTCCATTTCGGGGAAATAGATATTTAAACCACTGAGGCTGGAACACTCCGCGGATGGACGGACTGATTCCGCAGCCGGTGAGAAACCGTCTGATGTTACAATTCTGACCCCGAGCCGTAACGTTATTCAACTGCTTTTAAACCATAAACCGCGTACCGCTATGATAGATTGCGGAGCAGATCGTAGCGTGATTGATGTTGAAACGTGTCGAGAAACAGGCGTTTCGTACACCCGCAAGGAGATGCCAAAGTTTGACCAGCCTGACTGTTCCAAACTCAAGCCTATTGCAGAAGTTAGCATACCCATAGAAGTCGTGGGCGAATGTTTCAACCAGAGATTTATAGTCTGTGAACGCCTCAGGAGTCCCATAATTATCGGACTGGATTTCATTATGTTATATGGAGGATGCGCTGACTGGGTAAGTAACACGTTTTATCTTTTCAATAAAGCAGTCAGCACACCGATCCTGAGGAGAGTCGAAACATACCAGGTGAGTGTGCATCTAGTACAAGATACGGTAATTCCTCCCAAGAGTGTCGCATATCGTCTCGGGAAGTGCGAAGAATTTCCTATTCCTTCCCTCAACTTACTCACCGCTCAGCGAGATCAATTACCAGACGGTGTCCTCTCGGCAAATGCCGTATGCGAGCCCAGAGATAAGCAAATTTGGCTTCAGCTAATGAACATTACTAATGCTGATGTCCGACTACCTGCCGGTCGCGAAATTGCAACTATAGAACCAATCGAGGTTTTGGCAGAGTCGGCGGATCAAACAGACCAAGTAAGTTTTGAAGCTTCACCTACAAATATAGAAGCAGCTATAACACAGTTGGACGAGACAGACCTCAACACGGAGGAGAAAGAGGAGGCCGCCCAAGTGTTACGCTCCTATGAAGACGTATTTGTAGAGAAAGGTAAGAAATTGGGTCGCACAACTCTATTATGTCATCAGATAGACACCGGATCCCACGTTCCAATCAAAATTCCGGGGCGCCAAGTACCGCCACACAAGAGGTCTGAGGTTGACACGATGCTAGATGACCTCATCAATGATGATGTAATTCGACCCAGTTACAGTCCCTGGTCCGCTCCCATTCTGGTAGTGAAAAAGAAAGACGGATCTCTTCGTTGTTGCGTTGATTTCAGGAAGCTGAATGAGATATCTGTCAAAGACGCATATCCCATACCTCGTATAGACGAGAGTATCGACGCCTTAAGTGGATCACGTTATTTCACAGTCCTAGACTTGAAGTCTGGTTATTTTCAGGTACCTCTGGACGAGCAGTCCAAAGAGAAAACTGATTTCCACTCACCGCGGCCTATATGAATTTAACGTCCTCCCTATGGGGGTGACGAATGGTCCAGCTGTTTTTGCACGTCTGATGAATAATGTACTCGCCGGTCTGACATGGTCAGCCTGCCTCGTTTACCTCGATGACACCATAGTCATGGGGAGGACATTTAAGGATCATTTGCTAAACCTGCAGGCTGTCCTGCAGAGATTCCGTGAAGCGAATTTGCAACTGAATCCTAAGAAATGCCAGTGGTTCAAATCTAAGGTTAAATACCTTGGACATGTAGTCTCTCGCAAGGGAGTCCACACAGACCCCTCTACCATTGAGAGAATAATCAACTGGCCCGTTCCTAAAACGCAAAAGGAGCTGAGGAGTTTCATAGGACTCTGCAGCTATTATCGTAGATTTATTCAAGGATTTGCGAAAACTGCTGGGCACTTACATCGCCTCACTGGTAAAAATGTAAGATTTGTTTGGACAACCGAATGCCAAACCGCTTTCGAAGAACTCCGCTTCAAGCTCAGTAGTGCCCCAATATTAACATTACCTGATTTCTCAGAGAACGCAGGATCTTTTATCCTCGACACAGACGCTTCTGAAAAACCTATCGGAGCTGTGCTGTCCCAAAAATGTCCTGATGGTCTCGAGCGAGTGGTAGCGTATGGGAGTCGCTGCATGACAAAGCCAGAGCGCAATTACTGCGTTACATGCAAGGAAATGCTAGCCATGGTCTGCTTCGTTCACGAGTTCCGTCCTTATCTGTTAGGCAAGCATTTCATTCTGAGGACAGACCATAGCGTTCTCACCTGGCTTATGTCATTCAAAGAGCCTACTGGACAGGTGGCACGCTGGATACAAAAATTGCAAGAATATCGATTCTCAATTGAATACCGGTCCAACCCTAAGCACACAAATGCCGATGCTCTATCCAGGCGGCCACACAGGCGCCACGGAGAATGCCCCTCTTGCGAACCGAATGCTGCGCAAATTTCGTTAATCCAGTGGCCATTCTCATTAACTGCAGGGGACCTCCTACAAGCACAAGAAGCATACCTGCCGACGGCAGAGATAAGTGCCTGGATCACGGAGAGAAGACAACCCCCATCAAACGCCACATATCGCATTCAGCAAGATTACATCAAGGACTTTGACTATTTCAAAATTTTTGAAGGGCTCTTACATATCAAAAAGCCTGACGACACCAACTGGCGTCTAGTCCTCCCACCAGAGTGGAGAAATATTGCTATTCACCAGTATCATGACAATTCCACGGGAGGCCACAACGCTAAGGCCACTACGTACCAGAAAATTAAATCTCGGTTCTGGTGGCCAAAGATGAAAATGGAAATAAGCGAATGGGTTGACACCTGTGGAGTCTGTGGGCAATGCCGTGGTCCTAATCCAAAGACGGTAGCCCCACTACAACCCATTGAGTCAAGCGAGGCGTTCCACCGCACAGCGCTGGACATCGTCGGACCCCTTCCAACCACGCTGAAAGGAAATCGTTTCATCCTGGTTATGGTGGACATTTTCACCCGTTGGGCAGAAGCTGTGCCCTTACCACAGCACACTGCAAAACATGTGGGTAATGCAGTTCTCCACAGCTAGTGATGAAAATTTTCCGGAAAATTTTGAATCAAAATTTTCCGTAGAAAATTATGGAAAAAATTGGAAAATTTTGAAAGTTTTGATTTTTTTGATAGGTCTTTTGATTTGAGCGCTTCCACTGCCGAGGCAGCTACGTACCTATAAATTGGGTCTAAAAATCTTAATTTCGTCATTATTTCGATTAAAGCGATCGTAGCAACACCAGTTCCGTCCGCGGATTTTTGAACATTCCTTTTCCACCAGTGGCTTGTGTCATTATGTTTACATTTTTAATTATCACACAGACACCGTTTGGGATAACGTAAATCTTGCTTTACTATAAGGGTATAATTTCATGCAATGTGAAAGATCTGGAGCAAAAATAATGTACTTCATTTTGGAATTTGCTTATTAGCTTGAAAGTTAAGCTTTATTATGCAGCGTTGATCAGTGGTGCTAATTCATGTGTTGATGAACAAGTGAAGCATAAGCACACAGTCCAAGCAGCATTCATGAGCGACCATATTCGAAGATATAAAGACTGTAAACTTGTGAGATGTTTGGAAACTAAAGATATCATATGTGATTAGTAAAAGAGTAAAAGAGTGATAGCCTCTAACTTCTGGCCTTGTCCGACATCTTCGCTGAGGATACGCATCCTCCATTTCTAGTTCAGATGGTTCAGATAGATCCAATTCGATTTCAGGTCTGCCCAAATGAATTTCAGACATGATCTAGATGAGTTGGAGATCTCCAGTTAAATTAAAGATCTTTTCAAAGTTGAGCTTGTGACAGATATCTGAAATTCAGCTAGAGAAATCTGAAATTCATCTGATCTCTGAAATTCATTTGGAAAGATCTGAAATAGACATGGTAAAGGTGCAGTTGGTTACAAAAGTTAACATAGGGATGATAGAGAAGTTTTTGGTCTTTGAATATTGCATAGTCTTTTCAAACGACCATAATAAGTCTCCAAAACAAAGGAAAAAAGGTCAATCACCGAAAAATAAATTTCAAAATTTTCCGACGGAAAATTTTCCAGAAAATTTTGAAAAAATTGGAACATTTTCTGGAAAATTTTCCATTTGCATCACTATCCACAGCTGGGTCACCAGATACGGTGTTCCGAAGGAAATCTTGTCTGACCAGGGGAAAGAATTCGAGTCGGCAGTATTCCAGCGCTTCTGCAAGGTGCTAGCAATTAAAAAGATCCGTTCTTCACCATACAGACCCTCTACTAACGGAGCGGTAGAGAGATTAAACTGCACGCTGAAAAATTTGCTGCTCACTCATGCTGCGCAAGATAGACGCAACTGGGACGACACCATCCATTATTGTATGTGGGTCTACAGATCGAATGTTCATCACTCCACGGGGTATTCCCGCTTGCCTAGCCATAGGTAGGGAGTTAAGGTTTCCGATGGACATTCTCTTCGATTTGGTATCCAGAGCCTCGCAAAAAACCTTATTCTAGCTAAGCAGCACCAGAAGACCCAATATGATCACCACGCTACGAAAGTGCCCACCTATAAAGTCGGGAATCTAGTGTGGTACGGAAATAGGACTCCCGGACCTGGTAAGTCCGCAAAACTTTCAGGGCCATGGGATGGACCATACTTAGTGACACGAGTGCCAAGCCGGACCAACATTGAAATCCGCAACCCAGCGAGACCGGGAAGAACCCTTGTAGTGCATGTCAACGAAGTAAAGCCATGCCCTAGGAACGTCAGATTGAATTCAACTGACAAAAAGACAAGGAAGGTGCATTCCAACCAGTTCCCGAGATCTGAACATTTACACCAGACTCCTCTCCTTACAATGTCGGACTGTTCCCCCTCCCTCAGTGGAGAGACCAACCGTCAACATCGACGGGCATTGCTTATGCAGTGATGACGACAGCGAGTCTTCCTCAACGTCTGGAGACCCAATCGAGAATGAGGAAGTGATTTACCTAGACGAGCAAGACTTAGACCAGCCGTCGGATTCAGACGAGATAGGCTTAGGAGAAGTAATTGATATAAGCTCTGACCCTATCCTAGACTCAGACTTCGATTCCGACATCTGCATCTCTCACCTGTCATTCCAGTCAGACGAGGAGGAGGAGCAGTTAGTCGGAGCCATCAATTTTTGGGAGGGGAGGATCCCTCAGGATCTGCTGGAGTCCTGGAGGTACAGTGTGGTCAACCACTGCCTCCACGACACACGATTGCCCCCGCACCTCAAGGTCGGCTATCCAACCGGGAAGGGATGGATCAACTCGGTCGCCGAGGCCTCTTTTGCAAAGATCATGGCAAGTCTCCGCAGCCAATCAGAGACGTCTAGGCGGATCAAGGCCACCGAGGAGCGCTGGACCGGGTGGGTACGGTACCACTCAAGCTACTGCCCAAGTTGCCGAGATGGCGTCAAACGTTTCTCCAGCTGCAACCCCGAGACCCGCAGCCAGCGATCAAACCACGCTCCATCTTGCAACCACCACGGAGCGTGAGAGACGACCAGTCGTCGACCAACTCAAGCCTCGCGCAGGACACAATCGACCGGATGACATCCGAGATAACGAGGAATGTCTTCCAAGTCCTCAAGCCCAACCGCGGCAATTCGCGAGACAGGGCCAGGCCCAACCACGAGAATTCGCGAGACAGGGCAAGACCACCCAACCGCGGCAATTCGTGAGACAGGGTGAGGAATGGGATGCGGAAGGATATCCATCCTGCAATGAGGAGGATCCAAGCGCGGCGAATGGACGCAGAATCCAAGAAAGACTTAATACGGACGAGATCAAGATCTCCTGCAGCCCGCCCCCGACAACCGGTAGATGCAAGCCAAAACAGCCGCAAAATGACGCTGGTGGTTGGCGATTGCAATTTCACCCGCCTGCCTTTACCGCTGCCCCATATCGCTCGATTGCGAGACCGGGCCTCCGAGCACCGCAAGCTGCGGACACTGTTCGCCACTGCGATGTGCGCCGCAATGACGTTGCCGCAATCGTCGTCGGAGTAGGGGTAAACGACCGCTCGGCGAGAAGCATCGAGGAAGTCCGGTCCGGGTTCTCCGGCATCCCGATGTTCTTCATCGACGCGCCCGCAGACAAGTTTGGTCACGACCGGCGCATGAGAGATCGCCTCCACAGCATCAATAATGTAGGGGCATGTTTTTTTACCCCAATACATTTCAAGCCGTCCGTGGTGAACACAGGAGACCCGCACTACACTGCGGAGGAGTGCCACGCACTTGCGCGATACGCGGAGCGGATCATCCGCCCACGTCTACCCCGTGTGTAGACTGGCACCGCTCGCAGGAGCGAGACCCTCTTCGTGGAGGAGGGGATAGTGTAAGGTAGGGGTCTTTAAGTGAACTAATTTTATTGACTTTTACTGCACTACTTTTTAATTGCCTGTACTTTTCGCGGGAATTGTTTTTACTACCTGCTAGCAATGTTCAGGTGAGCAGAGTTTTCTTGTTGTGATCTTGGTCGGGATTGCTTGTTCTAGCAATTCCGGTCAACATGGCAGAATGCACTGATGATTTTATTGACGATGATGACATCTCTATTCTAGCGGAGGAGATTGTTTCCCGTGCACAACAGCTGCTAATTAAACCGGAGCCACGAGACTCTGAGGCCGCTGTTTCTTCACCCCGACGACAGCCGGGAGAATTACCCCGAATCAAATCGGGAGACTCGCCTCGGTGGAAGCCTACCGTTAAGGAGATCGACCCACCGGCAAGCCCGTGGAGACACCCGCCTAGTATAGGCACCGCTTCACCTCGGCGACTGCGTGTACGCTGGGAGGACCAGGCCGACGACGACTCGCCCGGATCGACGCCCCCGTTGATGGTAAGTGCTATAAAGACTGCAGTAGCTCCTAGCGTAGAACCACAAGCAAGTTGCAATATCTTATTTCTGTGAGATTTTACTGTTAATCGTTTTACCTATAATTCGCCTGATATAAATTTTGTTTATCTGCAAGTATTTGGAAACCGTTCCTACTGTACACTTTCGTTTCAATCACGTGTTTAATTGCGTCCTCTCTTGACCTAAGAAACCTACGGGATCGGAATATATTGGAGTCATGAAGGTGGTGAAAGTTATTTATGATGGTAGTGAAAAGCTGGTAGTCTGTGAATCGGCATCACTGTCCGATTTTTCCTAGAAAAGTAAGTCCGTTCATTTTACAAGTACGGGGGAACAGGTTTTGTTCATTTTACTAAGCAAGCTAAGTACGCTATTGCCCCTAGAATGCATTTATTACAAAACTGTTTTACAACATAATTTAACACTGTTGAATGTAGTTTTAATAATAATTTTGTTTCTAAAATATATTTAGATCTCCCCGATATGGGACAGGCTCTCCCAGTATCCAGTGTAAAGCTAGGTAGTCCTTATTATTGGACGTAATCAATTAATAGTATCACCACTGACAGTAGACGTTTCCCAGACGTTTCATATTGTCATTGTGAAAAGAAAAACACTTTTTTCCGGACTAGTTTCAAGGCTAGTTTATTGCCTCATCTTCAGCGGTACAACAAAGAATTCAATAAAATCCACAATAAAATTTATATCTACAAGTTTGCTTCAACAGAAACATTTTCATTAACTAAAATCTCAAATAAAATGCGTCACAAAATACAGAGAGCGCTGAACTACATAGCTATTGCGCTAAACATGACATCATTACGAGCGGATTACGTCATAAATTTAATGCCAAAGGAAATTGTCCGTTCCAGTCATTCGATAAGCAATCTGTGTTGTTAATTAAAATAGATTCTAGAATCATTGGGTATTTCGAGCAACCTATAATTTTGAAATTTTCATGTTTCGGTGCATGAACATGCATGGAAACCTCAGTTTGAGTAGGATACCCTCGTAAGTGTTCTGAGATACGGGTATAGAAATGCCCTTTGGTGGCACCAATGTACCGCATTAGACAGCGGTCACAGTTATATTGATAAACAATATCCGATCGCAGATCACTCACAATTTTATCTTTGTTGCGAAAAAATCTTTCATTTTACAAGTACTGTACGTAGTTTGAATTTCAGCCTTAGACAGTTTTTGATTGATTTTATGAATTCTATGATTGAAATCTTTAAATCCTTCACGAATGAAAGGCACGGACCAATAAATAATTTTCTTATCATTCTCTTTATTTTTATTCTCTTGCTTTGCACAAACTTTTTCTTCGACTTGCTTTTTTACTTTCAAAATTGTTTCCAATTGAAAACCATTACCTATAAATGTTTCTATAATTTTCTCAGATGCTGATTCATACAGAGTCTGATCAGAGCAAATTCTGAAGGCTCGAGACAGCAAAGAACGGATGGCTGCTAATTTATATTTTTCTAAAACACGTCCCATGAACATACCTGCTGATTTATCACAGAAAATTAAATATATAGCAATACAATTAGCTTTAGTGTTTTCATGATTATCACTATGTTGCAGTCTACCAAACATCCTCACTTGCATAACCACAAAAGATGAACATATATGAAGGTCTAACCAAGACTAAGTTCGGTCTTTGGTTAGTTGATTCTGAAAGCAAATTTTCGCATGAACTCTGTTATACGTTTGAAAGAGTTATAACGCTTCAAAGAGTCTGGGAAACATTCTGAGCAGACCGAAGTTGGACCACCCTGATGAACTATATATATATTCGTATGAAATGTACAGTGATAAAGAGAAAGAAAGTTAAACACAAAGATCAGTTTTACGAAGCCACGTGCGTAAGTCACGATTGACGGTCTTCAGGTCACCACACATTCCAATTACAGGACACATCAGGACGTGTTCACTAGTTTGAACGTTTCCGCATCTGCAGGAATCACTTGAGGACAGACCGATCTTATGCATGAATGCAGCGAATCTGCCGTGTCCAGATCGGAGGCGATTCAGGAGGACCCACTGTCCTCTGGGGAGATCGGAGCCGGGAGGATGGTAAGCCGGTTCGGATATGAAGCGCCGAAGTCCGTGACTCGCCTGTGTCCATTTCGGTCTCCATTCATCTGCAGCCCATGAGTTGGAATAGGTTGTTGATAGTGGGATAAGGCCGTTGTGTCGTCTGGATAGAGGGTTGCGTGACTTAAGTCTTCTTGATGATCGGTCGTTGGCGAAGAGCTTCTTATGCAGCAGGTGGTCACTGTCCGAAGCTCTTTGGTGAAGTCGTATCGCGAGTCTTTCGCGGCGGATGTCAGGAGGTTCAATGCCACTCAGAATGGGCAGGATGTCATTTGGTGTACTGCGTATACAACCAGAGATTAGTCGCATAGTGTCATTTAGAGCGCAGTCTATCTTCTTGGAGTGGGTACTCTGCATCCAGATTGGCGAGCAATACTCCGCGCTGGAGTAGCAGAGAGCAAGGGCGGAGGTTCGAAGCACAGAGAACTCGGCGCCCCAACGGCAACTAGCGAGGGTGCGTAGTATTGAATTACGGGCGTTGATCTTGACTGCGACTTGTTTAAGGTGTTGCCCGTACGTAAGTGATCGGTCTAGCGTTATGCCGGATGAACTAGAGGAAGGAGGAGTTGTGTATAAGCAAGGATGTATGGGATGTCAAAAAGTGTATATCGCAGAATCTTGGAGAAAGGCGATTGTAGGAAGAAGGAGCACGAGAAGGATTTTCGTGACATCAATTTCAGAACTGAGATTTCTATGAATGCGCACGAGAGTGACCATTATCCGGATTTTAATAGCTTTTGTGTTATTGACCGGGAGAAGAATTGGTATAGAAGAAGAATAAAAGAGAGCATCCATATCGCAAAGAAAAATACATTCAATCGTGATGATGACATACGACTAAATAAGCAGTGGATATCTATGCTGAAGTAACCTGTCATTTCGTCCTCGTTTTGTGACTTGACTGTAAGTGACTGAAATTCAGTAGGTCTTGCAAACTTTTAGATTTTCTGGTGTCATTCTCTCTGTCTCTGCCCTGACAACGGGTGATCCCGAAAGCTTGCCTTGTACTTTATTATTATTTTATTGCATTACAAGAGTGTCGAAAGAAGAAAAGTTTTCAATTACAGTTTGAAAGAGTTTATCAAATCTCAGTTTACTAAGTTTACTTGTCTAAGTTTGAAAGAGATTGTTGAAGACTTGTTCAATAACATCTAACTCCGGTTCGATCTGCCAGTCAGTTATGCGTTAATGAAGGTATTATCCTCCTTTAAATATTCTGCTTTCATTTCGGTTCCATTAATGAATGACATTTTTCATGACGCGTTCGTGAACACAATTCCATTAAAAGATTATGACGGTTAAATGAAGCAAAATAGATGACGCGTCTATGGACGGCATCCTCTTAATGACAATTAAATGAGGCGTCATTCAGTTCCATTTAATTAATGACGCGTCATAGGACAAGCCCAATGTCATTATTGAAATCACAATTTCATTAACCAAGGCTTAGATGCAGGGATGAAAATTTTCCGGATTTTTGAATGAAATTTTGATGGGTCACGAGATTCGTAAAAATATCACAAAAAATTTGAAGGGGGTAGGGGGTGTGGGTATTGTTGAACAACGGATTCCAATACATTAATTACCAAACGTATCAGATTCTTAGAAACAGGAACTTATCTATCTTTAGAAGCGAGATCAGTAGCAGAGAATGAATTGTTTGCTTCGTGTATTGGAATGGTATTTGCGTGTCTCCTCTGACATTCGGTACCCAATCAGAAACCTGAACTGTAAGTCTTCGTAATTGCAAACTTTTATGTCATAGCAAATTCGGGATATGAAAGTCCTATACAACAGATACATATCATCGAACATGTCCAAAAATATAGGTACCATGCTACTGATGTGGGTTTCTAACATTGGTTGCTGTATATTGCTCTGCTGTTTTATTACAGGTATCTCAGTTCTCTTATTCATAACTTTTCGCAGTTTCAAAGACCAAAACGTTGTCAAGACAAGGCGCAGTCAAGAAATCGACGGATTGACCCCATATCTAAATAAAAAGTTGGTTGAAGTGTTGCAAAAGTCTCACGTCAGTGCAACATTAGATGAATCTACATCTGAATCTAGTCAACGGGCACTATGTTTTTTAGTACAACATTTTAACTGATTTTCCGGATTTTCTGTTATCATGGGTTTTCATCTCTGTTGAGATGTCATTCTTGAAGTCCAAAACCTGTCTTTCATATGCACCTTGATAAACTCACCTTGCAGCTCGACCTTCACCGTGGTCAGAAGATGACGTTGATTGGGATCGTGGTGCAGCCGTGTCGCTCGATTACTGACAACACAGGAAAGATGCGAGATTCCCCTCAACTGTGATCGTGGTAGCGATAATCTGCTCTTATAAACATTTTCTAAACTGTTCGTTGACGCTGATTCATCCATTGTCATTTGCCATATCAGTAACAAGTTCCTTTTGACAATACTTTGCCTTGGTGTCAGTCCCTTCGGAACTTTGTACCATTCGATTGTCGGTGGAGGACTTCCTCCTGTAGACCGGCAGATGAACTCGTGATTACCACTGCGAGGCCACAAAGTAACAGTACCGAAATCAGGAATTGTCAAATCATTAAAGTAAATCGTTGGAGGGCCCGGCTTCGCTGAAAGAAGGAATGAGGAGCGTTTGACAGACATTTCTAATGGAACATCTGTGGTTCTCAACTGAATTAATTACTTACGCCAGTCCACTTCTCATCTACAAGCAGGGATTGCAGCGGTTAACCGGTTCAACTATCCTTAACCGATTTAATTTACGGTAACTGTTTAACCGCGGTTATAAAGAAATATTTATTTTTTATGAAAATTCAACCAAGCATCCTAACACTAAACCATTATAAACTAAGTATGTTGTATATCCATGATCTTCACATTCAAAACGTCAGACAAAAGCGTGCTCAAGAAATACACAATTATGATTAAATTGCTTCGAATCTCGAAGTTGACCCGCCGGATTGGTGGAGGACAAATGGATGTTCTTTTCCAAAACTGCATAAACTTGCCAAAAGGTATCTCACAGTTCAGGCTACATCGGCGAGTCGTGAACGGTTGTTCTCGGCACATGGAAACATATTCTATAAAAAAAGAATACGTTTAACGAAGGGAACGGCAAACACAGTATTGTTTTTACACTACAACTCTGACTGAGTGAAAACTCTTACACTTCCCGACAACTAGTCAATACCTTGCTTTTGTTTCATTAACATTAACATATTGTTTTAATAAAAAAAATATATGATCTTCGAATCCGATTTATAATAATAACACAAAAGTACAAGGCGAATTTTCGTACCTTTACAGGTACACGTCGTTGGGTTTTGGCCTGACGACTATCCAACTATGATATTAACTGGAATCCAAACTATGATGATGGAAAATATTATTTTGATGAAATATCTTTGTGATGGTCTGCGTACATGCTTGATGATAATTCGTTCGATAGTAAATACCTCTCACACTCTAACGTGAAGCATAGTTAAGCTTTTTGACTGATTTTGGCATATTTGATCGGTTAATCGGTTAATTTGTATTTTTTAATCGGTTATCCGGAGTAATATTATATTGGACGTCCCAGCGCACATTAAAAAAAACCGAAATCAACATACCTGCAAAATAGCCACAAAAATGGTACAAATCAGAACCCTACCTCAGGTAAACCTTGATCCAAATGCAAAATTAGGGTCCTCTTGAAATTAGCAAATCAAAATGCAAAAATAGGGACCTTCTGAAATTTAGCAAAAACAAAATGAATATGAACAAAAATATTCATTTAAAAATGGAAGATGAAAAAACAAAAGAACCATCAGCACCCTTATTATATCCTTCATTATCATATGAAATGGATATAACAAAACACAAAGATAGAACGGCGTTCTCTTCTTTTCATTCTTCTTTACTTTCATAAATTACTTACATTCACTTTAAAAGTAAAGTCTGAAAATACACTTGCAAAGTGAGAACGATGTTCTCAACTTTAAATTCTCAAGCAGGACAAGGTTGAAATAAATTACTTACATTCACTTTAAAAGTAAAGTCTGAAAATACACTAACGGCGTTCTCTGAAGTCTGAAAATACAGTTACAAAACTTCATAAATTTAACTCGTCTATTTCTTGAGTTACACCAGTTCTTTTTCCCCAAATTTCATCAGAAGATTCAAACAGTCTTTTTTCTTATTCATTAGTGAGAAAGTCCTCAATTTGGTTCAAGTGCTTTTTGACAAAATGAATACTCAATGTTGAAGTATTGAGTTTCGGGAATTCTAGAGACAGTCTATACAACTTGATTAAGAAACTAACATACGTTCTAGAAAAATTGATTTGGTGTTCATCATTCAAACATTAAATGAACTTTACAAATGAACACTTGATTAATGTTTTCAACTTACACAATACCTTACCTTGATTAACATATGAAATTAACAATAATTTTTTGACAATACTTCCTTTTAACAATCAATAACTCATTTTTGACAAATCATCTTTGATTACCTCTATTTTCTGTCAAAATTAGTTTTTTCAACGAATCTATACAGGTAGCAATAGAAAAATAGTCCACTTTCTCCGGATAAAATTCCTCCAACTCCGTATCAACAAATGAATTTGAAATAAGGTCTTTCACTTTCTTTTCTTTGTTTTTGTCAACAGTTGCTTTCTTCTTTTTCAAATTTTCTTCAATGAAGTTTACAGCCAAATCTTTAACAGTGCTTGCTGGACAGGAACTATTAGAGGGAAAATTGAATCGCAGAAAATTGCAAATGCTCGTTCTAGAGGTGTTGATGACATATTCCAGGATGAAGACATGAAGTGATTGCAGACAAAGTCAGTCTCGTAGAACACTCACAGAAAGAATGAAATTGTCAATACGTGGCAGCATCTGCTCCTAATGGCAACAGCTGCTGCTTGTGGCAGACAATGGTGTCATGCATAATGTGCTAGAGGTGGGCTCGCTGGGGAACAAAGCTCTGAGTCATACAGATTGTCTCTCTAAGATTGACTCTCTTGGCGAGGGTGGTAAACAATTCTTTTGTGTCATTTCTGAAATAGAATTTATCTCATGTAAAATGACTGTCCTCAGCGAGTTCTTAAAATTATATGGAGCGCAAACAACTACGAATTTCAACCTAAAGAAAATCGCTAATCGATTAGGAATAAAGAATTTTCATGTCCTAATGAGAGCCGAATTACAATTGATCAAAAATAAGCCAACTGTAAATTTCGTGACAAATCTCCACACGTCAGATCAAAAAAGAGTACATTGGTCAGCAGGTATCTTAAATAAAGACGGAGATAATTGCTATTTTGACTCTGATGGACTTCCACCTACAAATGAAGTAAGAGAAATACTAGGCAATGGAACATATAATACGTTTCAAATTCAAACATCAGGAACTCCTTACTGTGGTCAATTATGTATTTATGTTTTATATAAATTGCAAAAAGGAGTGCCATTTCTTGATATTATGTTAGAATTGAATAAGGGAGTTGAATAAGGGAATTTAATTCCCGAAACGTTAGTTCCAATGGCTAGCTAAAGGATACTTGTAATTAAAGTTCAAACGAAGGTATCTAAAGCGCCACCTTAAGGTTAAAGCTGAGTCATTTGTAATTCGTTTTCATAAAATCAGCCTCTGATTTCCTAATTACCTAAATCTTTAATTTCATAAGTAATCGGATAAGTTTGATGTATTTTAGAAACTTCAAATATCTCTTTAGTCCAATAGCCAACAAACCTTTTTCAAATTTATTCTTATACTTAAATATTCGCACTGTCTCCAATTTCAAATTTCGGCTTACGTTTCTGTAAATTCGGATTACTCTCATTCGAATAATTATTTTCGAATATTTTCTTTCGTATTAAATCAGGATCATTAGAAGCCTTCTTTGGAGTTTCTTCAATACCTGAATGAACTTTATTATTGTACCGCTCTACAATTCCTGGTAATATCTTCAACCATTTCTGATTACCTTGCTCAGTAAATTTCTTGAATAATTTATTTTTTAATGATCTCTTAAATCGCTCTATTACTACAGCCTTTCCAGCATTTTCAGTTGAATAAACGGTTTCAAATAGTGGCTTTACATTTCTGTTATAAAACTCAGACCCTTTATCAACGAATAGCTTCTTTGGTGTTCTATTACTTTCTTTAAAGATTTCTTCAAACGCATATTTAACAGACAGACCACTTTCTTTTGAAGGCTTTACCCAAGCGTATCGTGTATATAAATCTATAACGGTCAATGCGTACTTAAACCCTCTTTCATTAGGCATAGTGATTAGATCTGCACTACAAATATCATCTTTATTAAATACTTTTACTTTCATTGATATTTCGGCTTTCTGTATTCCTTGTGAATTTCGGACGCGTAGGTTTCATCTATCCCCTGGCCAAAAAACATTTTTGCTTGTAAAGCTTTCTTAACAAACATTCTTTCAATTCTTTCTCTAAAGGAAGGATTCTGAATACTATCTAACATTATCTTATCTGCTTCATGTCGAGAACTTAGGTCATGATTTCGATAAGCTAGATCGTGTCTATAAGCTGCTGCATCTACTCTATTTATTGGTTTACTATTTTCTCTAGGCGTGTCATCATCGTTTAATCTTAAATCTAATCTTGTGCCGGGGCCAGTAAAATTATGCCCAGGTAAATGTTTCTCTTTCGAATATTTACTCCAAATAAAGCCAGGAAAGTTTTCTAATGCTTTTTGTATGTCACCTCCGGTGTGAACCCAAAGGCTATCCCCACTTTCTTGACGCTGACAATTTGAGGTTCTATGTACTTTTAAGAGATAATCCATTAGATCTAGATTTGAAATTCTTAAGTTATTCAAATTCATTTTTAAAGATAAAATCTTATCGCACCATACTAGGATTTAGATATATGCCAGATCCATCTTTTGTTTCTTTTATTTCAATTAAATCATCAATATTATGTAGTACATTTTTAAGAACTCGTTTCCCTTCATCAACTAAATTTAATTTACTAATAAAATTATCTACTATTCCCTCACCCCTAGCCGCTTTCTCTAACTCCCTATTATGTCGTTTTTGTTCTTCTAATGCTGCCTTCTCTGATTTATTTTTATTTACTGCCTGGAAAATACCAGCTGTCCCACCTGCAACACTTCCTGCTGCTGCTATGCCACCTATGATTAGTGGAATTAATGGGAGAATCCCGCCATTCTTTTCTTCTTGTAATTTGATATGCTCTATCTTTGGTTTACTTATGTAATACTTCTTTTTGTTAATCGTAATAGTTTTAGGGGTATTTTTGTCAATGATGTTACGTAGTTTTAATTCAACCGTTTCATTATTCATTTTTTAACAAAAAATTTATAGTCTTGGGCTTAGCCTATCACTTTTTGTTCAGGTTACTAACCTATCCTAGCCATTTTTCCATTAAGAATTTCAATAGAGTATTCGGCGTCTTCTAGCAATAAACCATAAGCCATCAATGAGGTTGTGGAATTTGGCTTTTCAATATTAATTGTCACATCACAACCATTCTTAATAATATCTTCAGATTGTGCACTTAAATCGAAGCATAAAACAGGATATAAATTCTTCCAATCTACAGGAGTTAATTGTGCTTCTACTCCAAATTCTCGACACAAATTTCTATAAGCATCATATCCTTCCGTAAACTGATTATTGGTGCTATCAAATATCAATGGATCAATAGAATAACGTGTTTGATTTAATGAAATTTGTAAACTTCGAATTGAATTAATATGGAAAAGACTATTGTTCTTATCAAAACTAGGTGTTTCATTCTTTTGAAAAGTGAGTAAAATATATCTTGGAGTATTTGATGTTCTAGTGAAATGCCAGTTAAATCTTTGTTCAGATAACGTGACAGAACTCGCAGAACGTTTCATAAAACTTACTGGAATTGGTTTGTTCGTATTTAATCTTTTCGTAATAGTTGTTTCAACCTCTAAACTAGGAGTAATATGTTTTACCCACCATTCAAGTCTATCAATTTTTAGGTATGCTTTCTTCCCAGCCTTTCCATAAAATATTGCTTCATTATTTAAAGTGCGATGAACTATGAGTTTGAATTTCAATTGACATGATATTTTAGTGTAATCCAAATAACCGAATAACGGAGATAATGACCAATCAAACAGTTTGTTTACTTTTATTATTAAAATTACGTCTTTTCTGATATGAGCTATTTTGTGTACTGTTTAACTGTTTCACTTTGTTTTCTACATCTTTCTGAATTCCTGCTGCGTCTCTTCCAGTGTGAGTTAAATCATCTTTAAGTATGCCGGTATGGCTATCAGGAAGGCCAATCTTCGATTTCATGCATTTTAGTATTTTCACCTACTGTAACAAATCGAAGCATCGAATCAATAATACCTGGAGAATCACTTATGGTTTCTATATTTTGTGTTGCAACATCTAAACGCATTTGTGTAAATAATCTTGGAAGGAAATTGCTTTCTAATGTAATCAAATTAAGACACGACACGGTCAAAAAAAATTCGAAGGATCCAGGAAACGGAAGACGTCAAAGTTAAACAATTACCCTTGTGGAGAACCCTGCAAATAATTAGGCAATTAAAAGTCATGAACGAATGAATATAAATTAATACTGACAACATAGAGTAACCTACTCTAGTATAGAGCAGGTACTGAAATACGTATAAAGGCAAGTCTACTCAACTGAAGACGATAAGGGAAATAAATTCATACTTATAAACGATTTAATTTTTATCAAATAAGAACTGTAATAAGAGTTCGTCATTGACTTGACGAGAATCTAACTAAAAATAACAAAAGGTGAAAATTAGAAATCTAAAAAACCCAAAATTAAGTTTGCTATGTATGGAGTCATCAGGGAGGAACCATGTGGCTGCATGAAGCAAGGTTTCGGCCCCTAACCTCCAACCTATACCACATGGCGGGGCCAGGCCAACCATATCGAATGTACGATATGGAAGGTCTCTCCAAGCCTGAGGAAACATAGCAGAACCTAACCGAAAATAATTTTTTTTAAATATTTTAGGACAAAAGGAAGCACTTGAAACTAGAAGAGGTTATCTTAGCCCAACATGCCAATGATGGATGGCATCTCGCGGGGCGAAAAACAACCAAACTTAAAAACTAGGAACCTATTCTTGGAGAAGGACTTAATGCAAGAATTAACCAGCAAATTATTCTTATAACACCGTCCTTTAAAGATATCAAAAATGCCCTTAGCTCTAGATATGAAGGCGGAAGCATCAGATGAAATCCTGGCGAATCTGATGAGTTGGGCAGCAAAGATGTTTAAGCCCCAGTGTTTCAAAGGCATGTCATGTTACTCTTCGGAGGAAAGTATACAGCGACCACACTGTGGGAAGCTGAACTCTATCAACCCTTTAATGGTTAAACCTCTTGTTGAAGTATTGGCCACCATCTTTCGATCCTTACTTTTTTACATCCAAATAATTAACATTATTTGTTGTTAGCCCCCCCACGCTTCTTGCCCTAGCCAAGAGAATCTACCGGGTAGATTTTCAGGTAAGGGATCTTAATCAAAATTGTTTATTGAAGTTTAAACACTAACAAATGTCATCGAACATTACTCCCTAAGTGGCTACGAAGAGAGAAGTTTGGCTTATAAGCCAAATCTCTTACTCGCCTAGGAATATAGAGAGCCCCCTCACAAAATGAAACTCACAAAATTATATGTTCCTCATAAACTTTTTTCCATTCTTTGAACCAGAACGGCAAAAGTTTACGTTCAGAGCCGTTTCGTAATACTCCAATTCAGCAAAAGTAGTCTCGGGCATGCCCACATATTAATTGCATGATGGATGGCGATGTAAATGTCTTGAAGACGCAATCCAATTAATAGGCATTAATTTTCGTCAAACAGTCCCTAGGGCACATTACATAACAAATTGATCTTTAAATGCAAAGTTCACAAGTTGTAGACGTAGTGCAGAGAATTTTAGTCTTTTCTATTCAGTGTGTAACAAAATGCGTTAGGAATCTGATATAACATAAATTGAGACAGGTTTGCAAATATGTGGTATGACAGGCTAGGCTGGTGGTGATTTCATTCTTATAACTGATGCCTCTGGCTACGCCATAGGTGGGGGGGCCTTTGTCCTGTCGCAAGTACAGCATTGATGGAAAGGAAATCGTTTATGTTTTGCGTATGCAAGCAAGAGAACTTTGAACCGACCTCAAACTTTCTACGACCCCTAACACGAAAAGGGAGATGCTTCGCCCTAGCAACATTCATCGACCACTTTTCACGTATACTTTGACGGGTGTTAAGAAGGTAATGATGTAGCTTGCGCGTATAATCTGGTTGCAAATTTTGGAAAATTTGATTTCGATTGCATATAGACGCTCCGGAACCTCGAACAAAAAACGCAGATGCTCTCTATCTCTCTATACTCGCTTGACTAATGGCGCCAGCCTATGAAGAGACGTCAGACCCTCCGAATCGCCACTATGATGGACGGTGATGATGATGTCATTTTTAGTCTTACACATATATGAGCCTCCGAGGTCGGGGGTTGCGCGCCGACTTCACACGAGACCGATAGATCGCCTCGTTGCGGCGGTTTTATGACTTCGTCACGTCACAAAAATATCGATTCATAAGTGTAAAAAGACTCTGCGTTGTTTGTTGTCCGGTGCTTAGTAGTGTCCTCTTTTAACTATGCTTTCGATTTTCACTAGTTATTGGTTATCTGCGTTTTGTATCTGTAATGGTCTTGTACAACGACCCACGGTTTTTAACCGGCAGCTCTTGTCTATTTGTTATATTTGGAAATAAATGGGATGAGTATGATATTACGGATACGTAATATTATCCGTAGCAGTAATGATTGTTGTTGACCTGTGAGTAAAATCTAGCATTGCAGAATAGAGAGTTAATTAATTCACAGTGTAAAAATGAATCGCTTCCCGTGGTAAATATAAATAACCTTTTGCTGATTATCAACTTCAAAAAATTAAATCACATCCAGTATTCACTCATCTTCCTGAAGATCCAGGTTTCATGGCAACTCTTATACAGTCATCTTTTTTTGATTGTAACTGCTAACGAACGGGCCCTGGATCGTACTCTAATCTAAATTTTAACTCTTCAATCAGAGTTGACATTGTATTTTTTATTAGAAAAAATCAGTTTTGCTTTGACGCTAGAATTTTGCTAAACCCATTTCCCACGTTTAGTATGTGTTAGGGACTGCATCTCATTTCCTCTCATTTCTTCAATTGTTTCCTTCATCATTCGTATACTTTCCATCTTCGCTAATTTAGCAATTTTGTTTTTTGTTTCCTCTGAGAGCTTTTTGTCTTTTTGCATTTCTTTAGCATCATTCCTAAGTTTACGAATAGCTTCTAGTTGTTTTAATTCGTTTTGTGACTTAACAGCATTTGATATTGCACTACTCCTTGCTATACTACCTATAGCACTGCTCCTTTAGCAGCAGATGAAATCAAATCTTTATTATTTTTAATCAAGTTAACGATACTACCGATACTAGAAAAGATACCAGCCCCTTCTGTTTGAATAGTGTCTACACTATCATAATGGTACACAGGTTTCATAGATGGTTCTTGAGCAATTTTATTATTTTGAAGCAAAATGTTTAAGATTGTGTTTATAAATTATAGGCATTTTTGTAAACTTAAATTTAACTTTTGGAAAAAATATTTACGTTTGTGGTCGGCTAAAGCCTCTGAACAGGGTTCTATTGGTTAGTAACCTGAAGACCGTTGGTCTGATCGCTAAAGCCTCTGTACAAGGTTCTATTAAGATTTACGTGTTGTGAATGGACAACAACTTCGTGATAACTTTATTAATTTTCCGTTGCACTTTATCTATTGCGTCGAGCAGCGTGTGATGTACTTTAATTTCTTTTTCATTTACTTCCAATTTTTTCTCACTTTTCTTTACTTCTGTTTTAAGAGCAGCCAATTGAACTTTAATAGCATTCAACTGTTCCTTATTTCCTTTAGAATTTTCTTTACTTCATGTTCTAAATTCGTTTTAAGGGTCTTCAATTCACTAACCTTTTGTTTAAGTTCTTCAACTTCATTTATCATTCTCTTCATGTGCTTTGCTTGTTGTGTGATTCGGCTACTTAATTCATCAACACTTTTTTGGAATGTGGATTGCAGCTGTTGTAAGTGTTGTAATAATTTTCGATTCTTTTCGCTTACTTTTTCTAACTCTTCTTTCAGTTGTTTATTTTGATTTGTATTCTTTGCAATGGCAGACTTTAAATTTAGTGATAACAGGATTACAAGTTTTGAATGTTCTGTTATTTTTTTATGAAGTTTGATATATCTGCTTCATTATTTCCATGTTTGCTACTTAGGTCTGCTAGCTTTTCTTGCAGTCTTTCATCATTCTGCTTTAGAAGCTGGTTTCTTTTCAATAGTGGAGTCAGCAGTGTCACAATTCTATCGAACTGTTTATCAACATATTTTTTATTTGCTAACTCAGTATTTTGTTGTGGAAGAATAGAAAGATGTAACGGACCTGTTAAAACGTCTCCAGTTTTCATGATATAGTTGTCTAGTTCTATTTCTGATTCTTGATTATTCGGAATGTAAGCACACCCGCCAACATTTGTTAACATCATTTTTTCTAGATTATTTTTTCTCTGCTAAAAATATGTTATACCAACAAAGACAACGGAACCAAGTTTCTAACAAACAAAGTTGGCGGAACCAAGGTTCTATGCGAAATCTGTAATTTATCTTTTCATAATAAAGCATTATTAAATAAGCATATGAAAGTAGTTCATGCGTCAGTGCACCCAGTACATGAACAGCTGGTAGATGAACAGGCAGTACAAGTACACCCAGTACACCCCCTACATGAACAGGCAGTACAAGTACAGCAAGCCCAACAGCTACAGCCAGTACAGGCAGTACAACAAGCCTAACAGATACAGGCAGTACAGGCAGTACAACAAGCCTAACAGATACAGGCAGTACAAGTAGCCCAACAGATACAGCCAGTACAGGCAGTACAAGAAGCCCAACAGATACAGCCAGTACAGGTAGTACAACAAGCCCAACAGATACAGCCAGTACAAGTAGCCAACATACAGCCAGTACAGGCAGTACAACAAGCCAACAGATACAGCCACTACAGGTAGTACAACAAGCCTAACAGATACAGGCAGTAACAAGTAGCCCAACAGATACAGGCAGTACAGGCAGTACAAGTAGCCCAACAGATACAGCCAGTACAAGCAGCCCAACAGATACAGGCAGTACAGGCAGTACAAGAAGCCCAACAGATACAGCCAGTACAGGTAGTACAACAAGCCTAACAGATACAGGCAGTACAAGCAGCCCAACAGATACAGGCAGTACAGGCAGTACAAGAAGCCCAACAGATACAGCCAGTACAGGCAGTACAAGAAGCCCAACAGATACAGCCAGTAAAGTAGCACAACAAGCCTAACAGATACAGGCAGTACAAGTAGCCCAACAGATACAGGCAGTACAGGCAGTACAACAAGCCTAACAGATACAGGCAGTACAAGTAGCCCAACAGATACAGCCAGTACAACAAGCCTAACAGATACGGGCAGTACAAGTAGCCCAACAGATACAGCCAGTACAACAAGCCTAACAGATACAGGCAGTACAAGTAGCCCAACAGATACACCCATAACAACAAGCCTAACAGATACAGGCAGTACAAGTAGCCCAAAAGATACAGGCAGTACAGCCAGTACAACAAGCCCAACAGATACAGCCAGTACAACAAGCCTAACAGATACAGGCAGTACAAGTAGCCCAAAAGATACAGGCAGTACAGGCAGTACAACAACCTAACAGATACAGGCAGTACAAGTAGCCAACAGATACAGGCAGTACAACAAGCCTAACAGATACGGGCAGTACAAGTAGCCCAACAGATACAGGCAGTACAACAAGCCTAACAGATACGGCAGTACAAGTAGCCCAACAGATACAGCCAGTACAACAAGCCCAACAGATACAGCCAGTACAGGCAGTACAAGTAGCCCAACAGATACAGCCAGTACAACAAGCCTAACAGATACAGGCAGTACAAGTAGCCCAACAGATACAGCCAGTACAGGCAGTACAACCACCCAACAGATTCATCCAGTACCAAGCAGTACAACAAGCCTAACAGATACAGCCCGTACAAAGTAACCCAAACAGATACAGCCAGTACAGCAGTACAACAAGCCCAACAGATACAGCCGGTACAGGTAGTACAACAAGCCTAACAGATACAGGCAGTACAAGTAGCCCAACAGATACAGCCAGTACAGGCAGTACAACAAGCCCAACAGATACAGGCAGTACAACAAGCCCAACAGATACAGCCAGTACAGGCAGTACAACAAGCCCAACAGATACAGCCAGTACAGGCAGTACAACAAGCCCAACAGATACAGGCAGTACAAGTAGCCCAACAGATACAGCCAGTACAGGCAGTACAACAAGCCCAACAGATACAGGCAGTACAACAAGCCCAACAGATACAGCCAGTACAGGCAGTACAAGTAGCCCAACAGATACAGGCAGTACAGGCAGTACAAGTAGCCCAACAGATACAGCCAGTACAGGCAGTACAACAAGCCCAACAGATACAGCCGGTACAGGTAGTACAACAAGCCTAACAGATACAGGCAGTACAAGTAGCCCAACAGATACAGCCAGTACAGGCAGTACAACAAGCCCATCAGATACAGCCAGTACAACAAAAGGTAATACAAGCAAAAAAGAAAAAGACGTAATGACTGTGGGAAAAGTATAACGTCGAAGAATTTTGCTCGCCACTTAAGGACATGTCAATTACCACCACGGCATATAATAAAAGATAGACAATGTACGTGTTGTAACAAATTTTTTTCACTAGTCAGGGGTTTAAGAATCATTATAATGCATGCCTTGACAACTGATGTGTGATGGTAGAGGGTTTGATCCTTCCAATTGACAGAGTCGCGTAAGTGGCTCGTAGCTCAGCTGGTTAAGCGCAGTTCTAGTTAACCTTGATCGTAGGTTCGAATCCTACCAGCCGCACATCTTTTGCATGGCAATTGATCTATCGTTTATTTAATTTCATTGTTGTTAAATGCTCTGTTAACACAAACCACGAAAAATGTAATAATTGTGAAACTTTAAAACCTAAATCAGAATTTTATGAAAGTAAGTACCAATGTAAAGATTGTTTAAAGATACGAGTCAGATGTAACACGTGTAATGAAGAAATACTGAAGAAAAGCTACCAACGACATGCAGCCACTTGTGTGGGAAAGTAACTTTGGGGTCGTGAAAGTAACTTTTCGTCTGTAGTAGTTTAGAGCCCTCCCCATACGCACGGGTGAGTGGATAAGGCTTCGTTTTGGGCCCCGGAACAGGGTTGGAAAGTGACTTTGGGTGTGGGAAAGTAACTTTTCGTCTGCACTAATTGAGAGGTTGTCACTACCCTTACTTAAGAATATAATGCTTCTTTTTGGCCCCGGAACAGGGTGCCCGTAGCTGGTAGGGAGGGTACTTTGGACACAAAAGAGTGACGGGCACATGATGTCTGAAGCACTTTTCGTACCTTAGAAAATGGAAAAATCCACCGATGAACGATGTGAATCCACCGATGAACTATGTGAAACCACCGGCAAATTACATGGAACCCCCGGTAAATTATATGAAACCACTATTTAATGAGTTAAATAAAATGTAATTTTGTTTCATATGTAATTTTTGTTTAAAAAAATGATTAATGAGGTGAGTGAAACTCAGGAGACAAAGGCCTATAAAATAGAACACGTACCAGTTTTAAAAAATTATCGTCATCCTACAAAGCCTCTCACCCCGAAACATGAAGTTAAATTTTATTACCATCGTCAATATATGCAATTCGTGAAAGACTATAAAATCAAACACGGTATAAGAAGTTACACGAAAACAAAAGACTTCCCACTTTGTCTACGAAGTTTCAGAGTATTTTTAGCATTCAATATTTTATGGTGGTTGGTTAATAAAGAACATTTAACTGTTTATGATTTAGAAACATTAGCACAACTAAATATTCCTGTATACGTGAAAAACATCAATTTTTTATTAAAAAGTAAAACATAAATTTTTTTATTAAAAAAGTAAATAATGGAAAATGTTAATTTATATTGCAGCATATGTAACAAACAGTTACAGTCACCTAGAGGTTACAAATCTCATTTAAAAAGTCAAATACATTTACGAAATGTAGAACGACATGATACAAGTAATATAACGAGAATGAATGAATATATAAACTATCTAAAAAACATTACCTACTGATATAGAATTAAAAGAGTATTTGATGATTATTCACATTCAGAATATAAAAAAGTTTTTAGTGTAATAGATGAACCTGAAGTAGATATAAAATGAAATATGAAATATAAAATATGAAGTACGTTACACAAAGACTGGACCTGATGGGAATATTGAAGAAATAGTACAAGGTCATTTCAGTAAAACACAAGAAATTCATAATGTAAATGATATACAACCCATATTTGAAACAATGATAAATAAATTAAAAGATGCTATAACTGAAGCTCAATTGCGTGAGTCTGGTTGGAAGCTTGTTAGAATAGTATCCAAGAAACTAGTAATTGACAAATATAAAAATAATACTGGAGGTAGTTACATACCCCTACCTTTCAGTTCACCATTAATAATTAACATTCAAAATGATGACCAGTATTGTTTTCTGTGGAGTGTTATAGCACATTTACATCCTGCACATCATGTTAAAGAAAGACTGAGTCATTATAATATAGAAGAATACATAAATGAATTTGATCTTTCTGATGGACTAAATGAATTTCCATATGATTATAATAAGTTAACAAAGTTTCATAAAATGAACAAACATATAATAGAAGTAAATGTGTTTGAACTTAATATAAAATACATTTCTGTTGGTAATATTACTCCCTTATATACTGGAGATGTTACAGTTAATGACACTGTCTATCCTAACGTAAAAGAATTTTATGTAAGTAACAAAAGATTATGTCAAACAGAAATACAATATAATGAAAGAGGAAATTACATGCATCATGATATATCATATGATATATCATATGATATCATAATAATATCATAATATGTAATATGTACTGAAAAATATGAAATTATAAAAACATTAACACCCATAATGGTTAATCATAATAATTAGAAAAGACGTCCTATTACTTCTAGTGATCAAGATGAACTACAGATGTTCCGGCAAGAGTATCACCATAAGTTACAGATGTTACAGCAGCAATATCAACAGCAGTTACAGATGTTACAGCAGCAATATCAACAACAGTCACAGATGTTACAGCAGCAATATCAACAGCAGTTACAGATGTTACAGCAGCAATATCAACAACAGTTACAGATGTTACAGCAGCAATATCAACAGCAGTTACAGATGTTACAGCAGCAATATCAACAACAGTTACAGATGTTACAGCAGCAATATCAACAGCAGTTACAGATGTTACAGCAGCAATATCACCATAAGTTACAGATGTTACAGCAGCAATATCAACAGCAGTTACAGATGTTACAGCAGCAATATCAACAGCAGTTACAGATGTTACAGCAGCAATATCAACAGCAGTTACAGATGTTACAGCAGCAATATCAACAGCAGTTACAGATGTTACAGCAGCAATATCAACAGCAGTTACAGATGTTACAGCAGCAATATCAACAACAGTTACAGATGTTACAGCAGCAATATCAACAGCAGTTACAGATGTTACAGCAGCAATATCAACATAAGTTACAGATGTTACAGCAGCAATATCAACAACAGTCCCCAGATGTTACACACAAATATCAAAACAGCAGTTACAATTTACAGCAAAAATCAACACGCATTACAGATGTTACAGCAGCAATATCAACTACAGTCACAGATGTTACAGCAGCAATATCAACAGCAGTTACAGATGTTACAGCAGCAATATCAACTACAGTCACAGATGTTACAGCAGCAATATCAACTACAGTCACAGATGTTACAGCAGCAATATCAACAACAGTTACAGATGTTACAGCAGCAATATCAACAGCAGTTACAGATGTTACAGCAGCAATATCAACAGCAGTTACAGATGTTACAGCAGCAATATCAACACCAGTTACAGATGTTACAGCAGCAATATCAACAACAGTTACAGCAGTTAGCACAACCAGCACAAGTTAATATACTATATTAACTATTATACTATATTAACTTATATAATGTATAATGTAAATGATTTTGATGTGTAAGTAATTTTAATCTGAACTTTTGTTAGCGGGGCTAGGTTCCTACTCTCCCACAGTGCTCTGGCCCCGCCCACCTCTACATTTATCTGTATTTGTATTATATTTAGTATTTTGTAAAAGTAATAAATGTATATATCTGTATTTATCTACGAGTATATGTAAATGTAACGATCCTTGTACAGATTTTGTATTGGTGGAAAATATATTTCTATTTCTATTATCAATGTCATTACATATTGTGTAAAGATATTTCTATATTTACAAAAACTTCAGAACATACTAATTTCCCCTGTCTCCAATGTATGACGAGCTTTAGAACTGAAGAAGAAATGAATAGACATTTGGAAAATTGTCAACAAAATGAAGCAGTCAGAAATACATTTCCAAAAGAAGAACATTTAGAATTTAATAAATGGTATTTCAAAAATAAAGTACCCTTTACAATATATTGTCATTTTGAAGCATATAATGTCAAAATTACAGACAAATGTAACAAGAATTTATTTGAACAAAAGCCCTTATGTTGGGGAAAGTACATTCATTCAAATTATCTCAATTTCTTTCAATCAGAATATTATCAGTACTATGGTGAGGACAGTGCTATAAAGTTTGTTAACACAATAGAAGAATTGCAGGGGCGTTTTTCACAATTGCTTAAAACAAATAAACCAATGCTTCCATTAACGTCTGAACAATTAGTACAATTTAATAATGAAAAGAATTGTTATTACTGTGGTAAAGAGATAGACACAGATAAAGTAAAGGATCATGATCATCTAAATGGATTATATAGAGGTGCGGCACATAATTCTTGTAATCTTAATGCAAATAAATTTAGATATAACTTTGTTCCTTTATATTTCTATAATGGTTCGAAGTATGATTTCCATTTAATAATAAACGATTTATTCTCTTCGAAAACATTACAACAATTAAGAACAAACATCCTGTGTAAAACAGAAGAAGAATACTTCTCAATGCAGTTTGGGAGTATTAGAATATTAGATGCATTTAGATTTTTTACTCCTTATTCATTGGAAGCCATGGGTAAAACATTAAAACCTGAACAATGTAAAATATTAAACAAATATAACTTGAGACCTCTGAAAGGCATATTTCCCTATGAGTACATAACTGGGAACATAAATAAGATAAATGAAATAATGAAAGAACAACAACTTCCACCACATGACAAATTTAAAACTACGTTGAAACAATCAGAACTATCAGAAGAAGATTATGCAAAAGCTGAAAAGAATTGGAAAGAACTCAATTGTCAAAATATGTACGATTATACAATGAAATATCTTCAGATAGATGTATTAATCCTTACTGATCTATTTGAAAACTTTCGTGACATGTGTTTAGAATATTATGGAATAGATCCATGTTATTGCTATTCTACACCCGGACTAACATGGTTAGCAGGATTAAAACATACTGGTGTTAAACTTAAACATTATAAAGAAAATACATATGATAAATTATTATTTTTTGAATCTGGGATTAGAGGTGGTGTTTCATCAGTTTTAGGTAATAGATATGTCAAATGTTATAATAAGAAAGTAAAACCCTGATACTCATGGAATAATAAAACCTTTATCTCCAGAAGAAAGCGAACAGCTTATAAAATTGTTTAATCAAAATCTAGAAGGACTTATATCAAATGAAGAAAGCCAAACAGCCGTTAATGAATTCATGAGAGAGAACTATTTGTTATATTATGATTTTAATAGCTTATATTCTTCCTGGAATTACCAACTGGCGAAATGGAGTGGTGTAGTAATCGAACCGAAGGTTCTCAGGCTTCGCCCAATAACAAGTACGAACGAACTATTGATAATGGATATGGCTACGTATATGAAGTTGACTTAAAGTACCCCGATGAACTAAAAGATACAACAAAGTACTTCCCGTTCTGCCCTGAAAACAATATACCTAATATGGACGACTTTACCGATTATCAAAAGATTATAATATCTAAAAAATACAGACCAACAAAGAAACTCATGTTAACACAAAGTAATAAAGAAAAGTATGTTATTGAAGGAAGGATGTTAGATTGGTACTTAGATCATGGAATGATTCTCACTAAAATACACCGAAAATTAGTATGTAAGAAATCTAAGTGGTTAAAAATTATATCGAATTTAATATCGAAAAACGTAAAAAAGCCAAGAGAAATAAAGATGATTTTGGAAACGTATTCTTTAAATTAATGAACAACGCATTTTATGGTAAGACTTTAGAGAATGTACGTAACAGGCAGAACATAGAAATAGTTTATAATAAAGATCGTTTCCTAAATTTAACTAGGAAACCAACATATAAGAGAACTACTAGATTTAGTGATGAACTATGTGCTGTTCATCTAAGAAGAAGCATTGTGAAACATGACAAGTTTAATTTTATAAGATTTACTATATTAGAACTAGCTAAACTATTTATGTACAATTTTATATATGATCATTTAGCACCTGCTTATGGACAGAACTATAAGTTACATTTCAGTGACACCGATAGCGTTTTCTTAGAATTAACAGTACCGTATAATTCTTCACTTGATAAAGAAATAGATAAAATAAAAGATATCATTCATCCTTCTGATTTATGTAAACTGAAAGTTGAGTTGAGCGGAGATAAATCTGGAAATGGGGAGTACATAACAGAAGCTATATTTTTAAAATGTAAATGTTGCTGTTATGATACAACTAATAATATTAAAACACATAAAACATTAAAAGGAATTTCAAAGGCATCAGTGGCTAACCAAATAACATTTCAAGATTATAAGAATGCATTATTTAATAATGAAATAAAAGCAGCATGTAATTATAGACTTAATTCAAGGAAACATAAAATGTATTTAAAAGAGGAACATAAATTAGCATTAGATCCATTTGATGATAAAAGAAAGATTCTACCTGATGGAATAACTACTTTACCTTTTTAATTTCTTTAACATCTAGTCAGTGAACAAATCTTCTATAACTCTATCATGTACTTTTTTATCAATATTGATTGTGATAAAACCAAAGTCGTTTGACCAAGCATTGTTACATGATTGTTTAAATTCATCTTTATCTCTTATACATAAGTCTCTTAACAAATCACTTAGGTTTCTTGGGTTGATTTCGAAAAGCATAAAAATATTAGCATTCTTTCTATTAACGCCGCCATCTAATGAATACATACTTTGTGTCAAATAAAAGACACTACAGTTATTGTGTCGTTCTCTTGTAAAATAATTTCTCTGAACTGCCTGATTTCTATCATTAACACAATCATCAAACACCACACAATGTTTTTTCGTTTTATTTAGTTTACTAGGATCTTGCATATTGCCACTATCATCTATTAATTGTATCGTTATGTGTTTATTTTTATTGGGTTCTAGTAGTTGTTCATTTTTCGCTGCTTCTTCACACCACCAACTTATTTCCTCTTCATACTCCGATTTTTCATATTCTTCAAACAGTGAAGCTATAGCTGATTTTGTAAGATTATTTTCAAAACCATATTTCAAAAATTGATATAGGTTGTTCTGCTGTTGTTGTATAAATGATAAGATTGTTATAATCCAAAAAGTTTGGTGTCGTGAGAATTTTAAATAATAGATACGTTTTCCCACAACCTGATCTTCCACAGATAACTGATAAAACTTTATTGGATAGGTTTGGATGATGATTGAATTTCACTTTCTTGTTTAGTGGATACTTTACAGAACTGCTTTCACTCATTTTTAAGTCAATATTTTTAATTACTCCTCTCGTGATAATAGATCTATCATAATCTCTTCGCCTCCAAAATTTATTACCTTTCCTTTCTCATCTGTTATTCTAATGGTAATTGAATTAATTGTTTTTCGTGTAACTGAAAAATATATCAATGATTTTGGGATTACATTTAAACTGTAACCAATCGGAACTGTAAATGCTGGATAACTGAAGATATTATTTGTTAGCTTTCCATTAACATAACCACCTTCTATCATATCACATTGAACGTTGATTGAATTTATTTCAGTTATTTTAGGTATATTTTCACTGATATGAAAACCTTGTGCATAGAGTTTCTTTCTAAATCCTAATAGTCTTGATAAAGATTTGTCAATATCAAAATCAACATGATGATTTTCATTTAAAGTAAGAGAAAATTTATTTGCTGCTGGTTCAACTGCGAAATGTAATTGTTTCTTGTCTTTAAATTGAATACCTAAATGTCTTTTTATTTCATTGGAAATCGATTCAACTTCATAAGATCCAGGAAGAAAAGTTAATTCTTTCCAAGTTTTACCTTTGTCATTAGAATATTTAAATCGGCCATTTACATCTTTGATAATATTTTGTATCGTGTTAAATGTTGAAAAACTAGTTAATGCTACTTCATAATGTTTGTCTTGTTCTAAGTGAATAATAGGATCTAAATTACAAGTATGCGAGGAAGTAGTTGTTATAAATTTTAATGACGTACTAAATTTTGATGAGGTCAAAATCTCGGCTAAATTTTCTAAATGTTTATTAATTTTTTCTAGTTCTCCCGATGATAATTCTCTCGAATACATTTTTTAAACCAAAAATTTAGATAAGCTTTTGTAGTCTTTTTCACTAATAAGTTTCTTTTCTGATAGTCTTTTTAAGATTGCATGTATTTCGTTAAAACTAGAGTTATGTCCTTCTTTTGTTGCAGCTAATAAAATCTCTAATCTGTTTATTAATTCTTGTGGATCATCAGGCAGGAAAACCGTTGTCTCTTTTAGTCCTGTTCCTTTTTTTGGGTAACTAGTCGGTGTTGAATAACCAGTTCTTGCTGGAGAAGCAGCCATTGGTGTTGAATAACCAGTTCTTGCTGGCGAAGCAGCTGTTAGCATTGGTATCTTTGTTCTCGTTTTACTGGTACTAGACGTTTTGAATAATAAGCCATTCAAATTTTTATAACGCTTAAGAGTTTTTACAGTCCCAACCTTGTCTAACATAGTTTTGTATTTCAGTAGATCATCAGTATGATATTTATCTAAATCCGCTCCTCTTAATAAATCCACGAAATTTCTGTCTAAACTGAAAGCTGTTTTGTCTGGAGTGAAAATTAAACTTTCTTTAGTATTTATAAATAATTCTTCTCCACCTAAGTAAAATCTAAGAGATGGCTTTCCCTCTATAAATGAAGTAGAATGTTCAAATAGCATAGATTTCGGTAATTTCTTGTCTATGTTTGCTTCTAACAAACCATAATCATCCATGATGGTTTTCTGCACTGGATCAGATATGTCAATTCGTTTATCATGAACTGCGAGTTCTTTCTCAAGAGTTTTGAGTTGTGCAA
This sequence comes from Prostheceraeus crozeri, assembly GCA_907163375.1. Taxonomy (NCBI): domain Eukaryota; kingdom Metazoa; phylum Platyhelminthes; order Polycladida; family Euryleptidae; genus Prostheceraeus; species Prostheceraeus crozeri. Next base: position 14,582 of record CAJQUW010011539.1, on the reverse strand, counting down.
TAGCTTTTTCAAAATCAGTTTTCACTTGTTCAGTTAGGTGCATTTTTTCTAACATATCAGATTGAACGCCAGCTTGTAGCATTCGATATTGTCTATGTCTTCCTTTTTCTTCATAATATTTTTCTGTTTTATTAATTCTTCTAGTTGTTTTATTTTTGCCTCATTTGTCTCATTTGTATTCATTATTTTATAAGATAATATTTGAATTTTGTGGTAGCATAGAGATACAGCAAAAACACTTTACTGAACAACTTATTTTTGTCCTATGGAGCTTTGTTCTAACGTTTTTAATAAAGTTCATATTTCTTCTAAAAAAGCCGCATTGTCTACTTTGTCTTGTGATTTAACAGGTATTTTAGTTGCTTCTCTAGCTATTTGGTCAAATTTTTCAATCTCATCTAACGTAATAACATTGTCATTATACACACTCTCTGGAAGTAGTAATGTAGTTTATCATATACTTCTTTGACATGTGCATGTTTCTTACTTTAAGGATTTTCGTTTCTTAGACATTACAGATTTATCTATCAATGTTGCAAGTGACGTTGTGAAAACACCTGTACCTGTTAAAGCTGTAGCAACAACAGGAATTGTAACAACGCCAGATGAAATGACAATAGTGAGAGCGCCTAAAGAAATTGTTAACATGCACCAACGCCTTGTGTTACATTCTTAACTATCGTCCATCTCTTTCTTAATTTATTATAATGTTCTAATCTTAACAATAGTTGTGTCTCCTTATCTTTCATGTACCTGACTCTACCTTTGTGTTTTGCTATTTGCTATATCCATTTCATATGATAATGAAGGATATAAGGGGGCTGATGGTTCTTTTGTTTTTCATCTTCCATTTTTAAATGAATATTTTTGTTCATATTCATTTTGTTTTTGCTAAATTTCAGAAGGCACCGTTTTTGCATTTTGATTTGCTAAATTTCAAGAGGACCCTATTTTTGCATTTTGGATCAAGGTTTACCTCAGGTAGGGTTCTGATTTATACCATTTTTGTGGCTATTTTGCAGGTATGTTGATTTTGGATTTTTTTTTAATGTGCGCTGGGACGTCCAATATAATATTACTATCCGGTAAAGCGCAAATTTTAACCACTGCAATCCCTGCCTATAGGGAAAGAACAATGACTGCATGAACTCACTCAAGACGATCACATTGGTCGCATATCGAAGAAAATTAGAATTCGAGGAAACTTGACACTCATATTTTCCTTGCAGATCAAGAGACATATTTCGAATTTGTAGAAACTTTTCACCATCTCGGAACTTCCAAATATTTGTATGAGCTCGTTTCTGGATTGGCTGCTCTCCTGATGCCTGAAATGGTAAAGAATAAGTCAACATCAAATAATCACAAGGCTCACTGCGACAAGATTTTCTCATGTCTTCTTCAGACAACACAGACATCCGACCTCCATCACCCGCTGATGCCGCTGACAATGCTCAGAGGATGGCTATCATGGCTATCTCATGTCCTCTCCGACCTCCATCACCCGCTGATGCCGCTGACAATGCTCAGAGGATGGCTATCATGGCTATCTCATGTCCTCTCCGACCTCCATCACCCGCTGCTGCTGACAATGCTCAGAGGATGGCTATCATAGCTATCCCATGTCCTCTCCGACCTCCATCACCCGCTGATGCAGCTGACAATGCTCAGAGGTTGGCTATCATGGCTATCTCATGCCCTCTCCGACCTTCATCACCGCGGATGCCGCTGACAATGCTCAGAGGATGGCTATCATGGCTATCTCATGTCCTCTCCGACCTCCATCACCCGCTGATGCTGCAGACAATGCTCAGAGGATGGCTATCATGGCTATCTCATGTCCTCTCGACCTCCATCACCCGCTGCTTCTGCTGACAATGCTCAGAGGATGGCTATCATGGCTATCTCATGTCCTCTCCGACCTCCATCACCCGCTGCTGCTGCAGACAATGCTCGGAGGATGGCTACATAGCTATCTCATGTCCTCTCCGACCTCCATCACCCGCTGCTAGCTGCTGACAATGCTCAGAGGATGGCTATCATAGCTATCTCATGTCCTCTCCGACCTCCATCACCCGCTCCTGCTGCTGACAATGCTCAGAGGATGGCTATCATAGCTATCTCATGTCCTCTCCGACCTCCATCACCCGCTGCTGCTGCTGACAATGCTCAGAGGATGGCTATCATGGCTATCTCATGTCCTCTCCGACCTCCATCACCCGCTGCTGCTGCTGACAATGCTCAGAGGATGGCTATCATGGCTATCTCATGTCCTCTCCGAACCTCCATCACCCGCTGCTGCTGCTGACAATGCTCTGAGGATGACTAATCAATGGGCCATCACATGTCCTCAGACTCCTCCATCACCGCTGATGCCGACTGACAATCTCAGAGGCATGGACTAATCCCATGGCTATCTCATGTTACTCCTCGACCTCCATCACCCGCTGATGCCGCTGACTCAATGCCTCAGAGGATGGCTATCATGCTATCTCAGTTGTCCTCGTCCGACCTCCATCACGCCCGACGATGCCGCTGACAATGCTCGAGGAAGCTATCATGGCTATCTCATGTCCTCTCCGACCTCCTTCACCCGCTGCTCGCTGCTGCTGCTACAATAGCTCAAGTATGGCTATCATGCATATCTCATGTCCTCTCCGACCTCCATCACTCCGCTGCTGCTGCTAGACAATGCTCGCAGAGGATGACACATGGCATCTCATGTCCTCTCCGACCTCCATCACCCCTGATGCCGCTGACAATGCTCATAGGATGCTATCTATGGCTATCTCATGTCCTCTCCGACCTCCATCACCCGCTGATGCCGCTGACAATGCTCAAGAAGCTATCATGCTATCTCATGTCCTCCTCCAGACCTCCATCACCCGCTGCTGCTGACAATGCTCAGAGGATGGCTATCATGGCTATCTCATGTCCTCTCCGACCTCCATCACCCGCTGCTGCTGCTGACAATGCTCAGAGGATGGCTATCATCGCTATCTCATGTCCTCTCCGACCTCCATCACCCGCTGATGCCGCTGACAATGCTCAGAGGATGGCTATCATGGCTATCTCATGTCCTCTCCGACCTCCATCACCCGCTGATGCTGCTGACAATGCTCAGAGGATGGCTATCATGGCTATCTCATGTCCTCTCCGACCTCCATCACCCGCTGCTGCAGCTGACAATGCTCAGAGGATGGCTATCATGGCTATCTCATGTCCTCTCCGACCTCCATCACCCGCTGCTGCTGCTGACAATGCTCAGAGGATGGCTATCATGGCTATCTCATGTCCTCTCCGACCTCCATCACCCGCTGCTGCTGCTGACAATGCTCAGAGGATGGCTATCATGGCTATCTCATGTCCTCTCCGACCTCCATCACCCGCTGATGCCGCTGACAATGCTCAGAGGATGGCTATCATGGCTATCTCATGTCCTCTCCGACCTCTACCACCCGCTGCTGCTGCTGACAATGCTCAGAGGATGGCTATCATAGCTATCTCATGTCCTCTCCGACCTCCATCACCCGCTGATGCCGCTGACAATGCTCAGAGGATGGCTATCATGGCTATCTCATGTCCTCTCCGACCTCCATCACCCGCTGCTGCTGCTGACAATGCTCAGAGGATGGCTATCATAGCTATCTCATGTCCTCTCCGACCTCCATCACCCGCTGCTGCTGCTGACAATGCTCAGAGGATGGCTATCATGGCTATCTCATGTCCTCTCCGACCTCCATCACCCGCTGCTGCTGCTGACAATGCTCAGAGGATGGCTATCATGGCTATCTCATGTCCTCTCCGACCTCCATCACCCGCTGCTGCTGCTGACAATGCTCAGAGGATGGCTATCATAGCTATCTCATGTCCTCTCCGACCTCTACCACCCGCTGCTGCTGCTGACAATGCTCAGAGGATGGCTATCATGGCTATCTCATGTCCTCTCCGACCTCCATCACCCGCTGATGCCGCTGACAATGCTCAGAGGATGGCTATCATAGCTATCTCATGTCCTCTCCGACCTCCATCACCCGCTGCTGCTGCTGACAATGCTCAGAGGATGGCTATCATGGCTATCTCATGTCCTCTCCGACCTCCATCACCCGCTGATGCCGCTGACAATGCTCAGAGGATGGCTATCATGGCTATCTCATGTCCTCTCCGACCTCCATCACCCGCTGCTGCTGCTGACAATGCTCAGAGGATGGCTATCATAGCTATCTCATGTCCTCTCCGACCTCCATCACCCGCTGCTGCTGACAATGCTCAGAGGATGGCTATCATGGCTATCTCATGCCCTCTCCGACCTCCATCACCCGCTGCTGCTGACAATGCTCAGAGGATGGCTATCATAGCTATCTCATGTCCTCTCCGACCTCCATCACCCGCTGATGCCGCTGACAATGCTCAGAGGATGGCTATCATGGCTATCTCATGTCCTCTCCGACCTCCATCACCCGCTGATGCCGCTGACAATGCTCAGAGGATGGCTATCATAGCTATCTCATGTCCTCTCCGACCTCCATCACCCGCTCCTGCTGCTGACAATGCTCAGAGGATGGCTATCATAGCTATCTCATGTCCTCTCCGACCTCCATCACCCGCTGATGCTGCTGACAATGCTCAGAGGATGGCTATCATGGCTATCTTATGTCCTGTCCGACCTCCATCACCCGCTGCTGCTGCTGACAATGCTCAGAGGATGGCTATCATGGCTATCTCATGTCCTCTCCGACCTCCATCACCCGCTGATGCCGCTGACAATGCTCAGAGGATGGCTATCATGGCTATCTCATGTCCTCTCCGACCTCCATCACCCGCTGCTGCTGCTGACAATGCTCAGAGGATGGCTATCATGGCTATCTCATGTCCTCTCCGACCTCCATCACCCGCTGATGCCGCTGACAATGCTCAGAGGATGGCTATCATGGCTATCTCATGTCCTCTCCGACCTCCATCACCCGCTGATGCCGCTGACAATGCTCAGAGGATGGCTATCATGGCTATCTCATGTCCTCTACGACCTCCATCACCCGCTGCTGCTGCGGACAATGCTCAGAGGATGGCTATCATGGCTATCTCATGTCCTCTCCGACCTCCATCACCCGCTGCTGCTGCTGACAATGCTCAGAGGATGGCTATCATGGCTATCTCATGTCCTCTCCGACCTCCATCACCCGCTGCTGCTGCTGACAATGCTCAGAGGATGGCTATCATGGCTATCTCATGTCCTCTCCGACCTCTACCACCCGCTGCTGCTGCTGACAATGCTCAGAGGATGGCTATCATAGCTATCTCATGTCCTCTCCGACCTCCATCACCCGCTGCTGCTGCTGACAATGCTCAGAGGATGGCTATCATGGCTATCTCATGTCCTCTCCGACCTCCATCACCCGCTGCTGCTGCTGACAATGCTCAGAGGATGGCTATCATGGCTATCTCATGTCCTCTCCGACCTCCATCACCCGCTGCTGCTGCTGACAATGTAAACTTCAATGTTAGAAAATTGTATAGTTTATCAAAATAGACTTCACTTATTCTCAACTCTCACTACTCAAAATATAGAATGAAAAATAATTCTGTGTCCCCCGTTTCTCTCATACTTCGGCATTCATTGCTATTCCTTTGAGTCTACGTACTTGTACTTAAGCACTAAGAAATCAAGTTTATAGCATACAATTTGAATCCATGAATTCGCCAACAGCACTCTCCACTCCGTGGACACAACATCTAATGTTATGTGAGTGGAAGTACGTACTATACAACAAGGAGGATGTGTGTCCTAGAGGAGCGAAATCAGTCTTCTCATGAAATACGGAGATGGTATAGCCTTCGTCTCAACCCAGGAACGAGATTGAATGGGACTATGTATTTGGTGTATTGGCCGCAGCCGAGAAAGACTGCGACAGCTGAAATTTGACTAGCAGTAATACTGCGAATCGCTGTAGGACAATAAGAGTACTGAAGACCTTCTAAAGTATTTGTAATTTCTGACTATATGTTTCATTTTTATATCAGTCTTGTTTCACTTATTTTGTAATGTAGACATCACAATCATGTGAAAATCTAAATCATTTGACAGCTCAGTATAAATCATAGCAGCTGACGCTAGCCACTATCATATTTCCTAAATAACCCTCAAACACGAGGGAATATACTAAAAGTAGTGACATGTGTTCTTAAGATTTATTTAAAAAACAAAGCAATACTTGAACGTTTGGGAGCATCTGACACTCATCTCTCACGAGATGTTTTTCGGTTCCACTCTTCGTCCGTCAGATAATTCCTTACAGTTTTGTTACCACTCTCCTGACTACTCATGCCTCATCGCACTCATTGACGATCAAAAAATGTCATTTCTAGCTGAATTGGTAAACGTTCCGCTACACAGTCTCCTTTTATTTCCCTTATATTAGCTGTGACACATTTGCGTTTCACTTCATCAAGCAGACTGATTTGTATCTCACACATGCTTTGATATTTCCTATCTCATATCATTTCGAAAAAAAACCCCCCCCCCCCCCCCCCTTTTTTACGTCACCTGTTTGTTATGTGGTATACTTGTATGCTGTCCATCAGAGTGCAAACAACGCTTCGTTATTTACAAAACAGTCTAACACCACGCATTCGAAATTGGATAAAGGCAAACAACACATAAGTAAAGCTGGTAGCTAACGAGTGTGACTGCACATAAACTTTTCAACGTTTCCTAAGTTTCACAACAGCCTGGCAAAGATTTCTTACAAAATATGTTCAACGTTGCGTTTAACGTTTAAGCGAACATGTGGCTAATAAGACCATATTCTATACAACGAACGGTTAATGCATGTGATAATATGAACCCTAAATCCATACGTAGAGGAGCCTACCCTTGGATTATGGACATTTACGACCCACCGCGATTCAATGTAAGGGAACTAACTCTCACACACTCCAACGTTGTGACAAACGATTACCTGGTTTATAAAACATTCAACGCTTACATAATAACTTTTAAGACTGTGAAACAATCTACACAGTGCAGCAAAACTTTCTAGTGCTGTGGTGAACCACTGTTTTCATATAACATTCTAAACTCTCAGTCTTACTGCAGTAGAAAACTGCTTTTAGTAAACCTGATAAAGCTAATCTAACAGTCATGAAGTTTGAATTTTCTAATAAGGGAACATTTGGCAACTGTCTCCAATAAAACTTTCTAACACTGTGAAAGTAAGTTACAAGACAATCTACACTGTGCAGTAAAACCTTTTCGATAAAACTTTCTAACACTGTGAAAGTAAGTTACAAGACAATCTACACTGTGCAATAAAACCTTTTCGATAAACTTTCTAACACTGTGAAAGTAAGTTACAAGACAATCTACACTGTGGAGTAAAACCTTTTCGATAAAACTTTCTAGTGCTGTGGTGAGTTCGGTCAGTCATAAAACTTCGATGATCAAACTTTACTTTCACAAACGTGTGTTGCGGTAAAAACTTTTTGACTACACTAATATGCATGCATTGCAATGACCATGTGTTTCGCAAAATTTCGATGATCTCAAACTTACTTTCTCAGACACGTGCGTCCCGGAAGAACTATATGACACACTATCGCTTACATTTTTATGACATTTTGTTTCATAAAACGCCATGAACAAACTTTCACCTCAATCAGTGTGCAGTAAATCTTTTGTACAACATGATAAAGTTGCTTCTGATACATTCACAATGCTTGTCACTAGCGAAGAGAGAAATCTGTGATGATGTTTCGTGTGGCCAAGGGTGACCTCCCGCCCAACACTTCATCATTTAGCCTCGGGTGAAAGGCGAACAGAACGCAATGGTTCATTCTCCCATGTTGGCCAACTATCGGGAGAACAATGCAATGGAAATTTATGAGGTAACCTGTGGCATAATAGCAAATGTCGCCCTGGCGGTCAGATACAAGTAGGACGAAAAGGCACCACTTGGAAACATGAGACAGAGAGGTTTCACAAGGATTACCATTGCCAACGTCCCAAGCAGTAAACTCACGTTACGGACCTTCACCGCAGTCTCGAAAGAACGCCCACCACATGAAGTATGACAACACCTAAAATCCTCCGTGACTTGCACCTCCATGTCTTGATAGCCAGACAGGAAAACTGTAGAGTTGGAAAATGAGGTTGGTAAGTTCGATGCTTTGATCACTTGATAGCAAGCCGTTAGAGGGATAGCAAGCCGTTGATTCAGCAGCGTTTTGCAATGGAGATGTTTAGAGCCACCCATGACAAGATAGCTAAGACTCAACCGACCTGCGTTCAAGGTCTACGTTGAAACTGGTCAATGCCCAACATGAGACATGAGTTTGTCCCAGCGTTTCGGTTTAAAATATACACACAAAAATATATGCAACACTTTATCACTCAACGCATCATCCCCGTCCCGAAGGAACACCCTGTCAGTGGAACATTACAGCAAAACTCTCCGTTCCTTGCTCGCTTTCAGTGAAAAGCTGTTGTATCATGGTAAGACATTAGAAGACTTGCTACCAAACAAAAAAAAAAAAAAAAAAAAAAAAAAAAAAAAAAAAGAAACAAAACAAAACAAGAAAAAAAAAAAGACATCATTATAATCCTTTAGTTGACTTCAGCAGGGTCCGAAAACACCCTAAAAACCTCCAAAAATATGCATTTTGAATTTTTCAAACTTTTTAACACTACTTAAATGAAATTTCATAAGTAGTCTATCACCATAAGGCAGGTCAAAAAGCGACCGAACCTTTTTTGAATCAAGTCAAAACGGACTTGTAGAAGCAAAGTTTTGGACAGTCTTTTATTGCCTGAACAAAGGCCATCTCTGGCCTATCCTTTAAGTCTGACGGCTTAGCTGATATCAGCAATGAAATTTTCTAAAGTCAGTTTCATACAGAAACCCGAATTTGAATGTCCGAAGCTATCAATCTGAGCGCAGAGAGACGACTTACGTTGAAAATCTCTCGTCTTAATGACAAGTCTCTGTCGTTTCCCACTTATATATTGTAGGATCAGCAATGACGTAATATCCATCATCCAAAAACTTTAAACGCTTCTATCACCGATTCTAGAGGTCCGATTGAGATGGAAAACACCATACGGATGTAGAATTTGACGCTGATTCCAAATCTGGTCTCAGATCTACCATTGGAGCAGCCGTTTAGACGCTAGAGCCCAAAACATCCCACAGTCGCCGTTAACTCTGTCGTTTTTCGCCAATCTCCAAAATCTTAAATGGCGTCTCACATCTAAACGAAGACAGATATGAACAAGTTGTTTCTTTCAGTGAATTTGTCTTACTCTTAGCTTTCAAACAAGCTATTGCACGACTTTCTACGTTCTCTAGAACCAAAGTTGGAAGCAACGCTGCCGAGTGGGGGGACGTCCCAAACATTTTTTCTCTCCGATGGCCCTGGAAATCACCCTACGGATGCAGAATTTGACGCTGAATCCGAATCTGGCCTCCGTTTCCCCATCCGATGCTTCGTTTTGGCTGTACTGCCCAAAACCAGCCCACATTCGCCGTTAACTCTGTCGTTTTTCCGAAAAATGGTGAAAATTTTTTCTCGCCGATTGAGCTGGAAATCACCCTATGATGCAGAATTTGACGCTGAATCCGAATCTGGCCTCCGTTTTCCCATCCGATGCTTCATTTTGGCTGTACTGCCCAAAACCAGCCCACATTCGCCGTTAACTCTGTCGTTTTTTCCGAAAAATGGTGAAAATTTTTTCTCTCCGATGGCGCTGGAAATCACCCTACGGATGCAGAATTTGACGCTGAATCCGAATCTGGTCATCAGATCTACCATTGGAGCAGGTTTAGTCGCTAGAGCCAAAACAGCCCACAGTCGCCGCTACTCTGGCGGTTCACAACCATGTCGGCCGCCCAAGTCACACGGACAAACACTCTCAACGCAGGCGGGGGGGGCGTGTGTTTCACGTGGGGGTTTCCTTACTAACACGTTGAATTACCCCGAATTTCAGAAGGCTTGCGAGGAATTTAATTATCTTATTTGTCTACATGACTGTAAATGAAAAATTTATTGTCTGTAAGATTATTTTGATGATGTTCATGCATGCAACCGTAATACATGAAGTATTTTCGTCACTTTCCCAGCTTGGGGTTTCAGACGGTAGTGACTAGTCGGACTTTATCAAGAGCTTGAGATCTTTTCGTCGGATGCTTCTGTCGACTTCAATGACACCTTGGGCCTCGGACTCCATGCACAAAAGATCGCTAGGAGAGCAATTAACACTGTGCCCCGGAGGACACAAAACACCGTGATGTCTGACACTGTTGTCAGAAGTGATATAAATAAATCATACAAACTCACACAATTCGCTTGCGGACGTGAAAATCACAAGAAATCGCATGACGTTGTGAGTCCTAACCGATTTACATTTTGGGTCCATTGAGATTGCCGACGATTGCATTTCAGATCAAGTTCCGTCAAGAGACATAAATGTTCTGGTGGGACTACTCCTAAAGACCTGAAATTTGGGACGATTTCTATGACATTTCCAGTGTTTCGTTGTGCTGACACTGGAGAGAGGAGGAAATTCAGCCCATTTATGATCATTCCAATTCAGTATTAGAAGGGCTAATACACAGGACATGTTCATAGATGATCAAGAGGTGCAAAATAACTTTTTTTCATAGATCGTTTGAGAGACATGAAATTCCTAGGAAGAATCCTTGAATTTCTTCTCCAACGAAACTTCAAATCAGTGACTTTAATAAATCCTTTGGTGAAATCTTGAGTTTAGTTGAAGCTGAAAGATAAAATCTAGCAGCATCCGAGGAAATGTTGATAAGACAGGCCACTGAGCCAGTCAGAATTTTGGCGGTAGGCAATGCGTTTTGATAATGAGGTAGCGAGATTTCTATGTTCCTATGTTTCTAAGCCGATATTGCAATATAAACAAGCGCACCGCAATTAAAACCTTTAATGTGGAAGCAAAATAGGCTGTTGATTATAGTGGAAAGCAATTTTGTGAGTCGAAAAAGTTGATAGATTTGGGAGAATTTAGTAACTTCTGTCATTAGAAGGGAAGAGCTTCTGTGTGAAATCAAGGTTTTGTTATCCATCCAATTTCGTTGCATTCGAAATTTGAGATGAAGGCAGGTGAAGGATAGATACATTTTCATTTCACGGATGAGGAAAGAGAAACGATTCTGTACACTATGAGAGAAAGGAAGTTAGCACTTGGACGAATCTTAGACGACTGCGATAGTTAGAGAATGTAAGAGTTATGTTACGGCAGCGAACTCAAATTAATTTCTATTCGATAGAAAATAATAAGGAGATAATTGTTACCAAACTGATAGTTCTGAGCGGAATTGTTGGTGTGATTCATGCCAAGTGAGAGACTACAAATCAATGATCAGCACCTCTTTGGCACTGATCGTCTCAGTTAAAACAGGTTGTGGTTAGTAGAAATGAATGGATTGCATAGAGGTCGGACAGTTATTCAGTTATTATAAAACAAACTTATCTTCAACTACTGTGCGGAAACAATCAAGAGATAGCTCGTGGCTGACGCGTTTTTTCCTTCAAGTCAATGTATGCCAGCATCACTCCCAGCCGTGCGCAGTACATGACTCTTCAGTCATTATCAAGATGGCTTGGATGCGAATTGCGCGACTCTCTGGAAATCCAACTTTAGAAAGCATCCTGAGCGATATCTGTAGACAAGTACATTAACCATCATCATAAAATGCGGATGAATGTAGTAATGAGTCGCTCATTTCTCCACTGATATCGCCTAGAGAAGCATTGTGGAACGTCGTACGGATGAACCTTTCTATAACCTATCAGCAGTCAGTCGTCAGTTTCGTCTCCTTTTCGGCATCTCACACGTATTCATTGATAAATGTTTCGCCCGACTTTGATCTCTGTCCAATCCAGATCATGGATGCGTCACAATAATTCACCTTGAGTACTTCCTCCTTTCCCTAATCGACACAGGCGCGCCCTGACGTCGACAATGTTGATTTCTCTGCATAACCAGTTTTGGGTTATGTCGTTGATGTGATAATAATGATACCTATTCCTCCCATTTACACTGTTAGCTGTAATTAAGCGAATTCGCTGGAGGAGACTGTCTTTCGCCAGGCATTAATCTTTGAATAGGCCTCTACAAATTCGCTTCTACTTTCTCCCACGTTTTTCGAGACGATGGTGCGATGATGAGGCAATCTTTGTAAATCAGTCGTCATTGAGTCTTTGCAACCCAAATCATCAATCTGTAGGAGTGCTGATGAACGAAGTATCATTGGTAAGCAATTGAAATTGAAATCAGAGAGGGTAGCTTTGTTACTGATTGTTAGACGATGTTGTTAGAAAGGATGCAGTCGAAAGGAACAGGGGGTGTACTGAACGTAAGAAAAACAAGGGAAAATGGTGGTGGGAACGAATAACGCTGTCTTCGTTTGAAAGTGAACCGATCGAGGTAGTGCCATTCTGTATATTACCTGTGAGCCTTGCCTCACCAATGCTCCGCCGCGAACGCCATTGATGAAGGTAAGAGGCGAATTGGATGGGACATGCGCTCTGAAAATTTGAGAGATCTTAGAATTGAATGATAGTTTACAAAGCAGGAAGTTTTCATGCGGTAGTTCTTTTCCAATCGGGTCCTACGGGACTCGAAGTTAGACCGCTGACCGGCAGATTATCGACGAGGCTGACTTTTGAGATTATGAGCTGGATAATGTTCAACAATGCAATGGCCAGAAAGAGGTATCCGCAATCGTGCCAGACAAGATCTATGTAGACACTAAGTCACCTTGTACAGGATAGTAGACTGACAGCTGTCGTGCCTGTCGGCACAATACGCAAGGGCCGCGAGAGGTGACAATCTGGAGAAAACACTCATGCTTGGGTACATGGATGGCAAAGCGAAACGAGGAAGACCACGAATGACACCCATCGACAACATCAAGCGGCTAACGGGGCAGACACTACCAAGCAATGGAGAAGGCGCAGGGTCGTGGACGCCAGAGGCAGGAGCTTGTGGTCTGCGTCCCCACGGGTCGGCCTACGACCTAGAGGCATGAACGAACGATTAAAATGCAGAACACAGCAACTGGTAACATGGATACATCCATGCATTTCCAAAGAACGTGTGTGGTATATAATATAGCACGTCCATATACCTTCCCGGCCTGACTTAAGTGAGTACGTCCAACCTCACCAAATCTCTAGCAACTTCTCGGTTACTGCCAGTGGCATGCACATACCTCAATGAAATCGAACATGAACTAATCAAGTAATAGAACTTCCTTACCAGCCAATGAATGCGTTTAGTAGAATCTAATCGTAGGGAGAATTATAGCTCAATTTAATTCTCTGCAAATGATTTCGACGAGAGAGAAGTTCTACTGTACATTTGGATGATTCTACGGAGGCACTTTTCTATTCGCAATTTTACTGCAAAAGGCCTCATAAATTTCCAAAAACAGAGGATTAGTAGTAGGACCCCATTTTCACTGGAGGCTGATGGCAACTACCCGACCTCTACGTCAGCAATCTTTGCAGATCGCTGCGGAAATTCTTCATTGCCCGACAATGAGTTTGAGGTTGCTAACAAGGCCGACATTCTGCCCTCCAATTTTCAATGCTAAATTTTCCTCAAGTTCAAACTCTCGCATGCATTCATTTGTTTGGTATTGAATAACTTCACGTCGATTTATAGGAAATAGACTTTCATCAGGCAGAAAACTTCTCGTTCTTGAGGAGTGAATAGCCATTCTCCCACGTTTTTCAGGAATGCACTTAGTACAAGTGATGAAGAAAATTGAAGAAACTTATATTTCAGGGCCCAAACCAATTTGTCAGATGAGGCAATCAGAGATGACAAAGCTTGGAAACAAGTAAAGAAGAGCGGAAGCACTTAGAGAAAGATTTCATCAAATAATGCACTGCAATCAAAGCAAGATTGACACATTCTCATTTCCATCTTGGTAACATAAAAAGCTGCGGTCTGAGAATGAGTTCATTCATCCGAAAACAAATGCCATGAAAGACGAACAATAGAGTAATTCTGCATTTCTGCAGTACAAAACCTGACTCCCACTAGTCGTCGAAAGCTTTCGGCAGTAGACTTAGTTACAGTCACTACGTCCAGTATGATTGTTGCGAAAATTCACTGCAACAACTGTGCCCACAAGAAGAGTTCACTGTAACCACTACGCCCACAGAGAGAATTAAATGCAACTACTGCGCCCACAGACAGAATTCACTGCGACAGCTGTGACTACTGTGAGAGTTCACTGCGCCCACAGAGAATTCACTGCGACAGCTGTGACTACTGTGAGAGTTCACTGCGCCCACAGAGAATTCACTGCGATAGCTGTGACTACTGTGATTATCCAGTGCGACAACCGCAACTGCTGCGAGAATTCACTACAGCATCTGCAGATACTGCGAGAATTCACTGCGACAACTGTGAGCATTCATTCCAACGACTACTGCGAGAATTCACTGCGACAACTGTGAGAATTCACTACAGCAAACATTAGGCCCGCAGAGAGAATTAAATGCAACTACTGCGCCCACACACAGAATTCACCGCAACCACTGCG